>CM069916.1:39154708-39440438 GCA_036172215.1 Camellia granthamiana
TGGATATCCACGTCGGATATTTTACTTCACGTATGAACCCAGCTTTGATCAACTTGTTGACTTTTTCTTCCACTATGAGCCTGCTTTACTGGTTGCATACCATGTTTGATCCTAAGGTGATGGATAGTAACTTTTGGACTTAAACCTGGCATCTCCTTGTACGTCCATGCGAAGTCATCTTTATATTCGAGGAGCAGTTCAAAAAATGTCTTTTCTTCCTCAGGCGTTAAGAGTGTTCCCACAAAGATTGTTCGAGGGTCATCAAGAGTTCCCAAGTTGAGTTCTTTCAAATTGTCAACAGTTGATTGCTCCCTATCTTCAAGTCCTGGAGGAGCTTCTTGGAGATCATCATCCTTTGAATCTGAGCTAGAATCTTCTTCAACTGTTACATGGTGAGAAGCAATATGTTCAATTTTTTTCTTCCCTTTTACTTTCTGCTTGAGTTTTAATTTCTCCAGTTAGTATGATTGTGTGCTTTTTGACCTTAAGTAGACCTTCAACACTAATTTCAAGTGACGTCATGCGTTTCATGTGAGAAGGAATCAAACTTCAAGTCACATAATCCTCCTTTGTAGAATTCAACTCAATTGTTATTGTGCTTCTCTTGTTCTTGCCTTTTCTAGGTGATGTATTCATATCACCAAGTCGAGCAAAAATGGACTTTCGTGACCGGGAAGTTTGTTTTTCATCCCCTTCCTTCGTAGTGCCTAATCTGTTAAAAACTAAAGGTTGAGAAGTTGTACCTTCATCTGTCTTATCAACAGTGCTCAACTTATTAAAAACCGAGGTTCGAGGTATAAGAGCTTCAATCTGGTTAAACACTGAGACTCGAGGAGTTGGGTTTGGACTTTTGTCTTCCTTCACTTCTTCCACAGTGATATGTTGTACGTCTTCCTTCTTTCCTTTTGTTTTGGCAGAGATATGAATGGGTTCAGTTGGCATGAATTCGACTCTAGCCTTTAGGGGGCTCACCTTGTACCCTTGTTGCCTTAACCTTTTCTGAGTTTCATTGAGACAGTGAACTTTCTCACCTGTAAGTTCAGGACTTAACTCTCCCAGTGATGAGGGATCAACAAAGTCATAACTTGACTTGGCTAGAAGCTTGTAAGCTTGTGGATCAAACCCTTTCATTCGTCTTTCAGGTAAGGAACAATGTTCGATAGAATTTTGCATAGCCCTAACAAATCCCTTTAGTGGAGGTTTAATTAAGCTTGACAATCCCACCTGTGGAATTGGTATTGTTGCATCTGCTCTTAGTATCTGTAGATCTTTTGTTATTACGGGGTGAGCAAAGTCTCCGTTAACTTTTGTGGACGTCGTGACTTTTTCAAACGTGCGACTGCCTTTTTTTTCGTTGAGACTTCGACACATACTTGAAGAATTTTGTCATTGCATGGCCTTTTGAGAACAAAGGTTGTTTTTATGGTGACGCAACCTCGGGTGCTTTTTTGCCACTTGATATGTCTTCCCTTGAGAAGTCCAACACAACTTGCTTTTCGTCATTCATTTTCTCTTTTCTTGCAGAAGGGATTTCAACTAGAATAACTTCAGGTATCCCATTGGAAACCAAATAAAATTTTGCATCAACGAAGTATGACTCAGTTTCTGTAAATGGCTTGTCATCTGCTAGCATCGTCTTTATTCCACCTTGGTCAAATTTAAAACATTGATAGAGAGTTGACACAACTACACTATTTCCATGGACCCAAGGTCGCCCAAGCAACAAATTATGGGACGTTCTTGCATCGATGATGTGAAACAAAGTCCTGGTTGTGTGTTCTCCAATGGTAAGGTTCAAACGAATCATACCAATTGCATGTTGCCCCCCTTGGTTGAAACCTTGAATAACCAAACGATTTCAGGCTAACTCGTCCACTAGGATTCCAAGTTTCTTTATGGTGAACTTTGGCATGATGTTTACCGATGAGCCTCCATCAACAAGGATGTGGTTAACTTTTTGTTCACTAATAAGGCCAGAGACAAACAATAGGCGATTGTGTGGCTTTGAACCTAGTTAAAGGTGATTGTTGTGCAACAAGGAACATAAGTGATGGAGTTCATCTTGGGATAATCTAGCTCATTAACAATAAACTCATATTTTCCAAGATCTTCTAACATTCAAACAAGTGCAAGTTGTACAGATCAAGGGAGTTGAGATGCTTCACGCAAACTGAAGCATGGGGGTAGTTCTTTCAAGGTTATGAGGACATCAATTTCCTTCTTATCTGGCATTGCCTTAATGGCGTGAACTTGTTCCACATCTACTTCAATGGTTGAAACCATGTAAGCTGCCTCGACCAAGTTATCTCCAAAATACCCAATGGGGAAAAAGTCTGGCAGGATGATTGGGGTAGGCGAGTTTTCTTCAAGAAATTTATCTACTTGTTGCATCTTCTTTTCATTCTTCCTTTTATCCATCACCTCCTTCTTGGAATGTCGATTGGACTTCTTCTTTTCTTCTACATTCTTGAGTGAAAATGTTGAGTCTTGGACTTACTTCTTCATGACTTCCTTCGTGTCACAAGAGTCCAACTTTCATCTTCTACAGTAGTTAAGATTTCTTTAAAACCATCATGGACATATTGGTCTTGATTTGGAACTTGAACACTGATAGGTTCAAGTGAACCAAACTAGATGACTTTGGAAATTGCTTTCACTGTTGGGATTATAGACTGTGACATATATATCTTGGATTTTGAGGATGGAGAATTTCGAAGTCCTACAATAACCGTCGCATGGTTGGATTCTGCTGATTCGTCAAGGTCCAAGAGGATTTTGTTCTTCCTGGCCAAGTCCATGAGCAATTCCTTTAACACAAAGCATTTTTTAGTAGGATGACTAACTATCCAATGATAGTGGCAGTACTTCGGATCCTTCACACGATCTATTTCTTCAGGACGTTTGCACTTAGGGAGTTGAATGACTTTCTTTTCAAGTAAATCTTCTAACATCCCTAGTACGTTAGAGTCAAGAAAGGGATACTTATTTTCTTGTAGTTCTTTCAGAGATGGGCGTGTTTCCTTGCTTTCTTCTTTCTTCTTGTCTTTCGTTGAAATCTTGATTGGAGCCGTGGTTACCGCCATTGCTTCTTTGGTGGTACCTTTGAAAGGCTTGCCTCATTTTTTCACTTCTTTGTTATCTTTCCTTTGTTCAAGAATGGGAAGGTCTTTCCTGCCATGGTTGGCTATGCTAATTTCTACGTCATGTGAACGCATAGCTAACTCTTCAAATGTTCGTGGTTTTATCCCTTGAAGGATGTAAAGGAGTCCCCAATACATGGCTTGCATGCAATTGTGGACTCGCCTTTTTTCATGCCCCGCCTTTCGGAAAGGTTTGAAAAGAAAGGCCTCATAGTTCGGACTCCTGCGGTTCTGAATCTAGTCTCACAAGTGCAATGTGAAACTGATAAACACCAAAGAGTCCAAATCTGACAAACCTTTTTGGAAAATCGATTTTAAATCAAATAATGCCAAAATTGGACTGTTTTACCAGATACAGAGTTGCCACCTAAATATTTTTATTTTGGAAAAATTTAGGAAACCCTGACTCGTGCCAAAGGCTACGTGTCCATCATCACCAAAGTTGCCTCGGCTTGGGAACTTGGGTACGAGAGGGGAAGGTCCTGAAATGAGCACCCCCGCTCGAAGATCAGCCTCTACTAACCATGATATGATGTTTTACAAACATTATGTATTCTTGTTCCGGTTATTAAACTAGCTTTACTATGTGACGCGCACAAGCAAGTATAGACTAGTGGCAAGACTTGGAACAATTCAACTCGTGTTTGTTTGCGAAAATAGTTTGAATTTGCCACCTCAAGTGGGCTTAAAGATCACGGATTTGCCACCAAACATAGTGGGCTTAAAACATGATTTGCCACAACAAAGTGGGCTTAAAACTTACATTCGTTGAATCATTCTAATTCAAACAATAATCCTTCATCCATAGGCATTCATGCAGTTTAGCATTTAAGCACATAGCCTCATGGCAAGCATGCGAAACAAGGCAATATGGAAATCACACTCATGCAAGTATGCTAAAGCATAAAACTCACCGAGTACTTCAAGCCAAAACAAAAACTAGTTAGAAAAATGCATGATCCTAACTATGTTAAGTGTCTAATGCAACACATGCAATATGCAATTAATAGGCTCAGCTACTAATATGGCATATGATTTGATTTGAACAACATGCGATAAAACACGTATTTAAAGAAGATATTGAAATTGCAATGCAGTTTGAATGATGCGCCGAGCCTCGGTGCATGCAAGATAAATGAATGGATACAAGCATGCGATATGCTAATTGAAATATGTCCCCAATCTAACCATCGAAAGCGATTAAGTAAAAAGGAGAAAGGCGTGGGGTTGGAAGACATACACACATGCATGCACACTTATTACAACATTACGCCCTCGCGAAGGAGCGTCCGAATGAATAAGCTAACTAGCTACACTAATTAAGCTAACTAATTATTACAACAATTGAAACGAATTAACTGACTTATTCTAAGCTAATTAAATATTACATCTCGAAGTAATTAGCTAAATACTAAGCTAATTAAGTACAAAGCAAGTAAACTAATTAATTAGCTACCACTAATTAACTAAACAAAGCAATTAAATGGCATCGGGAAGCGAGGGATGCATGCATGCTCAGTTTCTCCACCCGAAAAAGCCACTGCCTTGCCACTGAATGCCTCTGTTTGCACATTTGAACACCAACAGTGCTGCTAACTTTCAGAATGCCTCTGCTCCACCTTAGTAACACACTGTGCAAATTTCATTGGTGGCCAACAGGGGGCCTGTCGGCTACCACTGGTGGACGATCGGCTACTGGTGGTGGCCGGTCGGCCACTGATGACATGAACTTCTCTTTTTGTTGCAATAGAGAGCAGCTAGAGCAAAATAGTGTATTCTCACAGGTTTATGTGTACTGTTTACACTCCTTATCATCACACAAGCTCAAAGGAGTGAAAGCCTTGGCTCTCAAACCACCAATCAAGCAATTTTCATGCATGATGGCCAAAGAACCAAGTTTGTACAAGTTTCATGAGTGCAAAACAAGACTAAAAAAGGCCACCACCCTATCAAGCATGATCAAGGGTGATGGTGACCGATGAAAGTGGCACGTTTCATGACTTTTGAGTATGAAATGTCCCATTTTCCTCGTGTTCGAATTAACATCCGATTCGAACACATGCAATGCAACATGAAAGATGCTTATCTTGCCTCTTTTACTTGTCCAATTTTGTTTACTCATTTTAGTTACCAAACCATTCTTTAGTCAATTAGTCTATTGGTAAGTGTCTTTTAAAGTGAAAGAAGTGTCAACCAAGGGGTAGTTCAAGGCATGAAAGAGATCATGCTGTTGGTAATGAACCCTCAAAGAGGATTAAACCATTAAGCATAACCTCAATCTTAAGCTTAAAAGATCCCAAGTTTGAAACAACTCTCAAAAGCAAATAAAAGAGTGAAGCAAAGAGAGAGGTTGCAGGGATTTTAAGTGCTGAAATGAAGTGCAAAACAACACTAAAACATGCTATCAACTCAAAAGAATGATGATTAAAGCATTAAAACATTAAGCTATTGAAGGAAATTACACTACAACTATGCAATACAAGCCTCAACTGAACTAACCAGCCCAAAACAGGTCAAAACAGAGGCAAAAACATGCTGGACTAGAGCTAAGTTAAGCTAGAAAAACATGCTAACTCATGAAGCTAACTAGGCATGCAAACAAGACACAAGGAGGGGAGGCTTACCCCTCCAATTTTGGACTTCAGAACAATGTTTTTACCACTGAAAAACCTCTAAGATACAGTGGTTAAAAGGCCCAAAAAAGTTGTTTTGAAAGTGATGAAAAGATGGCACAAAAGCTTAACAAGCAAAGAGACAAGAAGGGTGGACCACCCCCTAAATCAAAATAGCCTCAAACCACCATTTTTAGGTCATAAAAATAGAGGTTTTTACAGTTGAAAACTAGGCCAAAAACAGTTTGAAAAGATGGCAAAACAAGTGTACAAAACAAGCTTAAAGGATAAGTGCTATACTTCTTTGAGCCAAAGCACAACATAGGAAGCAATCCAAGCCACAAACACCTTTTAGATCTCAAAAATGGTCTCAAGTAACCTCAGCCCAAAGATAAGCAATTTTGGTTAGGGGTTGATAGGCAAACTAGAAATGTATCTCTACTTGTATGCACAAAAGGGCAAGAGAGAGAGAGAGAGAGAGAAATCTAGAGAGAGAGATTTGTAGAGAGAGAGGATTGTAGAGAGAGAGTCTCCCAAAATTTCCAACCTTGAAAACAGTAGAGAATGGCCTCTATATATAGAAAAAAGAGAGCTCAGGTCGAAAATATCTGAATTAGAGACAACTGGAGCAGTGTGAAATAGTTGGAGGAAAAGATTTGCACAAAATATCTAATTTTTGCACCAATGGCCGGCCGCCCATCACTGGTGGCTGACGACCACCATTGATGGCCGACAAACCTCACTCTTGGCCGGTAGGCCACATTCGTGGCCGACCACAAAAATTTGCTCTCCAGGTCCAACTTTAAATGGGCATATCTTCTACATCTAGACTCCTTTGCAAGTCATTCTTGAGCCTAAATTGAAGCCCCAAAAGTCTTCTTTCCAATGGAGGCTTCCTCACATCAAAATTACAAGTGTGCAAAAAGATATGCCTCTTTTAGTGAAGACTGTTCAGTTCGGTCCTAACCGGATTCATGCCTAACTTCTCCTTAGCTAGTTTTCTTTCCTCCTCACCAATTTTCTTCAACTCCAAACCTCTAAACAAGATGTTTTAAATTTTTTTTCAATGAGTTCACCTCTCTTTCATTTATTTCCACTTTGTCCTTGCTCGGTTTACCGAAAAAACGAAACATTTAACGAAATGCGAGCCTCGAAACATCGTAGAAACTTTTTTTCAAAAATATTTTGAAAGAGAGCGTTTTAAGGTCTAAAAATTGTTTTGGTCAAAATGCCTTTGGTCCAAAAATGGGGTGTCTACAGTTACCCCTCTTTGACAGAGTTTAGAGTCATGAAATGATGTAAGTGAATATGAAAGCCCAGAGACGACCCATTTTGACAAGGCCGTAAGACTTGGAAAAACAAACAAAATGCAGATGCAACTGGTTGTACCCGAAGGTTGCCTACGTATTCCTTTGCAAGAAATCAAACCAACATAGTTTAGAGGCAGAATGCAAAATGATACACAATATAACAAAACGATGCAATTGATATGCAATGCAATGAAACAATGCAAAGGATATGCAATATAATTGAATCATCAAACCACAAGCAGTGCAAAACCACACAAATATCATAAAGGGATGGAAATGTAACATCAAACTACGTTTAACACAGAAAAGGTGCCGGAACTCTCAAACCACAATTCTCTTAGTGGAATAGGCGTGTGCACATGCAAAACTGTGTGTTTTGCAGAAAGAATACAAGTAATTGGGTGAGATGATATAAGTGAGGAATGATCTGCTATAGAAAGATCGTGATCCTAAATGCTGAATGTAACAAAACAAAGTACGATGCAATGGATGCAGTGAATAAGGCACAGGTTGAACCACGTCTTGCCTAGAAAAGGCATGGACACAAACTAGACCACGTCTAACACAGAAAAGGTGTCGAAACCCTCAGACCACAATTCTCTTAGTGGAATAGGCACATACACATTATCACAGAACCATGCTTCAACGAAGGAAATGTATGAGCACATGCCAGACTAAGCTTAACATGGAAAGGATGCATGATGTAATGGACAATGCAATAGATGCACATGATAGATGCTATATGCAATGCAATAGACTTAATATATGATGATAGATATGATGTAGCAGCTAGAAAATGAAAGTACCTTACAGGGGCAATTGACAATGACTCACCTTATGCTGCTGGGGATCTTCCTCTTCTGCATCTTGTGTTTTCGAACCATAGGTTCTCCCTAACTATATTCGTAACTTTCCCTATTCTCTAACAGGGTGACAGACTAGGTTGGTTCAGTATCCAGAATTGAGGTGCATACACACTACCTCAACCTATGGGGCTGCCATACAGATTTCAAGCTGAGGATACGCCCTTGGGTATTTAAACCAGACTTTAGTCTCGGAAATTCCGAACCTTTGCGTTCTAGGCATTGGCCATTCAAACTCTAGTTTCCACCATCTCAGTTGGTCTCCTAGGAACTCATCGCAAACACAGGCAGGTGGCTATACCAGACCGCCTGAAGTCGTTCGAGCTTGACAAACACCAAAGAAATTGCACCTTTAGAGGATTTAAGGTCTCCTAGACCGGATGAATGCACAAGACAGTGCGATGTAAAGTGAATGCACAAAATAGTGGTATACAGGTGCACAAGACAGTGCGAGTGAGAACAAATGCACAAGACAGTGTGATGTAGGGGATGCAAAAAATAGCGCCATACAGGGGCACAAGATAGTGTGATGTAAGTGAATGCACAAAACACTGCCACATAGGTGCACAAGACAGTGCGATGCAATGCACAAGATAGTGCGATGTAAAGGGTGCGCACGATAGCGCGAAACAGGGATGAATACGCAAGACAGTGCGATGCAAGGTGAAGATGTATGAATGCACAAAAGAATGCACAAAAGAGTACGATGCAAGGTGCACAAAATAGTGCGAACTCAAGTTACACCAGACAGTGCGATACAAAGTGCACAGGACAGTACGAAATAGGGTGCACAAAACAGTGCGATGTAAGTTTGCATAAGACAATGCAATATGGGTGAATGCGCAGGATAGCGCGATGTAGGTGCACAAGATAGTGCAATGCAGGGTGTACAAGATAGTGCGATGCGGGGTGCACAAGATAGTGCGATACAAGGTGCATAAGATAGTGCGATACAATGCACAAACAAGTGCAAGTAAGGTGCGCAAAATAGCGCGATGCAATGCACAAACAAGCGCAGGTAAGGTGCGCGAAATAGCGTGATACAATGCACAAATAAGTGCAAGTAAGGTGCGCAAAATAGCGTGAGGCATGTTCTATGCAAAGATACGAGCATTTTCTATGCAAAATGAGGGCATTTTCTATGCAAAAGATACGAGCATTTTCTATGCAAGATGAGAGCATGTAATGAAATGCACAAGATAGTACGATGCACAAGACAGTGCGAGTGTAAATTGCACAAGAAAGTGCAATGCGCAAAAAAGCGCGAGTGTAAATTGCACAAAAAAGTGCGATGCGCAAGAAAGCGCGAGTGTAAATTGCACAAGAAAGTACGATGCGCAAGAAAGCACGAGTGTAAATCGCATAAGAAAGTGTGAGTGTAAATTGCACAAAATAGTGTGAGCAAAGTGAGTGATTGTGTGATAAATGTACTGAGTAAGATTATTGTGCGATAGATGCACAAAAGTGAGATTATTGTGCGATAGATGCACAGAAGTGAGATTATTAGTTCACAATGCTATACATTGACAATGCAGGATGTTCATTGAAAGCATGTTCTATGCATGAATAAACGCATATTCTATGCATGATCGAAAGCATGTTCTATGCATGAAACATAAGCATATTCTATGCGGAATTAAAAGCGAGCATATTCTATGCATGAATCATAACGATGTGAGGCATGCATGCAACATAAGTGTATATGAAAGTGCACATTCTATGCAATAGAAGGGCGTCAAATATGTACTTTGGTGCCTCCGATTTACCTCTCAGACGACTTTGCAACATGCTCAGCTCAAAAAGGATACATCCCGTTCATATTGGCGAGGGGTAACATTTGCATGTGAAAACCACGAGTGCTGCTTGGACTGCCATTCTGACTTGAAGCAAGCTTAAACTTGGGGTCGAGATACACTCATACTCCAGAGAAAAGCGAAGCTTGAGAAGGTGCACCTGGAATGCAGTCTCAGAATTTGCCGAAGTTGAGACATAATGAAATGCTCTAAATTTTCCCTCTTTTCTTTTGCTTTGCAGTCTGGAACCCATATAGCTTCAGATAGGTCCTAGTTCTATTGCTCTCACTTGATCGAGGTTTAACCCTGCAGTTTATGAGAGAAAGAATCCTGTTTTGCACACCATGTTGGGAATGGCATAGCACTCTGAACACAAAATGATTTATTTTGCAATTGAAACCAAGAATGAGTTCTTAACCGGATATTGAGCCTATGACTGACTTCAGTACACCACGACTCAACAAAGAGAAAGACAAGGTATAAACAACACAACTGTAAACGACTCAAAACAAGAATCGAAACAAACAAAAACAACAAACATAACACTCGGATATGTTCCAATGGCGAGAGACCTCTCAGTTCACGAGGAGCCTGCTTCTCCGGGTATTGTTTACCACCCTTTCTTATCTGTGATTCTCACTTCACTCTGGCACTTAATCTCTAGTTTTCTGAAAAAGTCATTTTCTCACTTTTTCTCTCAGCACACATCTCTTTATTATTTAATCTCTTTTATTTTTATATCTCTTCCCTGAGTGGTTGATAGATAAGCAGGAAATTATGGGCTCTTCCCCCTGGTATTCTACTAGATTCTCATTCTTCCGCTCACAACAGTGAGCTTTTCCATAGAGGGGTTGTGATGCGACAAGGTGTGCAGCACTGTAACTGACATCGGTTGATGATGCCCTTGGCTTAGCTTGACCAAGATGAGTTACAACATATCCCACTAGTCAGGTATACAATTGATTGGTCTCACACATTGCATTTTATATGCTCCAATTCCGGGTCAGAAGCCAATTTGGGTGTGATCAAACCCGTCTAGATTAGGGGGTTGAATATCTAGCTCCATTTCTAGTTCGTGCTTCGCACTTGGCTTGGTACCTCGCTGCTTGGAGGATGAGAAAGCGCTTAGCCCCCTGCTGCTAACTTCAGTTGTGCCTTTTCTGGCAAGTATAGCGCCCTTTCTGGCAAGTATAGCGCCCTTTCTAGCGAGTATGGTGCCCTTTCTGGGTTGACAATGGGGAAAAGACAGAAAACCTGACTCAACTGTGCCCCTAGTTCATCATTTTGACCATTTTTTGTTTTGGCTTTCTACTAAAACAATTTTGACCAATATGAGAGTTTGATTAACAAGCTTGTTCGACTTTCTGCTTTGAAATCATGCAAGTCAGGTTGTGAGCATTGAAAATTTTTCTTTTTGGGTCCAAGATATGGTCCAATTTTGGAAAAATGGAATAATTTTTGAGAAAAGTAGTCAACCTCATTAAAAATTCTCAAAACTGTTTTTGCAAATGGCCACTGCTCAACCAACATGAAATTTACTCTTGAGATGCACAACCTCAGATCTGAACTTAAATTGTCTTGCAGCTGAATCTTCCAACGGAATAGAACAACTGATTTTGAACGAAGACGAGCCAATTTGCACATGGATAAGATAGTCGAGTTGAACAAGGATAAACCAATCAACATGGATGAGACAAGCAGGCTGAAAATGATTAGGGCCGGACTTCAAGATGAAGTTGCCTACGTATCCCAAAGATAGGAATAAGGCCATATGTAGTTCCAGGTTAAGGTACACTCGGATATTAACACTCTCCTTTTGCGCTCTAACTTTTGCCAAGGCCGCTCTTTCGCGTTTTCAACCTTGCGAGCTCTTTTTCTTTTCTTTTCATTATTTTTCTCTTTTCTCTTTCTTTTGTTTCTTTTCTTTTTTCTTTGTTTCCATTTTGTCATCTTTGTTCTCTTCTTTTTTTTTTTTTTTTCATTTTTCCATTTCTGTTCTTTTCGATTTTTTTCTTTTTCTTGCTCTAACTTTTGCCTGGGTTGCCCTTCCGGTTTTTCGGCCTAGCGAGCCTTTCAAGGATAGAAAAGTTTAACTTCATCCATGTTGATTGGTCATAGGATCTCTAAGCCATCTGAATCCAGGAGAATGGCTGTTATTCGCTGATGATGTAGGAGCCCATCCAATTGGGTCTAAATTTTCCCCTAGTGTTGTGGATAGAAACTCGATTGTGCTTCAGCAAAACTTTTCTTCTCTTAGATTTTGGGATTTGGCTTTCTTGTCGATCTCCATTGGTTTGAGAAATGACCCATCTTTTGAATCTTTGAGCACATCTGACTTTTTTGCCCCTAGTTCAAGGGATGTTTCTTATCCAGCTTTGCAAGCTTCCTTTGATGACATCTAACCTTATTGTCCCTAGTTCAAGGGTTGTTTCCAATCCGATCATGCAAACCTTATATTGTGATTGATCGTTGAACATTCTGAGTCAAGGTTCAAGGTTTGAAAGTAAAGGGGTCGAGTCTCGAGGCCGAGAATGGTCCTATGCTGCACAATCTCAAGATCAATTCCAAGCATGTCTTCGTAGGACCACACAAAACATTTTTTGAAATCTTTTAATAAAGCGATGATGTGGCCCCACAATCTTTTAAATGCATCACATCGATTTTATTTTATAGGCGTAATATGTTGATCATGACGTGGGTCAACATAAACAGTTACTGCTTTAAAAACCATGTTCCTGTATAACGTATGGCCAAGAATAATAATAGATCACAAACGATACAGAAACACCAAATCGTGGGCCATACGTATGTTAACTGTTTCGCCTTTCCGCATGCGCTTCCCTTTAAATTTAAATTTCCCGCTTGCGCTTGCCTTTTTAGATTTTTAATCCTGGCCGCAGATCTGGGCGCGGAGCGGAACCCCTAGACGACAACACGACGCAATTTGCGGAGGGGAGCACCAATCGGGGGACGACACGTGGCGCGGGGGGAGCGTCCCAGGTAATGTTAGTGGGACGCTCCTGGGCACCTATATAACTCACTCCCTAACTCTCTTCCACCAGTATAGTTTTTGGGAGAGTGACTTGGGTCATCCGAGAGAGTGAGTGACGTCATTGCGAGTGAGTTATGGCATCAACACGACGTCGTTTTAGAGACGCGTTTTAAATTGATTATTCTCCCAACTCTGTGGAATGGGATATATAAGAACATGAATTAGCCATTGATGCCCCATATAAGAATTGTGTGTCTAACAATTCTAACAGACCGCTGCGCTATCATAATGTCTGTAGAAATACAACAAGCCGATCTTACAGATGGTATACACGAAAATGAAGAGGGCGATTTGGAAACCCAAATCATAGACGCGACATCAAACGTACCAGTATCCAACATACCAATAACAAATCCAAAGATAGGCGATGCAGTGTGGCAGAAACTCACATTCAAGTCTATGATAATTGACAAATGCAAGTTAAGCTACAGGCCACAGTGTCCATTTAATTCTACTGGTCGCGTCGAAGTAGAAATATGAGATACACGATTACGAGCAGATGATCAATTACAGGCCCATTATATTATTGTTGATGATCCCAACACAGGAAGATATTCCACTTCCAATGCGGCTGTTCGTTATTCCATACGAACGGATGTATCGAACCACATCCACTGGAGAGAGAGGATGCAGTCAGGGGTCTTCTATGACACTTTGAGGAATCCGATGTGGTTCAGAGCCGTAGACATGTCCATGCCGGGAAATCAGGGGATGTACAAGATAGAATGCCTGTTCAACTACAACCTCTGGAAAGCACTGCAAGTCCGGACGTTCACGGCGACAATGTATACATGGCTGACATACAGTGGTCTCAAAAGCCTATCGGAGAATGTATTTTCTCGGCTTATTGCACGCAGGATGACGAAGACATTATCCAGCTTTGGGATTATTAGCACTGTAAATTATTGTCTCGCACTGACTATTGTACTCGACGAGCTTTCGTATTATGTAAAAGAATGGCGATGGGAAAATATTTATGTACATTTTATTGATTAAATAATAAAGATTTTTGTGATATATTTAATCAATGTGATTATTGTTTGGATCATCAACAATAATATAATGGGCCCAATGACAATATCCCAAATGAAAAATTATTAATAGGCCCAATTATAGTCTCCTAAATGAAGAGGCCCTTATAACATGACCAGGCCTAAAGCACTACAATGATTTTTCATAGGCCCATTAAATTGCTCTATGAAAGAAGTGGACACTAAAATGGGCCACCAAGTATTACAATATAATATAAATGGGCCCAAGATACAGCACATTTAAAAAAATTATTTACACAAATTTTTTTATTATACGTTCCGATAGCCCAGAACCAGAACACACAGGGTGATTCTTCGACGGCGCGGTGATGTAACAGACATCAGTGGTAGAATGTGTGTCTGCACTATGATCCATAGTCTGCATGGATGAAGCCGTCGCCTGGGTTTCTAATTCGGAAACCGCTCTCAGACTGGCGAATAGAGCATCTTCTTGCGCTGTAAGGCGTTGATGAGCCGAAGTAAATTTTCGGTGTTGTTTTCGTCGACGACCAACAAGGACCAGTGCAGCAGTAAAAGATCTGGCTCGTATTTTAAAATAAACCGCCTAAATTGACCTAGATCGGACGGCTCCATTGCAAAATAATTAAAAACCCCCAATTATTTTGGCTTATATAATTTCCCGCTTGCGCTTGCCATCGTTTAATTTAAATTTCTCGCTTGCGCTTGCCTTTTTAGATTTTTAATCCTGGCCGTAGATCTGGGCGCGGAGCGGAGCTCCTAGACGACAACATGGCGCAATTTGCGGAAGGGAGCACCAATCGGGGGACGACACGTGGCGCGGGGGGGGGGGAGCGTCCCAGGTAATATTAGTGGGACGCTCCTGGGCACCTATATAACTCACTCCCTAACTCTCTTCCACCAGTATAGTTTTTGGGAGAGTGAGTGACGTCATTGAGAGTGAGTTATGGCATCAACACGACGTCGTTTTAGAGTCCAAAATAAGAACATCTTCCTCACATATGCCCAATGTTCCATACCTAAAGAGAGGCTATTAGAGAAAATTAGGGAGTTGTTCACAGCCAGGCCACCAAATTATGTGAGGGTTGCACATGAATTACATGAGGACGGGCAACCACATCTCCATGCTCTTGTCCAATTTCCATACCGTTTTCAGACGCAGGATGAACGGATTTTCGACGTTACTCACGATCGAACTAATCGCCATTTCTATCCGAATGTACAAGGAGCCTACAACCATCAGAATGTGTTGGAATATATCTCCAAACACGGGGACTACACGGAATGGGGCGAATTCCGTGAGAGGGGCCGCTGCGCTAGCCAGAGTAACAAAGAGAATATATTTCGCGACGCACTTGCTGCCGCCACCAAGGAGAATAATTATGTGGTCCCAAAGATCGGGCCCAACATGTTTTCCCAATTCTAGATGGGCCTTCAATTATAATGCTCTTGGGCCTGTGTGGTCTTTGGGCCTCATCCTTTATGTTGTCATCAACCCATTGCTGTATATCTGCTGGGATGGCCCATACTGTGTCTGTAAATGGATGAACATACGGCAATGGCGGATTAAATGAAATCCGGTCATAATTGGATGACAACTTGTCATAATTGAGCCAGAAACATTTGGGATCGCCATTTCTTACCAGTGCCAGTGCTTCGTCCTTGGTGGCGGCAGCAAGTGCGTCGCGATATATATTCTCTTTGTTACTCTGGCTAGCGCAGCGGCCCCTCTCACGGAATTCGCCCCATTCTGTGTAGTCCCCGTGTTTGGAGATATATTCTAACACATTCTGATGGTTATAGGCTCCTTGTACATTCGGATGGAAATGGCGATTAGTTCGATCGTGAGTAACGTCGAAAAACCGTTCATCCTGCGTCTGAAAACGGTATGGAAATTGGACAAGAGCATGGAGATGTGGTTGCCTGTCCTCATGTAATTCATGTGCAACCCTCACATAATTTGGTGGCCTAGCTGTGAACAACTCCCTAATTTTCTCTAATAGCCTCTCTTTAGGTATGGAACATTGGGCATATGTGAGGAAGATGTTCTTATTTTGGACTCTAAAATGACGTCGTGTTGATGCCATAACTCACTCTCAATGACGTCACTCACTCTCTCGGATGACGCAAGTCACTCTCCCAAAAACTATACTGGTGGAAGAGAGTTAGGGAGTGAGTTATATAGGTGCCCAGGAGCATCCCACTAATATTACCTGGGACGCTCCCCGCGCGCCACGTGTCGTCCCCCGATTGGTGCTCCCTTCCGCAAATTGCGCCGTGTTGTCGTCTAGGGGCTCCGCTCCGCGCCCAGATCTGCGGCCAAGATTAAAAATCTAACAGTTTCAATTTTCGAGATAGTTGTTCATCCTTTTCAGTACCAACCTCTGGCAAATCGATGCCCATGGACAGCGTCCTACAAGTTGCTACAAACAAACATCAACGATGATGTGAAATATTGCAAAATGAAAGCCACATTGGCTTTCCAAACATCATCGTTCCCGGATGAAATTACTTATCGGCCGCCATTAATAACTGTTTTGTCCAAGGTATTCGACAACAACCACGTGGATATTTGGCACGTGGACGAGAAAGTGACGAATGCAAGACTAACACGCTCCAATTCCGAATCACATTTTCGATCCACAAAGACATTATCAGCACACATGGGCCACTACGGTTCATCGACCCCAAAGAATAATGGCGGCACGTATGTCAGCAAGTTCAATTCGGGATGGGCCTGGATCATTCATTCGGCGCGACATAATTTTGCCGACCCACGGATCATCAATAATCAACACTGGGCCAATTAATCAGCCTAGCGGCCCAGTTGACATAGGCCCATCAGTAAGCGAGGCCGGATCCAATAACTCAGAATCATCAAGACTCACTACAGACGAGGTGGCTAAAATAATAGGCGAAGCTGTAAAAGGCGCCGTGGAAGGATCCACATCAGCCCAGAAAGCAAATGTACAACGGAGACAATTGTAAAATAACGTGTAACCAATAATTATATTAATAAGACATTATTTTACTAGTAACAATATTTCAATCTACAATTCAAATGCGTGCTTACAATAGATTTTGTGCGACATTCCCACACAAAATAACAAATAATTGCGTTTTTTACAATATTATTGTACACGGCGTCCATATACCGCCAGAACCAAATTAAATTTTAGTCACCGTTGGACAACATCTAGCAGATCTGGTGTTTCCGGTCGAAGTTATTTTAAACTACGGAAACAAGCTTATTACAAAAAAAAAACGATTCACGTCTAAATCGTTGTGCGATTCTATCTGGAGGATTGATGATTTTGTCCCGTATGATGAACCTCATTTTTTCCATTTCGATTTGCCGGAGGTTGGTACTGAAAAGGATGAACGACTATCTCGAAAATTGAAGCTGTTAGGGTTGTACATTCAAGGCGTCGTTTTACGTCAAACTGGTGGTCTCTCCGAAGTTGCTGCTGATACGCCTGGTCTCGAAAGCGACATGCGTGATGTCCCTACTCAGACTGCAGAACAACCTGTGGCCATTGATCCATCTGGTATACTTGACAATGGCCAATGTGAATTTGTGGTTGTGTTGGACCGGTTTCCTAATCCTGCGTATACGCCTAAGTTCGAAGATGTCTTTCTGCGGTCCAGTGGTGACCCACGAACTGGTTGTATGGTCAGGGGCACAGAAATAGACCGTTTTGTTGTATTGCGGCGTGTCCCGTTATAATGCCGCCGCAATCGAATGAATATCCAGTTGTTAGCCGTCAAGGCGTTAAAACATTTATCAACATCGGAAAAAATGTTGTATCTGAATTCCGAGATAGTTTAGGTCAACTGAACGGCGCGTACAATAATATTGTAAAAAACGCAATTATTTGTTATTTTATGTGGGAATGTCGCACAAAATCTATTGTAAGCACGCATTTGAATTGTAGATTGAAATATTGTTACTAGTAAAATAATGTCTTATTAATATAATTATTGGTTACACGTTATTTTACAATTGTCTCCGTTGTACATTTGCTTTCTGGGCTGATGTGGATCCTTCCACTGCGCCTTTTACAGCTTCGCCTATTATTTTAGCCACCTCGTTTGTAGTGAGTCTTGATGATTCTGAGTTATTGGATCCGGCCTCGCTTACTGATGGGCCTATGTCAACTGGGCCGCTAGGCTGATTAATTGGCCCAGTGTTGATTATTGATGATCCGTGGGTCGGCAAAATTATGTCGCATCGACTGAATGATCCAGGCCCATCCCGAATTGAACTTGCTGACATATGTGCCGCCATTATTCTTTGGGCCGATGAACCGTAGTGGCCCATGTGTGCTGATAATGTCTTTGTGGATCGAAAATGTGATTCGGAATTGGAGCGTGTTAGTCTTGCCTTCGTCACTTTCCGGTCCACGTGCCAAATATCCACGTGGTTGTTGTTGAATACCTTGGACAAAACAGTTATTAATGGCGGCCGATAAGTAATTTCATCAGGGAACGATGATGTTTGGAAAGCCAATGTGGCTTTCATTTTGCAATATTTCACATCATCGTTGATGTTTGTTTGTAGCAACTTGTAGGACGCTGTCCATGGGCATCCTTTCTTATCTGCAACAGCATTGGCGTTTCCAAAATATGTGATGTCTACTGGGCATGTAACTGGAAATGTAAATCGGGCTTGTAATTGATCATCCGCTCGTAATCGTGTATCTCGTATTTCGACTTCGACGCGACCAGTAGAATTAAATGGACACTGTGGCCTGTAGCTTAACTTGCATTTGTCAATTATTATAGACTTGAATGTGAGTTTCTGCCACACCGCATCGCCTATCTTTGGATTTGTTATTGGTATGTTGGATACTGGTACGTTTGATGTTGCGTCTATGATTTGGGTTTCCAAATCGCCCTCTTCATTTTCGTGTATACCATCTGTAAGATCGGCTTGTTGTATTTCTTGAGACATTATGATAGCGCAGCGGTCTATTAGAATTGTTAGACACACAATTCTTATATGGGGCATCAATGGCTAATTCATGTTCTTATATATCCCATTCCACAGAGTTGGGAGAATAATCAATTTAAAACGCGTCTCTAAAACGACGTCGTGTTGATGCCATAACTCACTCGCAATGACGTTACTCACTCTCTCGGATGACGCAAGTCACTCTCCCAAAAACTATACTGGTGGAAGAGAGTTAGGGAGTCAGTTATATAGGTGCCTAGGAGCGTCCCACTAATATTACCTGGGACGCTCCCCCCGCGCCACGTGTCGTCCCCCGATTGGTGCTCCCCTCCGCAAATTGCACCGTGTTGTCGTCTAGGGGCTCCGCTCCGCGCCCAGATCTGCGGCCAAGGATTAAAAATCTAAAAAGGCAAGCGCAAGCGGGAAATTTAAATTTAAAGGGAAGCGCATGCGGAAAGGCGAAACAGTTAACATACGTATGGCCCCACGATTTGGTGTTTCTGTATCGTTTGTGATATGTTATTTATCTTGGCCATACGTTATACAGGAACATGGTTTTTAAACAGTAACTGTTTATGTTGACCCACGTCACGGTCAACATATTACGCCTATAAAATAAAATCGATGTGATGCATTTAATGGTGGGGTTTGATCATCGATTATGGTGACTACTTTCCGTTTTTCGCAATGGCGTCCATATACCGCCAGAACCAAATTAAATTTTAGTCGCCGTTGGACAACATCCAGCAGATCTGGTGTTTCCGGTCGAGGTTATTTTAAACTACGGAAACAAGCTTATTACAAAAAAAAAAAAAAACGATTCACTCTAAATCGTTGTGCGATTCTATCTGGAGGATTGATGATTTTGTCCCGTATGATGAACCTCATTTTTTCCATTTCGATTTGCCGGAGGTTGGTACTGAAAAGGATGAACGACTATCTCGAAAATTGAAGCTGTTAGGGTTGTACATTCAAGGGGCTCCTTGTGCATTTCGATTGCGCCGTGTTGTCGTCTAGGGGCTCCGCTCCGCGCCCAGATCTGCGGCCAGGATTAAAAATCTAAAAAGGCAAGCACAAGCGGGAAATTTAAATTAAACGGTGGCAAGCGCAAGCGGGAAATTATATAAGCCAAAATAATTGGGGGTTTTTAATTATTTTGCAATGGAGCCGTCCGATCTAGGTCAATTTAGGCGGTTGATTTTAAAATACGAGCTTGATCTTTTACTGCTGCACTGGTCCTTGTTGGTCGTCGGTGAAAACAACGCCGAAAATTTACTCTGGCTCATCAACGCCTTATAGCGGCAAGGAGATGCTCTATTCGCCGGTCTGAAAGCGGTTTCCGAATTAGAAACCCAGGCGACGGCTCCATCCATGCAGACTATGGATCATAGTGCAGACACACATTCTACCGCTGATGTCTGTTACATCACCGCGCCGTCGGAGAATCAGCCTGTGTGTTCTGGTTCTGGGCTATCGGAACGTATAATAAAAAAAATTGTGTAAATAATTTTTTTAAATGTGCTGTATCTTGGGCCCATTTATATTATATTGTAATACTTGGAGGCCCATTTTAGTGTCCACTTCTTCCATAGAGCAATTTAATGGGCCTATGAAAAATCATTGTAGTGCTTTGGGCCTGGTCATGTTATAAGGGCCTCTTCATTTAGAAGACTGTAATTGGGCCTATTAATGATTTTTCATTTGGGATATTGTCATTGGGCCCATTATATTATTGTTGATGATCCAAACAATAATCACATTGATTAAATATATCACAAAAATCTTTATTATTTAATCATTAAAATGTACATAAATATTTTCCCATCGCCAATCTTTTACATAATACGAAAGTTCGTCGAGTACAATAGTCAGTGCGAGACAATAATTTACAGGGCTAATAATCCCAAAGCTGGATAATGTCTTCGTCATCCTGCGTGCAATAAGCCGGGAAAATACATTCTCCGATAGGCTTTTGAGACCACTGTATGTCAGCCATGTATACATTGTCGCCGTGAACATCCGGACTTGCAGTGCTTTCCGGAGGTTGTAGTTGAACAGGTATTCTATCTTGTATATCCCCTGATTCCCCGGCATGGACATGTCTACGGCTCTGAACCACATCGGATTCCTCAAAGTGTCGTAGAAGACCCCTGACTACATCCTCTCTCTCCAGTGGATGTGGTTCGATACATCTGTTCGTATGGAATAACGAACAGCCGCATTGGAAGTGGAATATCTTCCTGCGTTGGGCCTTCGTCTTGGCATTACGATGCCTTTTCTTGATTGGTTCTGGCGAACAGGGGCTGGTCGACTGTATGAAATTCTGCGTTTCTGATCGTCCACGCTTTGAGCCCGGCGTGTTCATGTTTTTCCAAGAACTCTCTGTAACTTGAACCCTCTCCGGGGTTGCATAATATAATACTTGGAATCCCGCCCTTTATTTTCTTTGGGCGGGCATATTTACAATTTGAAAAAAATTCCCGTTGGGCGCCAATAAACTCCCGCCAATGTTTCAAAAATTGTGGGGCCACATCATCGATTATGTTGTAGAAAGCATCATCCTTGTGGTCCCTCAGATCGATGTGGCCAGAATAATAATTTTGTGGTCCCAAAGACCGGGCCCAACATGTTTTCCCAATTCTAGATGGGCCTTCAATTATAATGCTCTTGGGCCTGTGCGGTCTTTGGGCCTCGTCCTTTATGTTGTCATCAACCCATTGCTGTATATCTGCTGGGATGGCCTATACTGTGTCTGTAAATGGATGAACATACGACAATGGGGGATTAAATGAAATCCGGTCATAATTGGATGACAACTTGTCATAATTGAGCCAGAAACATTTGGGATCGCCATTTCTTACCAGTGCCAGTGCTTCATAACTGGAAATGTAAATCGAGCCTGTAATTGATCATCCGCTCGTAATCGTGTATCTCGTATTTCGACTTCGACGCGACCAGTAGAATTAAATGGACACTGTGGCCTGTAGCTTAACTTGCATTTGTCAATTATCATAGACTTGAATGTGAGTTTCTACCACACCGCATCGCCTATCTTTGGATTTGTTATTGGTATGTTGGATACTGGTACGTTTGATGTTGCGTCTATGATTTGGGTTTCCAAATCGCCCTCTTCATTTTCATGTATACCATTTGTAAGATCGGCTTGTTGTATTTCTTGAGACATTATGATAGCGCAGCGGTCTGTTAGAATTGTTAGACACACAATTCTTATATGGGGCATCAATGGCTAATTCATGTTCTTATATATACCATTCCACAGAGTTGGGAGACTAATCAATTTAAAACGCGTCTCTAAAACGACGTCGTGTTGATGCCATAACTCACTCTCTATGACGTCACTCACTCTCTCGGATGACGCAAGTCACTCTCCCAAAAACTATACTAGTGGAAGAGAGTTAGGGAGTGAGTTATATAGGTGCCAAGGAGCGTCCCACTAATATTACCTGGGACGCTCCCCCCGCGCCACGTGTTGTCCCCCGATTGGTGCTCCCCTCCGCAAATTGCGTCGTGTTGTTGTCTAGGGGCTCCGCTCCGCGCCCAGATCTGCGGCCATGATTAAAAATCTAAAAAGGCAAGCGCAAGCGGGAAATTTAAATTTAAAGGGAAGCGCATGCGGAAAGGCGAAACAGTTCACATACGTATGGCCCACGATTTGGTGTTTCTGTATCGTTTGTGATCTGTTATTATTCTTGGCCATACGTTATACAGGAACATGGTTTTTAAACAGTAACTGTTCATGTTGACCCACATCACGGTCAACATATTACGCCTATAAAATAAAATCGATGTGATGCATTTAATGGTGGGTTTCATCATCGATTATGGCGACTACTTTCCGTTTTTCGCAACGGCGTCCATATACCGCCAGAACCAAATTAAATTTTAGTCGCCGTTGGACAACATCCAGCAGATCTGGTGTTTCCGGTCAAAGTTATTTTAAACTACGGAAACAAGCTTATTACAAAAAAAAAATGATTCACATCTAAATCGTTGTGCGATTCTATCTGGAGGATTGATGATTTTGTCCCGTATGATGAACCTCATTTTTTCCATTTCGATTTGCCGGAGGTTGGTACTGAAAAGGATGAACGGTTATCTCAAAAATTGAAACTGTTAGGGTTGTACATTCAAGGCGTAGTTTTACGTCAAACTGGTGGTCTCTCCGAAGTTGCTGCTGATACGCCTGGTCTCGAAAGCGACATGCGTGATGTCCCTACTCAGACTGCAGAACAACCTGTGGCCATTGATCCATCTGGTATACTTGACAATGGCCAATGTGAATTTGTGGTTGTGTTGGACCGGTTTCAATCTCTAAGCCATCTGAATCCAGGAGAATGGCTGTTATTCACTGATGATGTAGGAGCCCATCCAATTGGTCTAAATTTTCCCCTAGTGTTGTGGATAGAAACTCGATTGTCCTTCAGCAAAACTTTTCTTCTCTTAGATTTTGGGATTTGGCTTTCTTGTCGATCTCCATTGGTTTGAGAAATGACCCATCTTTTGAATCTTTGAGCACATCTGACTTTTTTGCCCCTAGTTCAAGGGATGCTTCTTATCCAGCTTTGCAAGCTTCCTTTGATGACATCTAACCTTATTGTCCCTAGTTCAAGGGTTGTTTCCAATCCGATCATGCAAACCTTATATTGTGATTGATCGTTGAACATTCTGAGTCAAGGTTCAAGGTTTGAAAGTAAAGGGGTCGAGTCTCGAGGCCGAGAATGATCCTATGCTGCACAATCTCAAGATCAATTCCAAGCATGTCTTCGTAGGACCACACAAAACATTTTTTGAAATCTTTTAATAAAGCGACTAGTCGCTCAGGCTCCTCTGAAGACAATGTAGAACTAATCTGGATCAAGCCAGGATCCTTCTCAGTACTCACATTAACAAACATGATCTCATTCATTAAGGGCTTAGCATGCCTCTCTTTCTCTCAGTTGATCAAATTTTTGCAAATCCCAAGGAATTCCTTCCTCTTTGTTTTCATCATGGTGTTAGAAAACTTTTGAAAAACTTAGGTTAATGCAATGATTTCAAGGCACAAAAAAAGGTAGGTGAAAATTACTGCCGTTTCATTCAGAACTTCTAGCACGACTGGCACAATGATAGAAATAGACGCAAAAGAAAGGGTGTAAAAGACAAACACAAAACAAGATAGTGATATCCGAGGTAACACCCCCGAAATCACCTGACTCTAACACAGCAAGATTGACTCGGTACAACAAGACAGACTCAATACAACACAACAGAACTGACTTAATACCCAAGTTAGAAAGTACAATAAACAGCATTTGCAAAGTGCTAAAACAGTGCATGCTATCCACCACATCCAGAGTAAAATGAGCGCCATCAATAGGTGGTTCATCCCCCGATCACATAGTCACATTATCCCTCAAGTTCATCGATCTAGTATAGATAGACTTTGCAGGACCTGGTGCGATGATGACCTCGCTGTTAATCAGATCTTGTATTTCATGGCGAAGACGAAAACAACTGTCAGTGTCATGACTGATTTGTTGATGGAAGGCGCAGTACTTGGCAGCATTATGCTTAGCCGGAAGGGGATCTGGGAGAGGTCGAGGCTCAAGGGGTTTGAGATGGTCCTTTTTGATCAACACACCCATGGCTTTGGATAAGGACATGTAAAGCGGGGTGAAGACCCTTTGGCCTCGGGCCTGATGGCTTGAGGTTTGTGAAGTTGTATTGGATGTACCAGCAAAGGTATTGGTAGGTGCTGACTGGGTTTGATGATCTCTTCCGAGTGTAGGATTGGAGTTGAAAGGGGCATTTCTGGTACGACATCCCCTTTTTCCGACTTGCCCCCTTGATTTAGAATGCTCTCATCCTAAGTGGCAAAAGTGTCATCCACAGTCTTCGCAACAACTGTGAGCACTTGTTGTTTGTTCAGCCCTTCAGCCTTCAAAGCCTCAAAAGCCCACTGAAGATGTTCATAGGGACCAATGCCTGCCCCTACCTTGTTCTTGCCATTTGCCTTCACTTTGCCAAGGGATTGGCCTTCTTCCAATGTAGCCCGCCCCAAGATTGGGGAGCCTTTTGACATGAAATTCCCAATATGTGATGTGGGCGATGACAGAGCCAATATCCCAAAGGCCAGATCTGCCATAGTTCTCTAAAAATCTTTAATCATTCTCATTAGCTCATGAAGTAGTGGGTTCATGGGTTTGAGATGATTAGGGTTCGAGTGCATCCATCATGCACAAGTTTGTGATTTCAGGAATGAACACCTCAGGCTTGGGTTGATGGGCCGGGGTGATGTATATGCTGGGATTATAAGTAGATGGCAATGTATGGATTAGATTGAGGTGTGGATGAGGTACTTGGTCATTGGGGTCTTGAGGTGGAGCTATCGTCTGGTTGTTGATGAGATTCTGGACCTCATGACGAAGGCGATAGCAACGATCGGTGCCATGACCGCGCTGCTGATGATATACGCAGTATTTGGTGGGGTTATGTCTGGCAGGGAGTGGGTTAGGTAGAGGTTGAGGGTCAAGGGGTTTGAGATGCCCTCTTTCTATCAGGACTTTTAGTGTGCTGGTTAGGCCCATATAGAGGGGGGTGAAAGTTCTGCATTGAGCTTGGTTGGGCCAGTTGTTTGTGGGTTGGCATGAGCAAAAAGGTTGGCAATTTTGGGATTAATGGTGACGGTATTGATTTCAGTGGGTTTGGGAATAGTGCTATTGCCAGCACAGGTACTCCCGGCAAAAACCCTCCTTATTGGTTCACTTGTTTTGGGAATAATCCCTTTGTTGAATTTATTCTCGATCTGAACCCCCAATTCATACAGAGTTTTGAAAGTGAACAGTGGAGTGACTATTAACTTCTGTAACATATCAGGCTCAAGGTTCTGCACCATTATCCGCACTTGGTTCCTCTTAGAAGGCCGATCTGTCATCTGTGCTGCCTTTGCTCTACACCTTGCAGCAAATTCCATAAAAGCTTCTGTAGGATTCTGGCTGGTTGCTTCAAGCTCTTGAGTGGTTATTTCAACTTGGGTATTGTAAGAATACTGATTGACAAAGGCCTCAGCCAACTCTTCCCAGTTTTGCTTCACCGCATCCTCCAACTTGGCGTACCAAGTGGCTGCTATACCTGACAGAGTTCTTCTATACAAAGAGAGTTTCTAAGGCTTAGTCAGACCCATCGGTTTGAGGATGTCCAAGAAAAGTTGGATGTATACCATAGGATCTCCAGACGCATCGAAACGGTCAATGTGTGGTATTTTGAATCTATCTGGGAGCTTTACGGCAGCCTCGGTGTACTTATCCTCAATGTTGGGAATGGAGTTAAGGCTCTGTGCCTTTTTGAATTGTTTCTCAAGGTTAGTAATTTTTACCAAGGTTGGTTCGAGCTTATTAATATCAAGGGGATGAAGCTCCTCATTAGGCTGCACCAGTGGTCTAAAAACTCGAGCTTGAGCCAAGCCTTCTCAGGGATCCAGACCTCGCAAATCTTCAATTGACGAAGGTAGATCAAAGTTCGGCTGGTCCCGAGACTGGATGTGTGGTAGGTGCCCCAGATGGGCATTGCATTTCAGCATTGGTCTCATCCTGCATGGCGATTCCCTAATTTAATGTCGTTATCATGGCCACGACTTCTTCCGGACTCTGTGTCATTACGGATCTACTGAGTTGGAACAAAGGTGATCTAACTAGTGACTGTTGGATCAGTTGAACCAGTGAGCCCTGTCTGGCCCTTCTTTGCCTTGCCTCTAGCAAAGGAAACACTGGTTGCCCTTGAACTAAATCTCAAACCTGACAAAGTCTATCAACACAAGTCCAGTGTACCCGAGGGATATTGGAGCCTTTTGAAGCTTATGGTTCCAGGACTACCTTGCAAAAGAGAAAACAGACAGCATCTCAGCCCAATTTCACTAGAACGGATATGATCACAGCTGAGTGACTGTGCTCTCTACTGAATTCTGCCCCAAAAATCAGATACCAAATTCGGAACTGATATGCACATTCCTGTACAGTTTCACTGTAAAGTACATACCAGTTAATTGAGAACCAAAACACCCCATGAGGGGGATAAGGTTACCCTATCCTAGTTTCGTCAGGAGCTAGGGTTTCACTACGCAAAACAAGCAGTTTCATACAATTCCTGTATTCGGGTGAGCAACCTGTCCTAGTTTGGAACAGTCTCTATGGCTTCCGATATGCAACTAGGTTGATTGGTCAAAAAGGGTACCTTAGCAAGACTACCTAATATACCTCTCACACCTAACACCGAGAAGTGAAAGGAGGATCAAATGGTACAGCGGTAGTCCAGATCCAAGAGTTGTGTCCCCATTGTGGTAGAGCCCGTAACCGGTCAGCCTTTTGGCAAGCTTTTCCAAGCAAGCCTCCGATAAATCGCTCAGGAATAGCAGATGGCAAACATTGTGACTTAAGTGCACCAATGCAAATGCAACTGCAAAGAAACATATAAGTGTAAATAAAACTACATATCATGAGTTCGAGTCAAGTTCTCTAAATCCCCAGCGGAGTCACCAGAAACTGTGGACTCGCCTTTTTCCGTGCCCCATCTTTCGGAAAGGTTTGAAAAGAAAGGCCTCACAATTCGGACTCTCGCGGTTCTAAATCTAGTCTCACAAGTGCAATGTGAAACTGATAAACACCAAAGAGTCCAAATTCGGAAAACCTTTTTAGAAAATCGAATTTAAATCAAATAATGCCAAAATTGGACTGTTTTGCCAGATACAGAGTCGCCACCTAAATATTTTTATTTTGGGGAAATTTAGGAAACCCTGACTCGTGCCAAAGGCTACGTGTCCGTCATCACCAAAGTTGCCTCGGCTCGGGAACTTAGGTACGAGAGGGGAAGGTCCTGAAATAAGCAACTCTGCTCGCCCGATCAAAGATCGGCCTCTACTAACCATGATATGATGTTTTACAAATATTATGTATTCTTGTTCCGGTTATTAAACTAGCTTTACTATGTGACGCGCACAAGCAAGTATAGACTAGTCGCAAGACTTGGAACAATTCAACTCGTGTTTGTTTGCGAAAATGGTTTGAATTTGCCACCTCAAGTGGGCTTAAAGATCGCGGATTTGCCACCAAACATAGTGGGCTTAAAACATGATTTGCCACAACAAAGTGGGCTTAAAACTTACATTCGTTGAATCATTCCAATTCAAACAATAATCCTTCATCCACAAGCATTCATGCAGTTTAGCATTTAAGCACATAGCCTCATGGCAAGCATGCGAAACAAGGCAATATGGAAATCACACTCATGCAAGTATGCTAAAGCATAAAACTCACCGAGTACTCCAAGCCAAAACAAAAACTAGTTAGAAAAATGCATGATCCTAACTATGTTAAGTGTTTAATGCAACACATGCAATATGCAATTAATAGGCTCAGCTACTAATATGGCATATGATTTGATTTGAACAACATGCGATAAAACACGTATTTAAAGAAGATATTGAAATTGCAATGCAGTTTGAATGATGCGCCGAGCCTCGGTGCATGCAAGATAAATGAATGGATGTACGCATGTGATATGCTAATTGAAATATGTCCCTAATCTAACCATCGAAAGTGATTAAGTAAAAAGGAGAAAGATGTGGGGTTGGAAGACATACACACACGCATGCACACTTATTACAACATTACGCCCTCGCGAAGGAGGGTCCGAATGAATAAGCTAACTAGCTACACTAATTAAGCTAACTAATTATTACAATAATTGAAACGAATTAACTAACTTATTCTAAGTTAATTAAATATTACAAATCGAAGTAATTAGCTAAATACTAAGCTAATTAAGTATAAAGCAAGTAAACTAATTAATTAGCTGCCACAAATCAACTAAACAAAGCAATTGAATGGCCTTGGGAAGTGAGGGATGCATGCATGCTCGGTTTCTTCACCCGAAAAAGCCACTGCCTTGCCACTGAACGCCTCTATTTGCACATTTGAACACCAATAGTGCTGCTAACTCCCAGAATGCTGCTGCTCCACCTCAGTAACACACTGTACAAATTTCATTGGTGGCCGACAGGGGGCCTGTCGGCTACTGGTGGTGGCCGGTCGGCCACTAATGACATGGACTTCTCTTTTTGTTGCAACAGAGAGCAGCCAGAGCAAAACAATCTATTCTCACAGGTTTGTGTGTACTGTTTACACTCCTTATCATCACATAAGCTTAAAGGAGTGAAACCCTTGGCTCTCAAACCACCAATCAAGAAATTTCCATGTATGATGGCCAAAGAACCAAGTTTGTACAAGTTTAATGAGTGCAAAACAAGACTCAAAAAGGCCACCACCCTATCATGCATGATCAAGGGTGATGGTGACTGAGGAAAGTGGCACATTTCATCACTTTTGAGTATGAAATGTCCCATTTTTCTCGTGTTTGAATTAATGTCCAATTCGAACACATGCAATGCAACACGAAAGATGCTGATCTTGCCTCTTTTACTTGTCCAATTTTGTTTACTCATTTTAGTTACCAAACCATTCATTAGTCAACTAGTCCATTGGTGAGTGTCTTCTAAAGCGAAAGAAGTGTCAACTAAGGGGTAGTTCAAGGCATGAGAGAGATCATGCCGTTGGTAATGAACCCTGAAAGAGGATTAAACCATTAAGCATAACCTCAATCTTAAGCTTAAAAGATCCCAAGTTTGAAACAACTCTCAAAAGCAAATAAAAGAGTGAAGCAAAGAGGGAGGTCACAGAGATTTTAAGTGCTGAAATGAAGTGCAAAACAACACTAAAACATGCTATCAACTCAAAATAATGATGATTAAAGCAATAAAACATCAAGCTAGTGAAGGAAATTCTACTACAACTATGCAATACAAGCCTTAACTGAACTAACCAGCCCAAAACAGAGCCCAAATAGGTCAAAATAGAGGCAAAAACATGCTAGACTAGAGCTAAGTTAAGCTAGAAAAACATGCTAACTCATGAAGCTAACTAGGCATGCAAACAAGACATAAGGAGGGGAGGCTAACCCCTCCAATTTTGGACTTCAAAAAAAGGAAAAACCTCTGAGATTAAGCGGTTAAAAGGCCCAAAAAGGTTATTTTGAAAGTGATGAAAAGATGGCACAAAAGCTTAACAAGCAAAGAGACAAGAAGAGTGGACCACCCCCTAACTCAAAATAGCCTCAAACCACCATTTTTAGGTCATAAAAATAGAGTTTTTTACAGTTGAAAACTAGGCCAAAAACAGTTTGAAAAGATGCAAAACAAGTGTACAAAACAAGCTTAAAGGACAAGTGCTATACCTCTTTGAGCCAAAGCACAACATAAGCAACAATCCTAGCCACAAACACCTTTTAGAGCTCAAAAAGGGTCTCAAGTAACCTCAGCCCAAAGATAAGCAACTTTGGTTAAGGGTTGATAGGAAAACTAGAAGTGTATCTCTACTTGTATACACAAAAGGGCAAGAGAGAGAGAAATCTAGAGAGATAGATTTGTAGAGAGAGAGGATTGTAGAGAGAGAGGCTTCCAAAATTTCCAACCTTGAAAACAATAGATAATGGCCTCTATATATAGAAAAAGAGAGCTCAGATCAAAAATATCTGAATTAGAGACAACTGGAGCAGTGTGAAACAGCAGGAGGAAAAGATTTGCAAAAAATATCTGATTTTTGCACCAATGGCCGGCCGGCCATCACTAGTGGCCGACGGCCACCATTGATGGCTGAAAAACCTCACTTTTGGCCGGCAAGCCACCCTTGTGGCCGGTAGGCCACCACTGGTGGTCGACAAGCCACATCCGTGGCCGACCACAAAAATCTGCTCTTCAGGTCCAACTTCAAATGGGAATATCTTCTTCATTTGGACCCCTTTTCATGTCATTATTGAGCCTAAATTGAAGCCCCAGAAGTCGTCTTTCCAATGGTGGAAGCCTCACATCAAAATGCCAAGTGTGCAAAAAGATATGCCTCTTTTAATGAAGGCTGTTTAGTTCGGTCCGAATCGGATTCATGCCTAACTTCTCCTCAACTAGTTTTCTTCCCTCCCCTCTAATTTTATTCAACTCGAAACCTCTAAAAAAGATGTTTTACAGATTTTTTTTCAAAGAGTTCACCTCTCTTTCATTTATTTCCACTTTGTTCTTGCTCGGTTTACCGAAAAGCGCAACATTTAACGAAATGTGAGCATCGGAACATCGTAGAAACTTTTTTTCAAAAAGATTTTGAAAAAGAGGGTTTTAAGGTCTAAAAATCATTTTGGTCAAAAGGCTTTTGGTCCAAAAATAGGGTGTCTACACACATCTCCACAGCTGAGATTTCAAAGAGTCTGTCTTTGTAATCTAGACTTAGAGCACGCCAACGGTTGATGTAGTCTACTACAGGCTCGTCCATCCATTGCTTGGTACTGGTTAATTCCATCATGCTTACCATACGACCGATTAAGGAATTCACATTCCATTTGCTCCCAACTATCGATTGACTAGGCCTCCAAATCAATGTACCAATCAAAGGCATTTCCTTTGAGTGACCGAACAAATTGTTTGACAAGTAGATCTCGATCTGTCCTGGCATTGTTGCAAGTTTCAACAAAGTGAGCGATATGTTGTTTAGGATTACCTTTTTGTCAAATTACTGGAACTTGGGAGGTTGGTATCCACTAGGCATTCTAAGAATGTCTATCCTCTTCGTGTAAGGCTTGGAGTACATGAAAGTGCTTTGCGAGGGCCCACCGTATTGTGCTTGGATGGTATCTGCAATCATGTCTTGGAGTTGTTGAACAGACAAAGAAGCAATGGATGTTGGTTGACTACTTGTGCTAATCGCTTGCCTCGCAAAAGATGTATGGCAAGTTTCCTCACCAACAAGTTGCTTGGAATTTGATGTAGGGTTCACCTTCTCAATAAACCTGCCTTGTGGTGTAAAACCAGGTGGATGAGAATTGTCTTGACTTGCCTTGTCAGCATTTCATGCTTCTAACTTGTTCATCAAGGTGGGAATCGGAAGATCTTTCTCTTCCACATTTTGGTGAACTGGTCAATGGCACGAGCCATGGTCGCCAATTGTTCTTCCGCTGAAGTGGGTGTCAGTGGTTATAACTTGCATAGCCACCGAGCGAGACAAATCTGAGTGATTCGATGAAGTTAAACATTGAGGACTACTAGGAGATGATCCTAAGTGTGAGCCTATACTTGAGTTTGCATCGGAAGCTTCGGGTGTTGGGTGTGAGGAGAAACCTTCTAGCAGAGAATCCTTTGAGATAGAAGTGGACTTCTTCCATTCTCTCACTTCTTTTTGTGTAGTGTAGCTCGGCTTTTTCGCGCCTCCTTCGGAAGTCGAAATAAGCCCTACAGTATCGGACTCCCGTGGTTCTGAATTTGATTCCACAAGTGCAATGTGAAATAGATAAACACCAAAAAGTCCCAATCCGGTAAATCTTTTGGAAAATCGATTTTGAATCAGATTGCTAAAAATAGACTGCTTTGCCAGATACAGAGTTGCCACCTAAATATTTTGGGAAATCTAGGAAACCCATCACTCATGCCAAAGGCCACGTGTCCGTCATCACCTAGATTGTCTCAGCTCGGGAACTTAGGTACGAAAGGGGAAGGTCATGAATTGAGCACCCCTGCACGCCTGATCAAAGATCTGCCTCTACTAAACATGCTATGAATCTTATTTACATTATATGCTCTTGTTTCGGTTTATTAGGCTAGCATTACTATGTGATGCGCACACACACAAGTATAGACTAATTTGCAAGAATTGGAACATTTGATTCATGTTTGTTTTGAAAAATTGTTTCGAAATATGTTCCACTTGAAAAAGTGATCGCATATGAACATTACTCAAATTATTCCAATTCAAGCAACTAGCCTCCACCCACAGGCATTCAAACAGTTTATCATTTAAGCATTTAGCCTCATGGCAAGCATGCTAGACATGGCAACAATCACACGCATGAGATATGCTAAAGCGAGTAAAGGCTCACCTAGTACTCCAAGCTAAAAACAGAAACTAGTTAGAAAAATGCATGATTCCTAACTAATGCAACATGACTAATGCAACACATGCGATATGTAATCTAATAGGCTCGGCTACTAATATAGCATATGATTCAATTAAATAGCATACGGTCTAAGCACGTATTCAAAGAAGTATTTAAACTAACAATGTAGTTAGAATGATGGACCTTTTGGTGCATGCTATACGAGTGGATGCAAACATGAAGTATGCTAAACAAAACATGATGTCCCTAAACTAACCATTGTAAGCTAGTAAATAAAAGGGAGGAAGACGTGGGGTTGGAAGACATACACATTATTACAACATTGCACTCTCACGAAAGAGAGTCCGAATGAACTAACTAGCTAACTAATTAAAGCTAAACTAATTATTAAATTAGCTAAACTACTTAACTAATTATTACAACAAATGAATTAACTATTCTAGTTAACTAAAATATTTACAAGACGAAATCAAACAACTAGTTAACTAACCAATTAATTACAACATTTTACAAAATTAACTAGTTACAACTAATTAATTATAACAAATATCTAAGCTAAATATTTAAACTTAAACATGCTTGATACCCGAGGAATGCTCATGCACGTGCTCGGTTTCCACCTGAAAAGCCACTATTTCTGCTGCTGAATGCCTCTTTTGCATAGTAGAACACTTACACTCATTTCCACCTCTAGACTAGCTTTGCTCTGCTGGGGGAGTACGTTGTTGAATTTTGCATTGGTGGCCAACAATGGGCCTGTCGTCCACTGATGATGGCCTGCCGGCCACCAATAGTGGCCTGTCGGCCATTGCTGATTGGACTTCCCTACTGCAATAAAGGGCAAACAGAGCATGCATGGGTATTCTCAAGGGTTTTCTGCACAATTCACCCCTCCTTATCATCAGGCAGCTCAAAGGAGGGACAAAACTTGGTCCACAAATCATTAACTTAAGTAATTTCAATAAATGCAACAAAACAAGACACAAACCTCCTCCTTTTCATGAATTGATCAAGGGAAGTGGTGACCTTGGAAATTTGAACTATTTCATCAGCAATGAGTACGAAATGCCTCAAGCTTCCGTGTGTTCAATTAACGTCTGATTGAACACAAAAAACAAATTCTTATCTTGCACCATTTTAGCCCCATTTTAATTACTTCATTTTAATTACCAACCATCCTTTAATTTATTGAGTCCAAATGTGAGTTTAAGTCCTCTAATGGAAAGAGGGCTCAAACCAAGAGTTGCTTTGGGCATGAAAGAGACATCATATCGTTGGTGATGAACCCCCTAAGGGATTAAACCATTAAGCATGGCATCTTAATCTCATGCTTAAACAAACAAGTAGTTTGAACCACTTTCAAAGAAAAACAAAAGCCAAGAAAGAAGGGAGGTTGCAGAGGTCATTAAGAGTGATCACAAGTATAGAAAGCCATAAATAAATGCAATCAACTCAAATAAGATGGTGTCTAAGGCCTAAAACACCAAACTCATGAGGACAATTACACTACAAGCATGCAAAACAAAGCTCAAATGCAACAAACACTTAAAGACAGTCCTAAAATAGTATAAAAATAGTAATACAATATGCTGGAGTTAAGACAAAAATAGCTAGATTAATAAGCTAAAATATGGAGGATGCTAGACTAGTTAGCAAAACACAAGGAGGGGAGGCTAACCCCTACAATTTTGGACTTTAAAACATGATTTTAGCTATTAAAATAACTCTGAAAATTAGTTTTTAAAAGATCAAAACAAGATAGTGCAAAGGTGGGAAACACAAGGGTAAAGGCCTTAAACACAAGATGTAAAGAAGGGTGAACCACCCCTCAACCTTTATTGGCCTTAAAACCCAAGCTTCAGCCAAAAAATACAGAGTTTTTATAGCCCCAAAACAGTGGGAAAACAATAGGAATAATAGCAAATAAAACAAAGCAACAAGCAAATCCTTATACCTCTTGAAGAGAAGACCAATTCTAGGCAACAAAACAAGGCAAACACACCCTTCTAGAGCTTAAACCAAGCTCAAAATTACCTTAGCTTAGAGATGAGAATGTTTGGTTTAGAGTGTATAGGAAAAGGTGAAGAGTGTATAGGCAAAGGTTAAGAAATTTGTAAGAGAGATAGAGGAAAAATTTTGCTCCAAAATTTTTCTAACCTTAAAACATGAGAGTGAGGCCCTCTATATATAGAAAACACGAATCTCCCTGAAGAACATCCAACCATACACGTGGGAGTAGATACAAGCATCTGTGCAAACAACTGGCACAACTGTCACAAAATATCTGCAAAAGACAATGGTGGCCGGCCGGTCATCATTGGTGGCTGGAAGGCCACATCAGTGGTCCACAACTAAGAGTGATGGCCGACAGCCCCTAGAAGTGGCCAGCAGGCCACCAGAGGTTACAGGCTTGAAGATCGCTGGGTTTGGTCCAAAACAGGGCAACAGGGGTGCAAGGTTCGAAAGCCTCAAAGTTGTGGCATTTCTCTGAGGACTTCGAGTGCTTGACAAGCATATAGACTCATCATTGGGTGTGTAAGCGATGACGTTGAAGTCGTAAGGGCCGTCAAAAATGGGGTGTCTACAGTTGCCCCTCTTTGACAGAACTTGGAGTCATGAAATGACGTGAGTCAATGTCAAAGCTCGAAGACGACCTATTTTGACAAGGCCTTAAGACTTGGACAAACAATCAAGACGGAAATAAATGGTTACGCCCGCAGGCTGCCTACGTAGCCTTTTGCAAGGAATCAAACCAGCGCAGTTTTGGGGCAAGATACAAATGATATGCACAATGCAACTTTGAAAGCTAGACTCACACGCTTCGCAAAGCCGACTATTTTGAAAACTCATGATGATGCGAGATGATGCAATAAGCAATAACATGAAATAATAATATATAAATGAGCAACTTCAAACTTAAAACCAACACAGGTTCCACGCAAAAAGATCTAAAACACACTCGAACCATGCCAAAACAAGAGACGAGGAAAAAACACACAGCTTAGGGTTGCGTTTCACGCATCTTGAGAAACTAAGAACAAAAACCGCTCGGGGTCGCAATTCACACATCCCGAGATGAAAACTGCTCAAGATCGCGCTTTACGCATCCTAAGAAATAGAGGAAAGCCGCTTGGGCTCGCGCTTCACGCGTCCAGAGAAAAAAAGAAAAATCGCTCGGGCTCGCGTTTCAGGCATCCTGAGATAAAAGCCACTCAAGGTCGCACTTCATGCATCCTGAGGACAAGAAAAATTGCTTGGGCTCGCGCTTCACGTCTCCCGAGATGAAACACGCCCAGGGCTGCACGTCACGTGTCCTGAGATACAAGAAAAATCGCTCGAGTTCACGCTTCATATGTCCCAAGATAAAACATGCCCAAGGCCGGGCGTCACGTGTCCTGAGATACAAGAGAAACCGCTCGGGCTCGTGCTTCACGCGCTCGAGATGAAACACACCTAGGGCCACGCATCACACGTCCTGAGATACAAGAAAATTGCACAGGCTCGCGCTTGACGTGTCCCGAGATGAAACACGCTCAGGGCCACTCGTCACGCGCCCTGAGATACAAGAAAAACCACTCGAGCTCGCGCTTCACGCGTCCTGAGATGAAACAGGCCCAAGGCCGTGTGTCACACATCCTGAGATACAAGAGAAATCGCTTGGGCTCGCGCTTCACGTATCTCGAGATGAAACACGTCTAAGGTCGTGTGTCATGACCTGAACCTGCCCCCATGGGTTAAGGTCATAACCGGCTAGTAACCAAGAGATTACCTACGGCCTCAGACCAAATTAGATATACTTCAACAGAGTTAAGAGGCCAAAACGGAAGTAACTTAAAACTTTTGTCCATAGAGCTGTGCTTACATGGCACATCATAACATTTCACATATATTCATTAATAACCCACACCAAAGAAAGTTAACACATAGTTTTACACAACAGGATGATTCAAGTCATGGTCAGCCAATCAAAAGCTTATATACAACCGTAAACCAAAGTTCTCGCCAACATAACAAAATAACAAAAGGGCGAAAACAAGTCTCGTGCATGAGACGTATGGGCTGACTCCTCAAAACTTGACTATTTCACACCTGTTTCACTAGGGCTGGGTTTGGATATTGGTTGGCTCATCTATAACCACATGAATGAGAGTAGCGAAAGCCCAGTGAATAATATCAAGCGGAGAAGGTACATGAACGGTATTTAGAACAAAATACATCAGACGGCCTTTGGCCCAATTCATATTTCTATCTAATATATCAAATGACTAGCGATCCAAACATATCAAACGGCCTCAGGCCCAATTCATTCATGTCAAATGGCCTTTGGCCCAATTACTCATGTCCGACGGCCTTTGGCCTAATTATTCATGTCCGACGGCCTTCGGCCCATTCATTCATGTCAAATGGCCTTTGGCCCAATCATTCATGTCAGACGGCCTCTGGCCCGATCATTCATATCCGACGGCCTTTGGCCCAATCATTCATATCCGACGGCCTTTGGCCCAATCATTCATATCCGACAGCCTTCGGCCCAACCAATTATGACAAACGACCTTTGGCCCAATCGTATGGTATAACAAATATTTATCCACAATTCAAACAAACTTATGAACTCAAATAGGAGTAAGTAATTGGACAAATAACATACTTTAAAATATCTTTACTAAGATATTACTCACAGTGATCTGCTGGATGGTTTGCCCTTGTGCTTGACCCTACACATTTCATGAACATAATGGGTCACAAATGATTCAATCTGTTCTCTTATTCTTTTAACTCATTTACAATGCTTAATATATGCCTAAAAGTACTTAGAAATGAAAGAGAACGGAAAATGAAACACAAAACATCTTTACAAAGTTTCTGAAACAGGGCTCCCCGCTCGAGCCTGGATTTCGCCGCTCGAGCGGACCCCCATGGTCTACAAAAGTACTGGTTTCCTTACATTCACGCTCGAGCGTGACTTTGGACGCTCGAGATGAATGTCAAACATGTGCCTTGGACGCTCGAGCATGATTCTCCCCGCTCGAGCGGACGACAATGTCTGCAAAACTGCTGGGAACTAGCATTTCACGCTCAAGCGGCCATTACCCCGCTCGAGCGGACATGCCGAATTCTGGGTTTTCGAAAATTCTATTTGAGGTTCAAACTTGCATTCAAACTAATATATCTTGCATTTTATGACCCATAGTTCTCATATACATCTACTGACATGATACAAACACCAATTCATCACATTATGAAGCTCAAATCTCATGAATTAATCACATGCATGCCCCAAATTACACCAAACTTATTTCCAACATAACAAATTCATGTATTCAAAACTCATACCTCTATGAATTGTATTTGCATGTGGGATACAACTCCTATTTCCAACTTAAATGACGAAGATGATGATCAAACACATGAATTGACATCAAATTCTTCATGGATCATATGTATTATGCTCAATTATACAAATTCATGGCAATTATGCACATGCATGTACATACAAGCTCCATATTCATCAATTACATTTCAAATTATATTCTCAATTTCCATCTAACTTTGAATCCACAAAATTACAAACTTAAACTTACGAATTTATGCTCAATTACTCACCTATGAGCTCCAATCTTGCAAATTATAGTTGATTCTTGAGATAGTCTTCCAAATTCACAAACTTTGAGCCAAAATACACAATCTTCCCTCTTCCTCTCTCTAAAACCGGCCCCCCCTCTCTCTCTCTCTAGAGTGCTTTTCAGATTTTGAGTCTAAGAGGAGTGAAGTTAAGTGTAATATGGCCCTTTTTATATGTTTGCCTAATCAAATTTGATTAAGGCTAAGTAATTGAGTTCAATTAATCATTCTGAATCTAATTATTTTGTTCCGAATCAATTTCCAATTAAATTTCACCATAGGCTCTAAAAATTACGCCAATCACAATGGCGTAGTCAATTTCGATTTTTGATGCCTCTAAGGCCTTCAATTTAAATCCTAAAGCAGAAAATCAAACAGATTTTCTTACAGTGAACAGATAGAAATTCAAAACCACATATAATCATATAAATAGCACTCAAAATCATATTAAACACATAATCACAATCATAATTAAGATCAATTAGCATAATACGGAACAGGGTTATCACATCGTGCATCACACATCCTGAGATACAAGAAAACCACTTGGGCTCGCGCTTCACATGTCCCGAGATGAAATAGAGAGGTGTACGATAGATGCACAAAAGTGAACGTATGCAATAGATGCACGAAGAGAGCAAGTGCGATAGATGCACAAGGTGAACAAGTGCGATAGATGCACAAAGTGAACAAGTGTGATAGATGCACAAAGTGAACAAGTCAATTCAGCGACAACGCATATTCCATGCAAGATAGACAATCGACGTATGATGTTAATTGAAGGCATGTTCTATGCAAGAAACAAAAGCATATTCCATGTATGAAACAAAAGCATATTCTATGCATGAAACAAGAGCATATTCTATGCAAAATTGACAGCATGTTTTATGCACGAATCATAAATGATGCAAGACATGTGTGCAGCATACATATATGTGAAATGCACATTCTATGCAATGAAAAAGAACAAAAACGTAATTTGACAAAATGAATAAAGTGATATTCAGTGGCAACCTCCGATTTACCTCTCGGAGATGTTGTAACATGTTCACAAAGGATACACCTCATTCGTGTTCGCAAGTGAGGAACATCGTGCATGAAAACACAGTTCCTCAGAAACAATCTCAACCTAACAATGAACCTTTCCTACACTTTTTGGAAAACAAAGACACAAAACAGCATTAGAACACAGAAAAGGGCCACCGGCCACTCGCCGGGCACAAGGAGAGGCTGCCGACCACCTGTCGGCCATCAAAAAGCCTTGCCGGCCACCTGTTGTCCACCGATGGCAGTTCAGGGCATTTTGGTCCTTTTGCTCACGGGTCTTTAAATATAAGCCTCAAGGCTTCATTTCCTCACAACCTTAGGTCTGAAAATCTTCCCCCTTTCTCTCTAGGTGATTCTTCTCTCTAGATTTGCACTTTTTACGCATTTTCCAATGCCCCACGCAAACTTTTTTCGTAAAACCCTCTTTGTTCTCTTCACTGTGGACCGATTGGATTTTGATTTCGACGTTTTTTCTTGGATTTTCACCACTTTAGGCTTGTTCCCCTCAAGTTTCTCTCAGGTTTCATGAACTTTTCCGGGCTTTGACTTTTTCTCCCATTTTCTCTCTCCTAGGGTTGACTTTTTCCAAGTTTTCCATCTTTTCTCCATTTTTCTTCATTTTTCACCTACTTTTCACCCATTTTCTAGATGTCCGATGAGATTCCACACAACGGAGCCCTTCTAGAGGTTCCACCTGTATTTCCACCCATATTTCCACCCATTGTCGGGGTAAAGGAGCCGGCAGTTGCTAAGGCTGACGAGGCAGCTTAGGGCATTGAGGTCGACCTTGAGGCAAAGTTTGAGCCCGAGTTTGAGCCAGCACCATTACCTTTGAGGGTACGACCTTTTGATCCGGCGAGATATCATCCCCGCATGTACATATTGCCACCCGGAGGCATTAGGCGGTTCAATGACTTTGCTTGCGGTGTACTGGAAGACCTCTTGCTGAGGGAGCCAGCCTCCCACATTTCATCGAGCGCTACTGAGGTATGAACTCTGTTTTCATGCATTCCTACTTGTTTTTTCACTGCATTTCTTGTATTGCCTTTCATCTGACTGTACTTTTTCATCACTACCCGATCTGATTCATCTGTTCTTTGCCATAGGGAGAGTTTCGTGCCTATACGAGGTACGGAGCCATGACAACGAGAGATTGGTACGATGAGCTCCCTATTGGAGTCCGTGACAATGTTGATGAGACCAGCTTCGACCTTTTCTGCTCTAGCCTGACACGGGTCATTGCGACCCATCCTCTTCTAGGAGCGCTTGTAGAGAGGTGATGGAACACCACCAATTCCTTCCACTTTTCTACTACCGAGGAGATGACGATGACTCCCCATGACTTTGCCATGATCACAGGCTTAGGAGTAGGGGGTGATCCGATCTCCTTTGACACCGACATGGGGGTGTGGGAGACTGTCTAGATCGAGCTGCTGGGAGTGCATCCACCTTTGTACCGGCCAGCTATGGTCAGATATAGTTGGTTCACTGAGTAGTTTCGAGGGAGCGAGCCTGAGACACTGGAGGAGATGGAGTAGTATGCCAGAGGCTTCCTGATGTTTGTCTTCAGTATTACCTTATTTTTAAGTAGGTGGAACACCATGGGCTTATATTTGTTGAGTGCCCTGGTGACTTTTCCCCGGGTACGCTTCTACAACTAGGACGGAGCTGGCCTCGCCACCCTGTACGGCTATAAGAGCTCTACCTCCCGCCTGAGGGGAAAGTTGATCGGAGGCTACTAGCAAGCATGGGAGGTATACATTTCAGTTCCCTCTTTGCACTTTACGCTTTCTGCTTTACATTTTTTACTTTATATCTGTTCAACACTTGTGCTTTCTGCTTTGTACTTTCTGCATCTGTTCATACATTGTGCTTTCTGCTTTGCATTTTCTACATCTGTTCAAATATTGTGCTTTCTGCTTTGCACTTTCTACATCTGTTCAAACATTGTTGATCACATATCACTACATTTTCTTTGCAGCTGTGGGTTGATGCATATTATCCAGCCCTCGCCCCAAAGCCCATGGAGGAGCTCCCCCCGATAGTCCCTTACTCGAGATGATATGATGGCCGATGTCAACGTCGGACTCGCGAGACCTTTGCTCTCTTCCGCCACTACTTTGACATTGTGACCGCCCACGAGGTAACCCAAAACATAGTCATTTTTGCTTTAAAACTATTCTGATTCACATTTTAGCTACTGACAGCAACTAACAATCTGTACACTCTCCGTTTGCAGATCATGTGGTAGCCCTGGAGTCTATGAGGTCAACAGACAACCTATCCGTTGACGCAGTCACATAGTTCATGGTGGGCTTGGATGCTGATTACTTTAGAAACGAGGGCGACTATGCGACCTTTATTCAGACCCATCTTATGCGACCTCTGACAGGCGTTCACGGAGGCGAGAGGTTGAGGGCTTCTGCGGCGAGAGAGGCGACTAGGGTGACTAGGGCCTGTGCTAGAGAGGCTCTCCCTGTTGAGCAGAGCACTTGTTGGCCAGAGTTTCCCACTATGCTCACATGCTGGAGGCCTACTGGGACAGCTTATCAGATCCCGATTAAGCTGACAGAGGCTAGACACGAGCTTGTCGGAGTTCGAGGCTCATCCCAGGTACAGACCACACTTTACAATTTGCACCCCACATTTTATTTCAGATATGTTTATTGCGAACAACAATCATTCAAATGCATTTGCAGGCATCCATAAAGTACACAGGGAACTGTCTCGAGTTGGTGGCCTCCTTGATGGGCATGGTGTAGAGGAGGGAGACACTGCTTGGTCTCCACGGTATCCTGGTAATTTCCTTCAGTTTGCGCTTCACGCTATCATCTTTCCACTGATACACTGGCATTTCCACTATGGTCTTTCCCAAACTGCACTGATACACTGCACTCATACATTGCATCCATACACTGTACTTATATTGTATCTAATATACACACTGCAGCTAATATGTTGACAACTCTTTTTTGAGATCCTATCTGTACCGATGACACCAGCGGTAGTAGCAGCAACACTGACAGTACCTCCTCCAGCAGCAGGGAGGATAGAGAGACAGGTCCCAGCTCGTGGCCGAGATGCGAGTCACGGTCGGGGCAGAGACAGGGGTGCTCGAGGCCAGAGTAGCCCTTCAGAGCCTATTTTGAGCGATGATGATGCTGAGACCAATGACTCTGAGGAGGTAGTGAGTCAGCATTCTAAGTCGTCCGAGAGTGGAGACGATGGTGCTAGCTCAGATCCGATAGCAGAGGTGACGCCGATGTGGACTCTGAGGCAGAGAGCGGAGATGATACCGGCTCGGGTTTTGGTTCAGAGACTGATTCAGATAGCAGTGCCAATGGAGATAGTGTCCCTGAGTCCTCCCTTCCGAGGAAGAGGACGAAGAGGGCTTCTCGGGCCTGAGGCGACTGACGCTGATTTTTTTTTGTACTTTTTGCTTAATTTCTTTTTGTTTGGTAGCATTAACACATTGTATAGCTTCAGATAGGTTTATTTTGCTTTAAAACTTGTACACCTCTTTTGTAAAAACCATGATTAGAATAAAACCTCACAGTTTTTATAAAAAGTGTTGTTATTTTTGCGTCACGAGCACAATATTTGCATAAAATGGACATGAAATCGAATTGGCCAAGAGAGCACTTGATTGGAACAATGTTCTTAATTGGGTAATGAGCCAACCAACAGCCTAAAATACAAAATACAAAATACAACTCGATAAACAAAGCAAAAACAACTCAAATACAAATAAACAAACTTGCTAAAACCAAAAAGACTCAAAACTAGACCTGAAAACACTCAAAAGTCAAGACAAAACACAAGCTTCCAGTACTGTCCAACACACAGATGGACGGCAGGCCAAAAAAAGGGATTGCTGGTCAGAGGAGGAGGCTGCCGGCCACCAAAGTGGCCGGCAGGCCACAAGTGTGAGAAACCTCTAGATTATTGACAGTTGGCTTCCACTCACAGCCTTATCTCCTATAAAAGATTTAGCTTCGTGATTTCTCTTCAGAACCTCATTTCAGTTGTAATTTCTTCCACAAATGGAGCCATTTTTTGTCGAAAAGCTCTCGGATTGGATAACAACTTTAGACGGCACAAAAAAGGTAAATTTTTGGGGTTTTGGCATAAATGCACTTTTTCTGTTGAGCCGAACTCCACTTTGTTTTCCGTTCCTCTATGCCGCGGCTCGATGCTAGGACCCGATTACACATGTCTTTCTCTTCGGGGGACAAGAAATATACCTGGCAATTGAAGAATTTCAAGCATTGATGGAATCCCGATGCGATGAGGAAATCATGCCTTAGCCCTGTTTTGGCTACGCCCAAGCTTTGGGACGGATGTGTGGGCTCACTCTGTACGAGGCTCAATCTTGGGCCCACAACAAAGAGCTTGACATATCCAGCTTGATTCATTAATTTTTTGACATCGGTGATCGGGGCGACCTTTTCTGGTGAGGTTTTTGGCAACATGCCCTTTACTTATGTATGCTTGCTCATTTCCTTCTTGTCCTTAGTTTTGGTGGATCCAACATTTGGTTGATCGAAGTGGCCCAAGGTTTGAAAGAAGGCAAAAGTTACATTGGCTTGGTGCTAGCCAAGACCTTGATGGGCCTAGACACCTTTCATCAGCAAGAGACTACCAGATTCATGGGGAGTCCACTACTTCTTCAGGTATTATTTCCCACCATTTCTTCTATGCGTTTCTCACATCACTCGGCACTCATGCTCTATTTTTTTTTCTCAACGCCCTTTTCTTACTTTTCTCTTAATATACATCTTTCTATTATTTAATCTCTCTTTTCTTTCATCCCTTCCCAGGTTAGGCTTATGGACAAGCTGAAGGTAATGGACTCTTACCTTGAGTACTCAGCTCGAGGCTATTTCTTCCGCCACCGACTAGTGGATTTCCCGAATAAGGGATGGTGGTGCGACTGGATGTGCAACAGGTCTGCTGCTGACATAGGTTGGAGTTGCCCCTGGCTTAATCTGACCGAGATGAGTTATAGCATGGCTCGGCAACCTGGCATATAGTTAATCGGCCTCACACAATGCGTGTTCTGTTTCCCTTTCCTGTTTAGATGTCAGTTTGGGCATGATCAAACCCACCCAGAGGAGGGGGTAGAGTACCCGATTTCATTTCCCATCCGTGGTTCACACATGGCTAGGTACCTTACTAGTTGGAGGACGAAAGAGCTTCTGGCCCCTACTCTTAGTTTCAGTTATGCCTTTTTTGGCGAATGTTTGGCTTGGCTCGAAGATGAGGCACAAACTGGGCCCACTTTGGCTTCAGAAGCTTCCACAAGCACGAGCGGAGGACGCAGGAACACTTGACTTATCTATGCTCCTAGTTTATTCCTTTGACCTTTCTTTTCAAGTTTTTTCAATGTAATAAAAGCAACTTTGATTTGTATCAGAGAGTTGGGGAACTTTTATGTTGAAATCAATGAAATTAAGGTTGTGAGCACTGAAAATTTTCCTTTTGGACCAAAAAATGGTCTAAGTTGTGAAAGGTAAAATTTGAGCAAAATCAACTTTTAACAAAACTTTTCAAAACCATTTTCGAAAAGGATCACCACTTGACACGCACAGAATCAATCCTCAAGATGTACAACCCCAAATCAAAAGATCACAAACTGGCCCTTGATTGAACAACATTGTTCTGTATTGTAACCAACTCTTCTTCCAGAGTAAAGATCACAACCGAACTCTTAGGTAAAGGACAGACAAAGATGACCTGATCAGACACATGGACAGGACAGTTGAGTTGGAGGTGATTACGGTCGAACTCCAGGATGAAGTTGCCTACGTATCTCGAAGATGGGAGTCAGGCCTTACGTAGTTTGGTTCAGGTTCACTCGAGTATTTACTCTCTCCTTTTGCACTCTAACTTTTGTCAAAGTCGCCCTTTAGGGCTTTTAACCTTGCGAGCTCAGGTTTTCTTTATTTCTAATTTTCATGCTCTAACTTTTGCCTAGGTCGCCCTTTCAGGTTTTCGGCCTAACGAGCCTCTCAGGGATAGTATTTCTTCAATTTGTCCATGTTGATTGGTTGTGAAAATTTCAGGCCATCTAAGTCTATGGGAATAACAGATCCACCCAACCAGATAGCTTTGATGATGCAAGGACCAGTCCAATTGGGTCTGAACTTTCCCCTAGGGTCATGAATGGGAGCTCGGTTGTCTTTCAGCACCATATCTCCCTCTTTGAGATTCTAGGACTTAACTTTCTTGTTAAAAGCCCTAGCGATTCTACACTGGTAGCCCTGAATGTGATACAATGCTTTCAGCATTCTGTCATCAAACATAATCAACTTCTCAAACCTGCTTTGTTGCCAGTCTGCCTCTGCTATCTGACATTCAGCCATAACTCGCAGCGACGGGATTTCTATTTCAATTGGCAAAATAGCCTCCATCCCGTAGATAAGAGAATAAGGAGTTGCCCCTGTAGACGTCCGGATTGAAGTTCTATAGCCCTAGAGTGCGAATGGCAATTTATCTGGCCAGTCCTTGTAGGTCTCAACCATCTTCTACAAGATATTATTGATGTTCTTGTTGGCGGCTTCAACAGCTCCATTGGTTTGCGGCCTATATGTAGATGACTTATGAAAAGCCACATTGTATTTCTCCAACAAGTCTATCACCTCTTTCTTGAAGTGGGAGCCATTATCTGATATGATCTCATTTGGGACTCCATACTGACAAATAATATTGTTTCTAATGAACTTGGCCACATGCGATGCTTTCAACACTGCATAGGACTGAGCTTCCACCCATTTTGTGAAGTAATTAATTGCCACCAAGATGTATTCATGCCCATTCGACCTTTTTGGTGTGATAGCACCGATGACGTCGATTCCCCAGATTGAGAAAGGCCATGGCAAAGTCATGTTGTACAGTTTTGACGGCGGAATATTCATGCGATTGGCATGAATTTGGCATTTGTGGCATCGCCGAACAAAACCAATACAATCCTTCTCCATGGTGGACCAGTAGTAACCTTGCCTGAGAATCTTCTGGGCCAGTATCACTCTGTTCATGTGCGCTCCGCACTCTCCTCCATAGATGGCCTCCATCAGGCGCTTTGATTGCTGTTCTTCGACACACAACTTGTGTATTCCCAAATGACCTCTTTTGTACAGTTTACCTTCGTAGATGATAAATTGAACGGCTATTCACTGTATTTCTTGTTTGTCCTTGGCGTTTGGCCCTGGTGGATAAATCTCTTTTTCCAAGAAGTTCCAAATATCATAGTACCAAGGGTTTTTGTCTTGCGCTTCATCTATTGTGGCGATAATTTCATAAGCTGGCATGTATTTCTGCTCAATGATAATCGGACGCATTCAGACTCCAAGTGGGATGTCTACCATGGAAGATAGAGTTGCTAAAGCATCAGCGAACTTATTGTTCTCTCTCAGTAGATGCGTGAAAGTCAGCTTTTCAAACCTCAGAATTAGAGCATCTAGGGTATGGCGATAAACCTTCATCTTTTATTTTTTGACCTTCCAGTCTCCATTTGCTTGAGAAACAACTAAGTTCGAGTCCCCGATGACATCCAACCTTTTTGCCCCTAGTTCCAGGGCAACTTCTAAACCAGCGATACACGCTTCATATTCTGATTCATTATTGGATACCTTGAACTAGAGTTTGAAAGCTAAAGGTATATGGGAGTCGTCGGGTGCTATCAGCAACACACCTTTCCCATAACCGTACTGATTGGATGCTCCATCAAAGTAAATCATCCAAGTTTCCTCCTAAACTTGCAGAATGGCCTCATCTTGGAACAAGTATTCCACCACTTCATCCCCTTCTACCAGGTGATTTACCAGGAACTCCACTATAGCTCTTTCCTTGACCGACTTGCGGGTGACATATTTGAGATCAAATTCAGAGAGAAGAAGCAACCAACGGGCTAGCCTACCTATAAGCGCTAGTTTCTCAAAGAGATATTTGATGGGATCTAATCTCGAAACCAGGATTACGGAGTGAGCTAACAAGTAGTGCCTCAACTTCCTGGTGGCCCATACCAAGGCTAGGCAAGCTTTCTCCAACGGAGTGTAGCAGGTCTCATAATCCAACATTTTCCTGCTCAAGTAGTAGGTGTCTTTCTCCACTCTATCTTCAAATTTCTGAGCAAGAATGCATCCCATAGTCGTGTCTGTTACTGACAGACACAAAATCAAAGGCTTCCCCAGCGTTGGCGGCGACAACACAGGCGGATTCTAGAGGTACTGCTTAATTTGCTCAAAGGCGAATTGACATTGATCATCCCATCAAAATTTCTTCCCTTTCTTCATAAGACCAAATAGTGGTTCACAAGTCAAGGTTAATTTGGAAATAAACCATCTTATGAATTGCACTTTACCCAGAAAGCCTCGCATCTCCTTTTCAGTCCTTGGTGGTGGCATTTCTAGGATGGCCTTGATTTTGGAAGGATCTACTTTGATGCCCCTCTGTGTGATCAAAAAGCCTAGTATTTTCTCTGCTGTTACACCGAAAGTGCATTTCTGTGGGTTCAACCTCAACCTGTATTCTCTGATCTGTTGAAAGAATTTCTCCAAGGCGGTGTAGTGGCCCTCTCTTTCTTTGGACTTGCCAATCATGTCGTCCATGTACACCTTGACTTCTTTATGGATCATATCATGCAGAATGGTGGTTGTAGCCCTCTGATAGGTAGCCCCGGCATTCTTCAGTCCAAACAGCATAACCCAATAGCAGTAGGTACCCCACAGCATAGTAAATGTAGTTTTCTCTCTGTCTTCAAGCACCGTCAGAATCTGGTTATACCTGGAAAACCTATCCATAAAGGATAGCAATGCATGACCCATAGTGAAATGCACTAATTCATCAATGTGCAACAAAGGAAAGTCATCTTTCAGACTAGCACTGTTCAAATCCTGAAGTCTACACATACCCGGATTCTACCATCCTTTTTCGACACTGGGACGATGTTGCCCAACCAAGTTGGATATTCAGATACTAACAAGAAACCTGCCTCAATCTTTTTGGTGACCTCCTCCTTGATCTTTAGCGCCCAATCCAGATGGATTCTTCACAACTTCTGCTTGACGGGTGGGCCTCAGGGTCAAGAGGGATCCGATGCTATACAATCTCAAGATCGATTCCAGGCATCTCTTCGTAGGACCATGTGAAAACATCTTTGAATTCTTTTAATAAAGAGACTAAGCGCTCGCGCTCCTCCGAAGACAACATGGACCCAATCTGGACCAGACGCGGATCTTTCTCATTACCCACATTAATAGCAACGATTTCATCAGCACAAGGTTTTACAAACCTCTCCTCCCCTCGATTAATCAAGTTTTTCAAAACCAGAGGAATTCCTTCCTCTTTGTTTTCATTAAAAGTGTAAAAATCTTGGTCAATACAATAAACAAGCGGCATAGAGAAATACTCAGAATCGACAGCGTTCTCATTCATAAGATCCAGATCTTCGGTTACAACTGACTCAAAGGCAAAAGAAAAAGAGGACTTGGACAAGACCTTGGCATCCGGGTTATCACCCCTGGGAATACTAGACTCAAACTCAGAAAAACCAAAATCTGATTCCAACTCCACAGACTCTGTGGAATCAGATTCTGGCTCATCACCCGACTCAGAACTAGACAGGTAGCCCTCCTCCAGCTGCTAGATAAGAGATGGTGCCTCCAATGCATCCAAAATGCTACTGGTTTGTGGAATTCATCCAGGGCTTGAGAAAGCCACAAAAAGGAAAGTCTTCTCCCTCCCGAACAAAACGACTATTCAACGTTCCCTGGATTAGCCTGTGAATAAGCTCATAGAGTTTCCCGGTCTACTTGGCTTTGGCTCTGGCTCTGGCTCTAGCTTTGATTTCTTCTCCTTTCCTGATCTAGTCCTCTTTGATGGGTACATAACCCAAGCCAAAGGCATGTGGATTGTGCGGCACATCGGCCAATGCTGTGACACCTTTCCGGCCACTTCTTCCAAGTCCCATTCCTGGCACATGCTACAGTTTGTTCATGACATAGATAGATTGGGCACTAACATATATGCCCTCATCTGCGGCCAAAATGGTCTGCACTACCTGGGCCTCAGCCAGAGTGAACCCTGAGAGGAATACATCCTCCTCGCTATGAATGATCTCCAACACTGGTGTAGTTACCTCTGGCGGAGGATGGATGGATGAATTTTCGAAAACAATTGCCACTCCCTTCCCGTAGGGGTACTTCAACATTTGTTGGAGGGTAGAGGAGACTGATTTCACATGATACAGCCAGGGCCTCCCTAGTAGTAAGTTGAAGGTGGCCGGAACATCCAGGACATAGAACTCGACATCTTGTTGAGCTGGGCCTACCTGGACTCTAATTTGTACCATGCCCATAACCTCCTTGCTGGTATTATCATATGCCCAAATTACTTGGGCCGTGGGCACAAAGTTTGCTGGTCTAAGGCCGATCGTATAAGTTGTACGAGAAGGACAGACATTGGTAGCCGAATCAGTGTTTATTTACACCATCGGTACCCATTTTTCCTTGCACTCAACAGATATGTACAAGGGTTTGTTGTAAACTAAGACTTTTGGCGGCAGTTCTTTGTCAGAAAAGGTTAGGGTTGGCTCGGCGCCACCTGGGAAAACCAATCCCACAAGCTGTTCAGGGCTAGTGTCAATGGACAATTTAGCTTTGTCCATTGCTGACAGTACTGCTTGTCGATGTATCTGGGAGGCCATAAGAAAACCCCAGATTAAGATGTCAGCTTGGATTTTCTTTAGTTGCTTCAACACTGCCTCTTCTTCCAACTGCTTCTGTTTCTGTTTCTCAACCTCTCTATCTTTCTCAAATGCCTTAGCTTGATCTAAGTGTCGTGGCTTAAAATACCGCCCACTTCTTGTCATGTGATCTATCTCTTCCGCATACCACGTGTTGTTTGCAAGGCACTCACCCCAATCTTCGTCGGTGTGAGCCAGATGTAGATCGTCATCTTTCCACCATACACCTCTGGCAGCAGACAAACAGTTGTCTGGCTTCGTTCTGATCACTCTCACATCACAAGTATCCCCCATAGGGTGTTGGGCCATTACAGCTTCCTGGTTGTCTTCGACCATCTCTTGTGCAAACTGCTTCAGTGTAGTTTCTTGTTCTGTGTCCACAGTGCTTACAGTGCCTAATTCTTGAGCTGAATTTTCTACGCCAGTGTTCTTCGGCAGTTTTCCCTTTTCATCGACTATTCCGGCCACTACAACAATTCTTGCTTTCTTTCCTTTGGTTTTGTTTCAATCCCTTCCTCCCTGTTTGGTTCATCACTTAACCACCTAGAGTTGTTCGTTGATCCATTCAAATTGAACCAGTCAATCTGCACATCCCCTTGATCTTGTTCGTCAAAGAACTATAGGTTGTCTAAGTCCTCCTCAAGTTCCACCAAATCATCCAAACCTTAGCTCGGGCCATCCTCCCTAACCACATTGACCTCCACTATAGTTGGCAATACCACTTCCGGCTTGGCTTGATCAATCGGCATAATGTAACAGCTTGGATTCTATACCCCCTTAGGCAAGTCTTCAGAGCACTCAGGCAATGGACTCGTACTTTCCTCTAAGACCAGCCTCCCTTCTACTGTAACTGTCACTACCACAGGCTTAGGTTGAAGTGCAGACGTGTCTATCATGCACAAATTTGTGCTTTCAGGAATGAACACTGTCGGTCTAGGTAGGTAGGAAAGGGTAATATATATGCTGGTCTCGTAGGGGGTGGTCAGTGTATGGATTAGGTTTAGATTTTGAGGTGGAGGAACTTGATTGTGGGTCGGGAGAGGGTTTGTAGTTACATTTGCTTTCTGGGGAGGTGCGATCACCATGTTGTCGATGAGGTCTTGAATCTCATGACGTAGTTTGAAGCATTGGTCGGTATCGTGACCGTGCTGCTGGTGAAACGCACAGTACTTCGTTGGGTTGTGTTTGGGTGGAAGAGGATCAGGTAGTGGGCGAGGCTCTAATGGTTTGAGGTACCCCTTTTTGATCAACACCTTAATGCTTGAGATAAGGTCATGTAGAGTTGTGTAAAGGTCATCTGGGATCAGACAGAGTTGTTTGAAGCTTGTGGTGCTGTATTGGCAAAGGGATTGGCGGTCTTGGTTGTGGTGGTAACAATGCTCACATTCGACAGCCGCGTAGCTGTGCTACCACTAGTAGTTACATTGGAATTGAGCACAAAAGGCCTCTTTGCCTGCTCTTTCTCATCAGTAATCAGCCCTTGTTTCATGGCGTCTTCAATCTGAACCCCCATCTCATGGAGCTCAGTGAATGTGAACAGAGGTAAGACGATCATTTTCTGCAACAACTTCCCGTGCAGATTGCGGACTACCATCCTTATCTGGTCTTTCTCTGAAGGCCGTGTGGTCATCATTGAAGCTTTAGGCCTCCACCTCGTCAAAAATTCTAAGAAGCCCTCCTTTGGCTCTTGGCGCAATGCCTCAAGATCACGAGTTGTGACCTCGATTTGCGTGTTATACGAGTATTGTGCAATAAAGGCCTCAACCATTTCCTCCCAGTTCTGCTTCAAAAAATCCTCCAACGTCACATACCATATGACTACTATTCCTGATATGGTCCAGCCAAAGAGAGAGAGCTTCTGCAATCTGGTCAGGCCCATTGGTCGTAGGATGTCTGAAAACAGCCGAAAATGAACCATGGGGTCTCCGGAGCCTTTGAATCTATCGATGTGTGGCATTTTGAACCAATTTGGCAATGTCACTGCAGAGTCGGTATACCCATCTTCTATGTCAGGGATGGAATTAACACCTTGTGCTCTCTTGAATAGCTTATCCAGCTTGTTGACCTTAAGCATAGTTGGGTCAATCTCAAAGTCAAATGGAGCCTAGGTTTGATACACAGGTGCCTTGGCGGCTTGTGGTGGGATCGGCTCTGCCGGATTGCCTTGATTTGGATTGCCCTGATTTTCAGCATGGGCATTAGCAGTATGGGTAGTGGCTCCGGGTGCTGGGATACCTGTGGAAGGTGCATGAGATGTAGAAGTCGCTGCTGGTTACGATTGTTGTTGTTACAGCCTGTTTATTACCTCAGCCTGACGAGCTATGACCTCGGCCTGACGAGCAGCATCTGACTGCAGGGTTTCAACTGTTTGCTGAAAATGATGAATCAATTCCTCTATACTGACTAGAGGATACATTGTCATCAGAATAGGTGACTGATCTCGTGCTGGACTAGATGTAGTAGACTGTCCCTGAGCCTGACTAGATACAGGTGAATTGAGGGGTGACTGTTGTAAAAATTGGACTGGTGAACTCTGTTTGACTCTCCTCCGTCTGGTAACCGATGGAAGTGAAGTAAACATGGGCTATCCCCTAACAAGATCTCCGGCTTTGCAAAGCCTTCTAACTCGGGTCCAGAGCTCATGGGGGATATCCGAACTTTGCAAATCTATGGTGTTATACTACCTAGCAAAAGAAATAAAGCAAAAAGAAAGCACTAATCAGAAACCGCACAGCACCTCAGCTACTGATGTTAACAACACATAGATGGAATCAAAGCTGTAAGACTGCACTTAACACTGAACTCTGCCCCCAAAACAGATACCAAACATGCAATTGATACGCACGTTCCTGTACAGTTTCACTGTAAAGCACATATTAGTTAAGTGAGAGCCAAAACACCCCTATGAGAGGAAAAGGTTACCCTGTCCTAGTTTCGTCAGGAACTAGGGTTCACTATTCAAACAAAGCAGTTTCACGCAATCCTATACTCGGGTAAGCATCATGTCCTAGTTTGGAACAGTCTCTATGGCTTTTCGATATGTAAGTAGGCCAAATGGTCAAAAGGGTACCTCAGCAAGACTACCTAATATACCTCTCACACCTAACACCGAGAAGCGAAAAGAGGATCAATCGGTATAGCGGTAGTCCAGATCCAAGGGTTATGTTCCCATTATGGCAGAGCTCATGACCAGTCAACCTTTTGGCAAGATTTTCGGGCAAGCCTCCAGCAAACCATCCAGGAATAGCATATGGCAAACACAGTGACTTAAAAGCGCCAATGCAAATGTAAATGCAAAGAAAGATATAAGTGCAGATAAAATTTCATATCATGAAGTTCGAGTCAAGTTCTCTAACATCCCCATCAGAGTCACCAGAAACTGTAGCTCGGCTTTTTCATGGACCTTTTCAGAAGTTGAAATAAGCCCTACAGTATCGAACTCCCGTGGTTTTGAATCTGATTCCACAAGTGCAATGTGAAATAGATAAACACCAAAGAGTCTCAATCCAGAAAATCTTTTGAAAAATTGATTTTGAATCAAATTGCCAAAAATGAACTGCTTTGCCAGATACAGAGTCGCCACCTAAATATTTTGAGAAATCTAGGAAACCCGTGACTCGTGCCAAAGGCCACATGTCCGTCATCACCAAGATTGTCTCGACTCAGGAACTTAGGCACGAGAGGAGAAGGTCATGAATTGAGCACCCTCACTTGCCCGATCAAAGATCGGCCTCTACTAATCATGATATGAATCTTATTTACATTATATGCTCTTGTTTTGGTTTATTAGGCTAGCATTATTATGTGATGCGCACACACACAAGTATAGACTAATTTGCAAGAATTGGAACATTTGATTCATGTTTGTTTTGAAAAATTATTTCGAAATATGTTCCACTTGAAAAAGTGATCGCATATGAACATTACTCAAATTATTCCAATTCAAGCAACTAGCCTCCATCCACAGGCATTCAAACAGTTTATCATTTAAGCATTTAGCCTCATGGCAAGCATGTTAGACATGGCAACAATCACACACATGCGATATGCTAAAGCGAGTAAAGGTTCACCTAGTACTATAAGCCAAAAACAGAAACTAGTTAGAAAAATGCATGATTCCTAACTAATGCAACATGACTACTGCAACACATGCGATATGCAATCTAATAGGCTCGGCTACTAATATGGCATATGATTCAATTAAATAGCATGCGGTCTAAGCATATATTCAAAGAAGTATTTAAACTAACAATGCAGTTAGAATGATGAACCGAGCCTTGGTGCATGCAATACGAGTGGATGCAAACATGAAGTATGCTAAACAAAACGTGATGTCCCTAAACTAACCATCATAAGCTAGTAAATAAAAGGGAGGAAGATGTGGGGTTGGAAGACATACACATTATTACAACATTGCGCTCTCACGAAGGAGAGTCTGAATAAACTAACTAGCTAACTAATTATTAAATTAGCTAAACTACTTAACTAATTATTACAACAAATGAATTAACTATTCTAGTTAACTAAAATATTTACAAGACAAAATCAAACAACTAGTTAACTAACTAATTAATTGCAACACTTTACAGAATTAACTAGCTACAACTAATTAATTACAACAAATATCTAAGCTAAATATTTAAAATTAAACATAATCGATATGCGAGGAATGCTCATGCACGTGCTCGGTTTCCACCCGAAAAGCCACTATTTCTGTTACTGAATGCCCCTGTTGCACAATAGAACACTTTAACTCATTTCCACCTCCAGACTAGCTCTGCTCTGCTGAGGGAGTACACTGCTGAATTTTGCATTGGTGGCCGGCAAGGGGCCTATCGTCCACTAAAAGTGGCTTTCCGGCCATTGCTGATTGGACTTCCCTGCTGTAACAAAGGGTAAACAGAGCATACACAGGGTATTCCCAAGGGTTGTTTTCACAATTCACCCGTCCTTATCATTAGGCAGCTCAAAGAAGGGACACAACTTGGTCCACAAACCACCAACTTAAGTGATTTCATTGCATGATGGCTTATGAACCAAATTGTGCAATTTCAATAAATGGAATAAAACAAGACACAAACTTCCTCCCTTCCATGAATTGATTAAGGGAAGTGGTGACCTTGGAAATTTGAACCATTTCATCACTAATGAGTACGAAATGCCTCAAGCTTCCATGTGTTCAATTAATGTCTGATTGAACACAAAAACAAATTCTTATCTTGCACCATTTTAGTCCCATTTTAATTAATTCATTTTAATTACCAACCATCCTTTAATTCATTGAGTCCAAAGGTGAGTTTAAGTCCTCTAATGAAAAGAGGGCTCAAACCAAGAGTTGCTTTGGGCATGAAAGAGACATCATACCGTTGGTAATGAACCCCCTAAAGGATTAAACCATTAAGCATGACATCTCAATCTCATGCTTAAACAAACAAGTAGTTTGAACCACTTTCAAAGCAAAACAAAAGCCAAGAAAGGAGGGAGGTTGCAGAGGTCATTAAGAGTGATCACAAGTATGGAAAGCCATAAATAAATGCAATCAACTCAAATAAGATGGTGTCTAAGGCCTAAAACACCAAACTCATGAGGACAATTACACTACAAGCATGCAAAACAAAGCTTAAATGCAACAAACACCTAAAGACAGCCCTAAAACAATCTAAAAATAGTCCCAAAACATGCTGGAATTATGACAAAAATAGCTAGATTAATAAGCTAAAATATGTTGCATGCTAGACTAGTAAGCAAAACACAAGGAGGGGAGGCTAACCCCTCCAATTTTGGACTTCAAAACATGATTTTAGCTACTGAAATAACTTTGAAAATCAGCGTTTAAAAGCTCAAAAAATAATAGTGCAAAGGCGGGAAACACAAAGGTAAAGGCCTTGAAAACATGGTGTAAAGAAGGGTGAACCACCCCTTAACCTTTATTAGCCTTAAAACCCAAGCCTTAGCCCAAAAATACAGAGTTTTATAGCCCAAAAACAGTGGGAAAATAGTAGGAATAATAGCAAATAAAACAAAGTAACAAGCAAAGCCTTATACCTTTTGAAGAGAAGACCAATTCTAGGCAACAAAACAAGGCAAGCACACTCTTCTAGAGCTCAAACCATGCTCAAAAGTACCGCAGCGCAAAGATGAAAAGGTTTGGTTTAGAGTGTATAGGCAAATGTTAAGAAATTTGTAAGAGAGAGAGAGAGAGAGAGAGAATTGTAGAGAGAGAGGATAAATTTTGCTCCAAAATTTTTCTAACCTTAAAACATAAGAGAGAGGCCCTCTATATATAGAAAACATGAATCTCTCTCAAGAACATCTAACCATACACGTGGGAGCAGATGCAAGCATCTGTGCAAACAGCTGGCACAGTTGTCACAAAATATCTGCAAAAGACAATGGTGGCCGGCCGGCCATCACTGGTGGCCGGCAGGCCACATCAGTGGCCGGCAACCAAGAGTGATGGCCGGCAGCCCTTAAAAGTGGCCGACAGGCCACCAGAGGTTACAGGCTTGAAGATCACTAGGTTTGGTCCAAAACAGGACAACAAGGGTGCAAGGTTCGAAAGACTAAAAGCTGTGGTATTCCGCTGAGGACTTCGAGTGCTTGACAAGCATATAGACTCATCATTGAGTGTGCAAGCGATGACGTCCAAGTTGTAAGGGCTGTCAAAAATGGTGTGTCTACACTTAGTCCCAAGCGTAGATACTGTGATAGATTTGTGAGACTTGCCTTGAGCTTGTTTTGTTGCATTGGTGGTCGGCATGACCCTGTGAGTGGCAAGAGCAATGGTAGCCTTGGTCTTGCCACGGGTGATCAGACCCGTAGAAGTGTTGTTGTTGCTGGTCGTGACAATAGCATTCTTGCAAGCATTCTTATTGATCAGAGCAATTTGAACTTTCTTTGAAGCCATTATGCTTGATCAAACAAGGCTCTAGGAAGATGCTTGAGGAGAAAGAGATGAGAGGCAGAGAGGTCCCATTGGGCGTGCCAAAATTTATAAACACAAATTTCATAACTGCAATTAAGACACGAAATAAATGCACAAATTATTAATTTTATTGATTATAATAAATGGGAACAATTCTCTGTGGTTTGCTCTATTGCAAAAGAACAAATCCTCTGATTCGATCTCTGAAATGGGTTGTAATCCAACGACTGTAGAAGCTTGTTGTTGAATCGAACAAGCTGATGGATTTCTTCAAGTCTTCGAATGGAGAAACTTGGAGAAAAAAGGCTTGATCGAGGCCTTGAACGGCTTGATCTCGAACGAGTCTTGAAATGATCTCTTTAAAAAGAGAGATCAAATTTGTATTTGTAACTTGAAAGGATTGGCACAAGTTTGGAGTGCTTGATAATCCTTTCTTTTAAGTTTGAGAAACTTCAGAGAGAATTTTAAGACGAGAATTTATGGGCTCAGGAGAGAAGGATCAATTAGCCAAAAAAGACCATTAGCCAAAAAAATGTCTCCCCTCCTCATGGTAAGAGCCTATATTTATGGGCTCAGGAGAGAAGGATCAATTTTGGAAACTGAAAAATTGATTTGAATTTCTTAGAAAATAATATTTCTTAATTTATGGACATGATTTGAATTTAAATTTAAATTTGAATTATTCCACTAAATTTTGATAAAATATTTTCATGGGCTCCACACATTTGGGTTGACTTAATTGTCAAAATAGGTTCACTTTCCTTTTGGTGTGACCCATAATTTAAAATAGGTTAAGATCCATAATTTTAGTAGAACCCACATCCATTTGAAAATTTGACTATCTTAATTTTGATTAATCAAGAAAATTTATTTGTCTTGATTAATCAGGCGGCGATCAAGACACGTAAAAATTTGAGTGTCTACAGTGACATTTTATCTTGATGATTTATTTAGCCTATTTAGTCTTTTTATACTTATTTAGACAAAAACAATTGTTGCCAAAAGGCAACTTAGTGGCCAAATTGTTGTCAATATAGACAAGTAAATATGTACATATTAGGGCTAATCATAAGGTCATCCGACCCTCAAAAACTGCCCAATCCGATCCGATCCGCGCATGTGGAGGTGATTTTGAACATGGAGTAGTGTCAAATGCAGTTTGAAATATTTCCATGTTTCGGGTAATGGGCGGGTTGCGGGTTTCACCCGCACCCATAGACACCCACCCGCACTTATACTTTTTTTTTTCCTCATAAAATTCTAGACAATCTTAACCTTCCATATTAGTAGATATATATACGTACATAATATATATATATATATTATACTCATAGTTGCTGTGTATACATATATGCACATAAATAATATATAATATATTTCTAGTAAATTGAACTTCTTTTATTTATATACGTAAACGAAACATTTTTTTTTTTTAAGTATGGATTATCAATTTCTGAATCTTTGAGATTAAAATATTATGAATAAAAAATAATTCAAAAATAATGATTTTATATTAAGAAATATGTTATTTTATGGCCTAAAATAATATTTAGAAAATGAGGAGAAAAAACCCAAAATAAATATTTAGAAAATGGGAAAAAATAGGTCCAAAAATAAATTTTTAAAAGAAAAAATCCAATTCGCAAACCGCCTGCATATCCGCAAACTCTATCCACACAACTGGCAAACCGCCCTGCAGACGGTTGCAGGTTTAATTTTCCCAAGTCGCAGACATGCAGACGGGTCCAAACCGCAAGTCGAACCATAAAAAACCGATCCACAAGCACTCCTAGTACATATATTTTCCTCTCGATTACAGTGACCAACTCCGATTGAACCCAGCTTGTCCAACAAATCCATCTCTACTAGCCCAACCCTAAATTGCCTTTGACAATCCCTTTAGGCAGTGTTTAATTAGGAAATTTGGAAAGTGATCTAAAAAGAGAAGAGGAAAATGGAAGTGAAATATGAATAAAATATATTTACATTTCATTTAGTTTAACACACCGTTTCTTTTTCTTTTTTTAAAAAAAAAAAAAAAATCGCTTCATAAATCTCTCAACCAAATACAGGAGAGATTCTATTTACACCCAAAAAATGATTAAGTACTCTCAATTTCTAAGTATACTCTGTTTAATTATTTAAAATTTTATATTACTCTCAGTACACCTTATAATATTTTCCAAATTACCCTTGAGTAAACCCAAATAATAATAATAAATAAATTTTTTAAAAAAAATGTCAAACTGGCCATCAAAGCATATCTTCAATGGACAGACGATAATGTGATTAGTCAAGGGATTACTATTTGCAAATCCAACTAGACAATCTTTTTATTTTAATTAATTAATTACTTGTTTCTTATTATTTTATTACTATTATTTTTGAAGAAAAAGTGAATATAGATTATTAGGGCCCCTATGGTGCTTATCTGGGTTTTAGTATTGAAAAATAGTTTGTAAATTGTTTCTTATTCAATTCTTTGGATTTTGGATTTGTAAAAATAGAAAAGTTAAAACAAATCGAAAATCCAAACACAACTTAGTGGGCAACATATGGGGATCATTGTTAATAACTTGTGATAGAAATTTTTTTTTTTTTTTTTTTTTTAATTCTATCAAAACTTTTGCATCAGAGGAGACCATTCTGTTCTTGATAAGATTGATCAAGTCCCCTTTGTGGACACTCCTTTACATGTTGCTATATCAGCCAACCAAACCCATTTTGCAAAAGAGATTGAAAGCCTCAAACCATCATTTATAGTCAAGCTAAATCAGTATGGGTATAGCCCCATTCACTTGGCTTCAATTGTTGGACAAGCAGAGATTGTGAAAGAGCTCATCACAATAGATCCCAAACTCCACCTTCTAAAGGGACGAGAGAAGACAACTCCACTTCATTGCACTACCATGGCTGGCCACACTGATGTCATCAATCTCTTGCTCGACGGTTGTCCACAGTCACTTGTGGAGTTGACAATTTGGAATGAGACTGCATTTCACTTGACAGTGAAGAGTAACCAATTGGAAGCATTTAAATTGTTGTTTGAGTGGCTGCAAAAGCTTCAAGACATTGAGGTTGGTGCCTCTGCCTTTCTGCTTGCACTGGAAAGTGCCAAATTACAACGGTTAGGAAAGCAGTTAAAGTTGGCACGATTTCTCGATAAGAAGGAGGTGGAGAGGTTGTGGTGTTCCTTTGCTTGCAGTAAGAGGGAAGTGGAAGACTTCAAGATAATAAATGATGGGCTCAAGAAAATCAAGAGGGAAGAGGTGTTGAACTGGAAGGACAAATAAGGCAACATTGTTTTGCACCTTGCAACATCCACGGGAGCTTCTATTTACCACACACCCTTTTCCACTCTTTGCATATCCTTCTCACTACACACACCTAAAAAATTAATCCCAAATTATTTTGCTCACTCGCCCCACACCTTTTATTCCACATCTACCCTCACACACACACACACACACACACACACACAAACACACACACACCCACACCCACACCCAAACCCCCAAACCCAACTCTCCGAACGGTGCAAAAACACACCCATTCCACTGTCAGCCCCGTTTCTCACACACATCCATCTCTCAAAGTCTACCCTTTCAATCCCCAAAAGTTGCATCCATCCATTGAAGACATCTCATTGAACCATTAAAGGAATTCTTCACATTTAGAGAACTTAGGTTAGTTTACTTATTTCAATCCTGATTCCCTATTTCATTTGTAATGTAGGGTTTGTTTTTATCATTTTCGAAACGAACGAATGCATAGCCCACCGAAATGAGCAATCTGTTCCTTATTTGGAACTGGTTTTCCGAAAATAAACAACTTGTTCGAAAGTAGAATTTCGAAAATTATCATTTATTTCAACAGTAGATTCTGAAATTTTTTCATTCTTTCGACATTCAACTTTCGAATATGTTTAATTCGGACAACATTCAACTTCTGAAATGAATTTGGTTTTTTCGGTTTTTAACTTCCGAATAGAAATAGATATTTTTGGTTTTCAACTTCCGAACGGTTTTGTTTTGTTTTGTTTTTCCCCCCCCTCTTTCTTGTATATTCTTTTTACTATTTTATGCTCATTAAATATATTAATTTTTATAGATAATATGGATTTCTAAATGTCAACAACGTGTCCCACCTTACTGCTTCAAATAGACGACGTCATGAATTGGATGTTGACCATGAACGAGGATGAGGGCATGAGCGAGGACGAGGTCGGGGTCGAGGTCGTGGTCGAGGTCGTCATCTAGTTTCAATAGAATATGATATCCTTAGTGCTAGTCAAAGTCGAAGCCGAAGCCAAAGACGAGTTGAAGGTGATGATATGCCTGACATTGCCGTGGAGGACGTCCCCTTTAACCCGGTTCTCTTACTGTCCAGGAAGAGGACCTTACTCATGCTTTTCCAGGTGGGACCGATTGATCCATCAATACTGTGGAGTTTCAATAGTCATGTTGTTGCAGCTGTTTGGCACGGGGAGGTAAATATTCCTGAGTAGAAGTGAAATTCATTTGTATATGAGTTTTTTTTTTTTTTTTTTTTTTTTGTGTGTGTTATATGGTAGTTTCTAATGAGATATTCATTTGTTTTATAGGAACGAGGGCCCCTAAAGTGTCATAATCACTCTTTAAAAGATCCTTGCGTGGCCATGGTGGTCAGTAGACAACAACACCAGATTCAAAGCCATTATTGAGCGGTTTGGGCTGTCACAGTTTGGCTCGTTGCACTTATCGGTTCATCAACAAGCTTCTAATCTCTAGTTTTGTTGAGAGATGGCAACCTAAGACGAACACATATTCATATGACAATTGGTGAGATGACCTTGACCTTGGATGATGTTGGCACAATTCTTAGCTTTCCCATTGTAGGCAGATCAGTCAGTGTACCAAATGTGACGGATCTTCATGGAGTTACATTAACTGGATTCTGGCTTGGGGATTACTGAACGTGTAGCATATGACGAGGTTTCTACTGCTGGTGGGAACTTCAGTCAGGCTTGAGTGGTTGCAAAGTCAGTTTGCTGGTGTCAGAGATTTAGACCTAGATGAGGCTATACAGTGCGTTGCTAGAGCTTATATGTTGTTTCTGTTGGGATGTACGCTCTCCAGTGACAAGAGTGAGGGCAGGGTTCCTATTGTTTACCTTGGCTTATTGATGAATTTGGGATCCATTCATACTTATGCCTGGGGTGCTGCTGTATTAGCATTTTATACAGACAGTTGGAGTATGCTAGCCAATCCGGTGTTAAGCAGATGGGTGGTTATATGACTCTTCTGAAGTTGTGGATTTATGAGCACTTCCGAGCATTCCGACCTCACTAGAACATGGGCTACAATGAAAACATGTCACACGTGTACCATTGGGACATCTAGGAGAGAGGTAGGTTCCACCATTGATCATTTGAAATCTTTTCGAGCGGAAGCTTGATAGTTTGGTAGCGACTGATGTAAGTTTACTCGTCTTGAGATAATTTTAACACTTTCCATTTATCTTGCACTTTATATACTTTAATTCAAAAACACTTTGTGTTTACAGATCATTTGGGATCCATACCACAGTTGCAGAGACCGGCATCCATGTAACTCGGTTACGTTCTACCATGGATGCTAGAAGTGCTTAGACGTGGTCGAAACCCTATCATCCAGATAGAGTTCTGAAGCAGTTTGGCAAGGTTCAAACTATCCCAGATGCACCGCTGGCTCCCACACGTGGTGCTCGAGGCAACATATCTACACGATATACAGTCATGTATAATACTTGGATAGGATCTGGGAGGCTTGGGATAACCACGTGTTAATCTAAGCAGCGGAGGAGCACACCAGTTTGTCAGCTCTGGGAATGTGTACCGGGTTACATGGATTAGTATAAGAATATCACGCATCTATATGTTGAGCACATTGATGGACCACGTGTACATGAACATCAGGATTTCAGCCAATATGCCAATGTAATATATTATCCTCTTTTATGCATTTGTAACTTACTTTTGTTTTTCTGATATGTTCCCTAAAATGTGATATTCTTTTCAAATGCGGTGTATTTCATATGCACTAAGAATTGCACATCCTATCATTCAGGCTGGTTATGAGGACGGGATTCGACATCCTCATCCACTTTACCAGGCTATCGAGGCTATGGCGCATCTCCTTGAAGGTCAGCACATTGACGAAGCTGGACCTAGTTGTACTGGAGGTTACTTTTCATCTTCGACATTGATATACAGTCACAGGTCTAGTCATAGGCATACAGATGATTCGTGACATGTTATTTGTCAGTTGATGAATTTTTTGTGGTGTTTTTGTAAGCTGACATTGCTGTTCACATCTTTTAATGACATTATAAAAGATATTTTGTTATTAGAATCGAATGGTAGCAATGGTCCATGACATTGTACCTGATATTTTGTTATTAGAATGGAATGGTAACAATGGTCGATGACATTGTAAATCATATTTTCTTATTAGAATGTAGTGGTAACAATGGTCGATAACATTCAATCCATGCCACAGAACACATCAACATCAAAAAACACATCAATTAATTTCTTCCATAGTTCTAACATTATCAAATGCATACATGTGTCATTCAAAATCAGCAACATCAAATGTCTCTCGAGTAGCTACAGTATCATGATGATGTCCTTGAAATGCTGAATGCGGCACACATATGCATCATCCCAGTCGACAGCGCAAGGGTGACGGTATTTTTGCCAATTAGTGGCTATAGGAGGAACTGGATGGCTCGGCTGCAAAAAAACCTGCACCAAATGTCAATTGAGTTAGTGATAATACCTCATAACTTCCTGTACATCCACAAAATGATAAGTTTCTCTTATACTTGGACGAAATGATTTCCATTGACAAACCCAATGGCAATCTCACGTCTATCAAGTTGAGGTACTGGCACTGTTCTAAGAGGTAAAAAGGTGAGACATTGTTATAATGACAAGTGGTATAACATAAGATTGTAGCATGATGCAACAAGATGCCCCATGTCTGGCATAGTCATCCAATGTGAGTAGCCAGGACTGTCTTCAAAGTATGACAATGTGCTTGTCAATTCTTTAAACCTTTCGTAGGACCCATAGAGTGTAATGCACTCCTTTTTGTGTGTGTGTAGCTCACCCAAAAGATCACGCCTAACCTAAGCCCAATCATCTTTTGTATGACCAATTGAAGCAGCTATAGCCCTGAAATCACAATTCCCATCTGCAGTTACATCATTGGCAAACTTAATGTATGGTTTCAATCCATAAGGGAAAGCATCAACATATGCACCAAGTTTTACTATTCTGGTAATGTACACCTTCCCCTTCGCATTCACCTTCTCCTTTCCCTTAATAGGTCGCTTCTTCTTGGTTTCCGGAGTAAAAGCTAATGTAGTGATTTTAGTGTCCCTAGGTGAGACGGAATCATGTCCACATTGCACCAACTCAAATGCACATGGGTCACAACGGGTAGAAACATTGATCTTCTTATGACCCCGAGGATGTGTTTTGGGTTTCACCTCTGGCTCAACTAGAAAAGTGTTTCCCGGACATACAATCTCTTTCAACTTCTTCGAAAGCTCCAACCGCATGGTTCTATCACTTTCATTGAATTTTTTCACAAACAGCTCTACTTCTGCATGACAAGTCACCTCTGTTTCCTTTTCTTTGTTGCATATATAGATATGAAGCTGCCTCCACTGTGAGTGTATGGTAGCAAGTGGTATAGGATGATCTTGTCTGATGTAGTTAGCAATCTCATGGGCACAAGGTAAACCTTGAGTGTGGCGAAAGACGCATCCACAAGCTTCAGTATCAATACCAATGGAATTGGCTCTCTTACTCTCTACAAGCAAATACTCTAATGCAGAAATAGACACATTAGCCTGTAGCTCCCTAAATTGAGAAGGCTTGAATTGATATTGCACAACAGTTAGACTTTTCTCAAATGAAGCCTTGATATTAGTGTGTTGTAACTCAAGAAGACTGTGTATTTTCTCAAATGATGCCTCAAATGAGACATGACATGAACCCAATTGTCTTTTAAGTTTTGCATGTGCACTCTCAGCCCTGTTCAATTCAATGTAAGTCAAATAAAAATCAAGTACATGGCACTTATTAATAACTTATTGAACAAAAGTAATCGTATCGGTTGGTTATAACATTGCCACAATACATACACATGTCTGTCCATGCCACCACAAATTTCTCCTTGTAAGGAACCAATCAAGTATCCATGACGTAGTTCACTGCATCAAGATAACTACTAAATTCCTTAAGTAATGATCTAAGATGGTCATCGTTTTGAATTTCAGAAGATGAATACACTGAAGAGTTCCACTCATGGTTAAACTTCTTCTATTTCTACTTTGTCTCGAACATTTTCTTGCATTTGGTCAATACATTCTTACTGATATGCCAACGACATAATAAATGTCTACCACTCGGGAACATCTTCTGTATGGCATTCATCAAGGCTAGCTCTCTGTCAGTGACAATAATCGCTGGCAAAACAAAACCATCCATGACATCACGCAATGTAGCTAACATCCACGTATAGTTATCGACCTTCTCAGACTGTAAGTATGCAAAAGCTACCGAGAAAGTCATTTCAATTGATGTCACTCCCACAATTTCAAGAAGAGGAAGACGATATCTATTGGTTTTATATGTGCAATCCATAATCAATATACGTAGGAAAGACCGAAATAAGTCCAAACTGGTAGGATGTGCCCAAAACAAGTCTGTCACAGTCATCATGGACTCTTCACATCGATGGTGCTCAATGTAATTATACTTAGCCAATTCACCTAATAAGTGTTGCATCTGTGATCTTCCAGCTCTCTGTACCACCTTGTTTCGATGGTGTACATTGTAAATGGTTTTAGGTGTGCTTACATTGAGGGAATCTCGCTGTTTCAAGGTTACTAGGATCTCTTTTGGCCTAACCATGCTATTTGATATATCCGTTAACAATGCTTTCTCATCCTTTGACAGCCTCTCTGCATATGAATGTCCCTCAAGGTGTTTCATAGGTGGATGGTTATGCAATCCGTATACTACGGTCAATGTCCATTCATCTTTCGCGGTAAACCTGTGAGCCCTCATATCAAAAGGACAACCACACTTCTTCGTACCAGTTATTCTCGATGTATTGTTGCCATCATGTTTTAACTTTTTTGTCGCTCTATATTGACCACTCCTCTCATAAGCAAGGTACATCCTAGGTCTTTTTTTCCCTCCACCATAGTCTGATGTTTTGATTACAATGACCAAACCATTTCTCTTTCTAACTTCACGTACCCAGTTGAGCAATTCATTCTTACTTTTGAATACCTACAAAGTCAAATAACTATTATAAAACATTTACATTTGTTGAGCAATTCAAAGCACAATCATTATAATTTCGTAGAGTGAACCTGTTCAGTTGTGAATTGGGTAGTGTAATCCAACACACTATCCGCGCAAACCTGACTTCCTTGAGTTGAGACATATTCCTGCATGTTTTGTATAACATTACAAATTTGAAATGGTATTATAAACACAAATTTGCAATTTGAAGCTGCAAATTTAGTATGCAATTTACGAATTTGAAATATAAAATGGAAATTATTATTTTTTTACTTCAAAGTACAGTGTCGAACAAAATGATAATGTTCGAATGTAGTTGTCCGAATTATTTTTACCAGTTCGGAAGTTGAATGTTGAAGTTGAATGTTGGAAATTATTTCAGACGACAACTTCCGAAATTACATAATTATTTCGGTAGTAGACTACCGAATAAATTGATATATTTCGACCCTGGTTATCCGAAAGACGCTGGGGGGGGAAGGGGGGGAAACGACTTTCACATAGCAAAACTCACCTTTCCTTGGCTATCTTTCTCATAAATATTTATCTGCTTCTGAAAATCTGAATTTTCAAAAGAGAAATCTTCCATAACAATGATGAATGAGGATGAGGTTTAGTGTGTAAACTAATTAAAAGCTAAGAATCAAGAATGATGGTGTTTAGTGTGTGTAAACTAATAAATGGAAGCTAACAATGAAGGGTTTGAAAAGATGAGGATGGAATGTGGAGGTTTAGTAAACTAAGTATGGAAGTGAGCTTCAGTAGCTTCAATGTGGAAATGGATGTGGATGTGCAATGAGAAGGTGTGTTTATTTGAATTTTATGTGATGTCCATAATAGTAATTTCACTTAGGGATAAAATTGTAATAATAATAAATATCATTAAGTGTGTGCAAAGAGTGGAAAGGATGTGTGCAAATAAAAGCTCCCAACATCCACTAAGCAATATGAGGTAAATCATCATACCCTATCATGCCCCTCTAGTTTTAAATTTTCTTACTATTCTATAGTTTTTTTCTGTTGATTCACTCATCCAAGAAAATTTTATGGAGTATTTTTTGTTTCAAATATGACATATTTGAAGATAATTTGAGAAGTTTCTTCTTTAGCACATACAGAACAAGGAGATTATCCAAGAATTGGAAAATATACATTGCTAAAAGTTCTTTAACTTTAAGTTGATTTTTTTTTTTTTTTTTTAATTAGAACAGGGCAATTGGTTTTGCTTAATTAATTGCCCTGCTTTGTTACAACTTAGAAATGACCTACTAATATTTTGTGGTCCTACCTACTAATTTTAATCCAAGTTCTATGGAATTGACTAATATTGATTATAGTTTGGTATAGAATTAAAACTGCCAATACATCATCTTGGTGAAAGAAAGTAATCAAACAGTACTTAGATTGAGCCTGAACTCCCTAAAGTTATAGTGTGGTACATTTAGATTAATTGGGAAAATGTTTTCCATTTTTTTAAATGAAAAAATTTTTTTGCCAAAAGAAATTTATTTTTGGTTGATCACAAAAAAAATTTCCATTAACTTTCATTTTTTGTTATACGAAATGCCAGAAAATACTGAAAATTCTTTCTAGAAATGTCTTGGACTGAAACAAAAAAAGCATAAAACTACATCCTCTATTCCACCTTGACTTAAAAGACATCGATGGCTGTTTTGGATTTAGTAATTGACTCCATTTCTGCATGATTTTCTTACCAAAAATGATTTCCATATTTACAGATAATTAAGATATTACTTAGCAAGAATCCAGCACCCGAAACTCAGTTGGATGTCAATGCTGTCAATGGAAATAATCAGACCGCTTTCGACATCTTATTCCAGCTTCTAAGAGAGAAAGAAGACAAAGAAATCGAAACTATCCTTCGTCAAGCAGGCACAGTGACTGCTGCACAGATAATCACCCCACCACCATCCATTGTTGCAACGACACCACCGAAAACCTTCGAACTAAAAGGCCATCCCCCTCCAATCAACTCTAACAACATTATGATTATTGAAACCATTTTGCTTGCAATAACATGATTTTTTACTGGAGTCTACCCTCCTGGCGGTGTCTGGCAATATGATTACAATTACAAGTTAGGTTTCAACACTACTACAACAACAGAATATAAAGCTGGAATCGCAATAATGGCTGCATCGACTATATCTGTATTCTTCATGTTCTTTGATTTGTATGGGTTCTTTGCTTCTTTGCTCATAATCTGTGTCCTCATTAAGGGTTCTCCTTTGCGCTAGTTGTTCCTTGAAGTCGTAGCAGCATTTTCAACAGCATACTTGCTTGCATTAGCTTTTACAACCCCTGATGAAAAGTTGCCTGCAATTCTAAACATTTTTTTTTCTGCATCAGCCATGTTTATCAGCCCTCTTGCGATGGAAGCTTGGATTCATTTCAAGAAACATAAAGGATCACATGTGACAAATGGCGAATTTAGAGTGAAAGGGACAGTTGTCACGCCCTACGGCTTGCTGGCCTAAAATCAATGATCAGATGGTAGAACGATATAGCAGCACTTGTTGGAAGCTATTTTTAGAAACAATATGAACCCTAGCAACATCAATAATTAAGGAACATCCTTGTGGCAGGGTGTATCAATAATGGAGTTGCTAGGTTTGTTATTGTAAAGAAGGGGTATTTCTATGTGTATTGTAAAAACATGGAAATGTATAGCTCTCATTTTATTGATTTTTTTCTATGAATTACAAGTCCATATGTATAGACTATCATACAAATTATTCTAGGCAATCCCTGTAAGCTTTACAACTCATGCCAACATTCACTCTTCCTTTCCAACTCATGCCAACACTCACTCTTACTTTACAAATCATGCCAACACTCTGCCTCAAGTTGGTGCAAAGATGTCGCCAATGCCCAACTTGTCGAGTGAGTTGTAGAACATTTTACTTGACACACCTTTAGTTAGCATGTCTGCCAGTTGATCTTCTGATTTGACAAACAGAAACTGCACTATCCCAGCCTCAAGCTTTTCCTTGATGAAATGTCGATCCACTTCAACATGCTTTGTACGATCATGTTGGACCGGATTGTGAGCAATACTAATGGCTGCTTTGTTATCACAAAATAAATCCATTGCTGACGCAGGTGGGAAACCAAATTCTGTAAGTAACTTCCTTAACCAAAGGAGTTCGCAAAGTCCCCTATTCATCCCTCTAAATTCAGCTTCTGCACTAGAAAGAGCTACGACCTTTTGTTTCTTACTCCTCCAAGTAACAAGGTTTTCTCCTACAAAGGTGAAATATCCCGAAGTAGATCTTTTGTCAGTATTGTTGCCTGCCCAATCTGTATCTGTGTAACCACCAATATTTAGATGATTATTCTTAGCGAACATAAGTCCTTTCCCTGGGGCTGATTTCAAGTATCGAAGTATTCGAACAACTGCATTCATATGATCTTTACTAGGACAGTGCATGAATTGACTTACAACACTCACAACATATGCGATATTCGGTCGAGTTTGTGCCAAATAGATTAGTCTTCCAACTATCCTTTGATACCTCTCTTTATTAGCAGGTAGCTGATCAGAATACTCTCTTAGGTGATGATTTTGAACAATAGGAGTGTCCTCCGCCTTACAATCAAGCATCCCAGTTTCTGTGAGTAAATCCAACACATACTTTCATTGAGATAGAAAGATACCCTACTTTGACCGAGCCACCTCAATTCCCAAAAAATACTTTAACCCACCCAAATTTTTCATTTCAAATTTGGTCGCCAAATATTCTTGGAGTTTAGAGATTCCCCCAACGTTATCTCCAGTAATTATCATATCATCAACATAAATAATCAAAGCTGTTATCTTCCCTTGTAGTGTTTCAAGAATAGTGTATGATCTGAATTGCTCTGCTTGAAACCACATTGTCTCATAACCATTCCAAACTGTCCAAACCATGCACAGGGAGATTGCTTCAAGCCATATAGTGCCTTATTCAGTTTACATACGACTCTATTTTGAGAAGATGAAAACCCAGGTGGAACATCCATATATATTTCCTCCTTGAGATCACCATGAAGGAAGGCATTCTGTACGTCAAACTGATGCAATGGCCAATCTAGATTAGTTGCAAGAGACAATAATACCCTGACTGTGTTCAGCTTCGCCACTGGAGAGAAAGTCTCCTGATAATCTATGCCATAAGTCTGTGTGTACCCCTTCGCCACAAGTCTTGCCTTATACCTCTCAATAGATCCGTTAGCCTTGTGTTTGATAAAAAAAACCCATTTGCATCCGACAGTGTCTTTCCCTTTCGGCAAAGGAATAAGTGTCCATGTCTGATTTTTTTGAAGAGCCGTATTTTCTCTTATATAGCATGCATCCATTTTGGATCGCTCAAGGCTTCTTGTACTTGGTTAGGAATATAATCAACAGACCCTTGGTGTACAAATGTTTTGAGTGAATCTGATAACTTCTGAGATGAGACATGGTTAGCAATCGGATATATGGATTTCTTACTCACATAATCTGGAGAGTATCGATCTGGTGGTTTTCCACGGCTATGCCTGAAAGGTAATTGATAACCAACAGAGGTATCATTATCAAGAGGAGGAGTAGTTACCTCACAAATATTCTTAGGAGATTGATCAGTCTCGGGTACTAGAGGTTGACGAGGGGGGTCTTCATCTTCGAGACTTCTACCAAGTTCTTCTCTATGGTCATCCATACAAGCTAGTGTAGTTATGATTTCTATTTCAGGGTCAGCAGTAGAAGCGGCGGCTGTAGTAGTGGTAGAAGAAGCTGCTGTAGGCTCGGGAGAAGCTATTACTGTCTCAATTGTGAGGAAATCGAAAACAGCCCAATTTTGCTCTTCATCATGGCGTATCTCCCCCCTGAAGAGGAGAATTGGTCATTGGGGTAGGAAAAAAGAACTCAGACTCGAGAAATGTGACATCCATGGTAACATAAGTACGACGAGTGGGTGGATGATAACACCGATACCCTTTCTGATGCGTCACATAGCCCAAAAAAAAACAACGTAGAGCACAAGGATCAAGCTTAGTACGTTGAATTTTTGGGAGATGTACGAAAGCAACACACCCAAGTATCCGAGGTGGAAGCATCAGGACAGAGGGTAAAGAGCCATGGTGAGAGAGAGCCTGAAGCAGTGTCTGAAAGTCCAAGACTTTGGAAGGCATGCGATACAACAAATAAATCGTTGTAACAATGGCATCGGCCCAATAACTACGAGGGGCGTGGGCACCAATCAAAAGGGCCCGAGCAGTCTCCAAGATATGGCGGTTTTTCCGTTCTGCCACACCATTCTATTGAGGAGTGGCAGAGCAATTGTTCTCATAAATGAGACCACGGGTGTTAAAATAACTCTTGAATGCATCATTCATATATTCGCCACCATTATCGGAGCAGAGAATCTAAAGCTTGGCAGAGAATTGGGTCTGAATCACGATATGGAAGGACTGGAAAAGAGTAAGCATGTCACTCTTACGTTTCAACAAATAAACCCAAGTCATGCGAGTACAGTCATCCACAAAGGTCACAAACCAACGAATCCCAGAAGGAGTTAAAACTAGAGAAGGTCTCCAAACATCGAAATGTACTAAAGTAAATGTAACATTACTTTTATTCAAACTCAAAGGATAAGGCACACGGTGACTCTAGGCCAAAATGCAAGTGTCACATTTAAAGTCAGAGTCACTAATGGCGAAAATAAATCAGGTAACAAATACTTTAAGTAGCTAAAGGATGGATGCCCCAAGCGACGATGCCATAGCCAAATCTGTTGTCGTTTCATATTGGGCACTTGTTGTACATGATGAGCTTGGCCGGTACTGAAAATCATCCATAAAATATAGCCCCCTCCTCTTAGTACCACGACCAATGATCTCCTTGGTGAGAATATTCTGAAGAAAACAAAACTCGGGAGATATTAATGCACAACAATTGAATTCTTCAATAGCTTGTCCCACAGATATTAATTTGCTTGAAAGGGATGGAACAAGTAAAGTGTTTGACAATGAGAGTGATGAAGAGAGAGAAACAGTGCTGGCTCTTGTAATCGGATAAGTGACCCCATTGGCATTAGCAATATTCACTCGTTTTGGTTGAGTAGTAGTAGTAAAGTCATTGGGATCAAATGTCATATGATCGGTGGCTCCCGAATCAAGTATCCAACCATTAAAAGCATCCTGAGTTGAATTAAATAAAGCGTAACCACAGTTACCTGAATCACTGAAAGAGGTAGAGCCATCTAGGAGAGGAGAAGTACTGGTGGACGATATAAGAGACAACTCTGGCTTTGCATGTGCTAAAAATAGCCCGTCCCGAAACACTGTTGACAGCAGCATCACTTCGTTTCCGGGCTTTGAACTCGTTCCACCAGTCTGGATACCCATTTAATTTAAAACAAGTCTCATGGGTGTTTTTTGGCTTGCCACAGTATGTACACCCATTGCCTTCAGTAGATGGCTGCCCAGAGTTATGGCTTGAAGATGACAAACCAGATTTGGGCAGCATCGGACCAGATCGATTTCCAGTTGCAGGTTTCTCAGTTGGGATCTCAGTTGGAACCATCGACAACTGCTATTTCAGAGGCTGCGAATTGGAGCGGGTTCCTCATTAAGATGCCATAGCAGCGCAATATATCCATCTGTGCCGACCATCATCACGGACTGTCGTGAATCTTCGCGGCGAACATAGGCATATGCCTGTTCGATTGAGGGGAACGGGTTCATTAGGAGTACGTTGCTACGAACCTTGTTAAGCCGATCGTCTAAGCCATCAAGAAAGGTATACACTCGATCTTCTTGGAGAATGGAAGTAAATTTCTGAATATCAATTGGACAGACCATCGGATTGGGGCGTCGGAAATCGATCTCCCTCCATAAGGCCTTAAGGCCATTGTAGTAGTTTTCAATTTGCCCACGTTCTGTCGCATCTTGGTCACCCGTTTCTTGAGATTGTAAACCTGCGATGTATCTGTACCGTCGAAAAAAGTTGTGGCAATTGCATCCCACACTGCTTTTTGCCGTTGGGAATCGAATGAAGTTACCAATCATGATTGGTTCCATGGAGTTAATTAACCACCCTTTCATAATCAAATTTTCAGTCCTCCATTTTCGCCATGTTAGGTCAGTTTGTTGGGGCTGCGGGAGATCTCCATGGATATATCCCAGCTTATCCTTGCCGGAGATATACATCTCCAAAACTTGGGACCACAGAGCATAGTTGGTGCCATCTAACTTGATGCCTATCGGTGCAGCGGAAATTTCATGATTTGGTGTCTGGTTCTGAGTCAAGGTCTGGGACAGTAAATCTGTCATTTTGGATGTTAGGTCTTCTAGGGTTGGGTTGGTAATGGATGTTTGGTCTGTGGATGGAGCTGCCATAGTCAGCTGGGTCTGGTGAAGGTGTGAAGTGTGAAGCAGAAGCTAGGATCTCTGCTCTGATACCATGTAAAAACATGGAAAATGTATAGCTCTCATTTTATTGATTTTTTTTCTATGAATTACAAGTCCATATGTATAGACCTATCATATAGATTATTCTAGGCAATCCCTGCAAGCTTTACAACTCATGCCAACATTCACTCTTGCTTTCCAACTCATGCCAACACTCACTCTTACTTTACAACTCATGCCAACATGTATAAAGTTTTAAATATTACTCTATGATATTGTGGGGATATATTTTCTGAGTACCAACACGTGGCATGGTGACACCGACGTGTCAGCCGAGGTGCCACGTGTCGTGGTAGTTATGTCGAGGTGATCTCGGAGTTGCCGAGGTTATCTCTGAAGATATCGGAATCCGAGATAAACAGATAAAGGACAAGAGTCCTAGGATGAAGAAAGACTTCAGGATGGATAAAGATAACACTCTTAGGGAGTCTATCCTTATCTCTTGAGGAGTCCAAAGTAAGTATAGAATTGGAGTCCATAAAAGTCAGGCTTCTAGTGGGACTAGGATTGAGTAAACTATAAAAGAGAGGCACCCCCGTGGGTCTAAGGTACACAATTTTATACTTTGAGTAGTAAGTTGAGTACTTGATTATCTTTGAGAGATATACTGACTTGATCGTCGGAGTGCCCCCGGGTGGAAGAACCACCGTTGGAGCCTTCTCTTTCTGTGCAGGACAGTAGGGTGCCATCTATTCTGCCTGTGTTCTATAGCTGAATTACTAAGGTGGGCAGTGTGATCGGAAAATCACTTACACAATTTGGCGCCGTCTGTGGGAAACGAAAGATGAATAGATGGCCAGTAACGCACAGAAAGAAAAGATTGGGGACGGCACTCCCACTGGGAGCGAAAGACCTATTGACCTCGATATTGAAAGGAGACAACCGCAACACAGAAACTCATCACGGAGCGAAAGACGTCAGCCAGGAGGGCGACACTTCAAAGAAGACCGATCAGAGCAGATATTACAACGAAGACAACCTCCAGGTGTGGAGGGACAGGTGCCTACGGAGGGATGAAGAAGTAAAAGAGATGGCAGACAAGTTGGCAGACCTACAATCGGTCGTTAACTTCATGATGCAAAACAACGTCATGCAGCCGCCATACCCACTGCACGACACACCAATACCAGCAACCAATGCCCAGAAGCAAGGGCAGAAAAACAATTCCTGAAGCCCCTCAGCACACTAGGAATGGGAGGCACTCTCACCGGCCTTCCAGGGAAATCGGACGAGAGGAGCCGAGAAGAGAAGAGTCCCAAAAGACATATCACACAAAGGACGCAGAACCCAAGAAACATCGGCATGTTCAAGGGCAGGCGTTATGCTTTAACACAACTCATGGGGAGAGATCGAAAAGGGCCCACCACGAGGCCGAGAGCAGTATACCGAAGAAATTAAAGTCAGCAGATAGCCGAGCTACTGGACGGAGCAAAGAAGACTTGAGAAACTACCTCAAGAGGAAGCAACAGAACGGAGAAGTCGAGGTAACCTCACCCGACAAGCCAAGGACACCATTCTCGGTAGAATTGGACAAGTTCCAGGCACCAAAGAGATTTAGTATGCCGAGGTTTCAAATATACGATGGTAAGTCAGACCCTAACTTTCATGTTGGATTATACTTGAACTCAATGGCATTGTATAGCGGAAACGAGCCGTTGCTCTGCAAAGTGTTCCCCTCATCCTTCGAGGAGATTGCATCAAATTGGTTCCACAAGCTCCCAAAGGGAAGCGTGAAGACTTGGGAAAGCCTGGCCGAGATGTTTGTGGCCAGATTCGTGACAAACAAGTTGCAACCATTGAGGGTGGACGCATTGATGGCTCTGAAGATCAACAAGGATGAAGGCCTTAGGGCCTATGCAAAAAGGTACTATGAGGTGTTCAACCGAATACCCGAATGCAACCAGGAGGTGGCAATCGTGTCTTTCAAAAACGGCCTGAAAGATGATTGTCCATTACGGAAGTCCTTGGCAAAGACATTATCGAAAAGCATGGAGGAGCTCATGGCAAGAATAGAGAAGTATGCCAGAGCCGAGGAAGATACATCGGGGAATAAAGAGATAAAACAAGAAAGAACCAACGGCTCGCCGAAGCGAGGACGAGGTAACAACGGGTTCAACAAACAAGAAACGGAATTGAGGGCCAAACAGGCAGTGACGACTGTGTTCCGAATCCCGGTCCACAAAGTCCTGGATCAAATCCGAAAACCAACCCTATTTCAAAGCATCGGCAAAGGCCCCAGGAGAATACATGGGAAGGAACGTCGGTAGGCGTTGTGCTTACCACAATGAAGAAGGGCACCCAACCCAGGGCAGCAGAGCCCTAAGAGCACACTTGGAGGACTTAGTGAGACAAGACCATCTGAGAGACCTTGTCGATGAAGCCAGGACAAGAGAGGAACAGGCAAGATTGCCTCAAGCACTAGCAGCCCCGCCTCCCCCAGCACAGCAACCACAGACAGGGGGACCACGGGTGGTTAATGTGATCCACTCAAGGGTCAACGAGAACGAAGTCAGAGGAGAGACCCAGAGGGTAAGGCATTTACAGCATGTCTACCAAGTCGGGGAAAAGAGACATCGACCAGAGGAGTGCCAAGGACCGATGATAGCTTTTACTGAAGCCGACCTAGAGATGGTCCCAACACCCGCATAATGATGCCTTGGTAGTATCCCTCCAGGTTGGGGAGTGCCAAGTGAAGCGCATCTTGATTGATCAAGGCAGCTCTTTGCGACATCATGTACGTTAGATGTTACAAGGAGCTGGGCCTTCACCCAGATGACATGGAAGGATCCAATGGCCCGATGGTCGGCTTCAATGGAACGCCGACATGGCCACTAGGCGCAACAAGCTTGGAAGTACAAGCCGACACAAAGAAAATCAAGACGAAATTCATTATGATTGACACACCCTCACCATACAACATTATCTTGGGAAGGCCATGGTTGCATGCAATGGGGGCAGTTCCCTCAACATTGCATCAACTATTGCGGTTCCCAATAGAGCTTGGGATTGAAGAAATCAGAGGAGATCAATTGCAGGCAAAAACTTGCTCCATGGCAGCAATGAAATCAACCTGCAACATTCGAGAACCAGAGAAAGCAGAAATTGAAGAAGAGGACATAAAGGTCCTAGATGATGTCGGCAAGAAGCCAGCCGAGAAAAGTGAAGAAACACTGAAGAAAATCCTCATCCAAGAAGGCGATGAGGAACGCTTCTTTCTTCTCGGCTCGGGCTTAGTCGAAGAAGAGGAAAGAGAGCTGGAAGCTTTTTTAAGAAAAAACATTGAGGTGTTCGCTTGGACACCTTATGAAATGCCTGGCATTAACCCCGAGGTCACATGCCACAAACTCAACGTTGACAGGTCGGCCAAACCTGTAATACAACGAGCCAGAAGACCGACGTTGATGCACGTCGAAGCAGTGGAGGAGGAAGTAGACAGACTTCTGGAGGCCAGGGCCATCAGAGAAGCCAATTTTCCGACATGGCTATCAAACACCGTGGTAGTAAAGAAGAAGAATGGTAAGTGGAGGGTCTGTGTAGATTTTACAAACCTAACAATGCTTGTCCCAAAGACAGCTTTCCTCTATCCAAGATCAACCAGCTGGTGGATGCCACATCTGGACATGGAAGGATGAGCTTCTTGGATACTTATAGGGGGTATCACCAGATAGCCATGTACCCCCCGGATGAGGAGAAGACAGCATTCATCACCCCAAAAGGCATGTACTGCTACAGAGTAATGCCTTTTGGGTTGAAAAACGCAGGAGCAACTTACCAAAGGCTGGTAACCAAGATGTTTAAACACTTGATTGGCCGAACAGTAGAAGTCTACATCGATGACATGGTCGTGAAGACCAAGGAACCAAAGGGTCATCTTGCTGACCTAGAAGAAGTCTTTGACATACTCAAAACATATCGGCTCCGACTCAATGCATCGAAGTGCGCGTTTGGAGTCGGATCCGGTAAGTTCTTGGGGTACCTAGTGACCAGAAGGGGCATTGAGGCCGGCCCAGATCAGATCAAGGCCATTCTGGAGTTACAGAGTCCGACATCGGCAAAACAGGTTCAAATGCTTACCGGAAGGGCCGCAGCCCTAAACAGGTTTATAAGCCGAAGCTCAGACAAATGTAAACCTTTTTTCAATCTGGTGAAGAAGGCCACGGACTTTTTATGGACTGAAGAATGTGAAGCCACTTTGACCAATCTGAAGAAATATCTAACCATGGCTCCAGTCCTCTCAACGCCTGAACCTGGGGAGGAACAGTTTTTGTACTTAGCAGTTTCAAAACACGCAGTAAGTGCAGTGGTAATCCGAGAAGAGAAAGGAGAGCAGAAGGCTGTTTACTATGTAAGTAAAACCTTGGCCGACGCAGAAACAAGGTATCTACCACTGGAGAAATTGATGCTGGCCTTAATAATGGCTTCAAAGAAGCTGAACCATTACTTTCAGGCTCACAAGATTATGGTGCTAACAGAGCACCCGCTGAAATCCTTGTTACAACAAGGAGACTTAACAGGAAGGATAGCAAGATGGGCAGTGGCCTTGGGCCAGTATGACCTGGAGTTCAGGCCGAGAACAGCAATTAAGGACCAAGTTTTGGCCGACTTCGTGGCCAAGTTCACGCCAGAATCTATCGAACATCAGGCTCCGGTGAGCCAAGATAAACGATGTCCAAACAAGGAAGGGGAAGCCCAGCCAAAGGCAAAAGAACCAAGGAAGAAAAAACTCAGACCCTGCAGCATTTACATCGGCGACTCCTTTCGACTTTTCGTTGATGGGAGCTCAAACCGGCAGGGAGCAGGGGCAGGAGTAGTATTGATATCTCCAGATGGAGAGATAGTAGAACAATCCATCTGTTTGGGGTTCAAGGCCTCAAACAACGAAGCAGAATACGAAGCACTAATTGTAGGGCTAAAGCTGGTAGCAGCAGCAGAAGCAGATGAGGTAATTGTTTTTTGTGACTCACAGCTTATTGTTAACCAGTCAACTGGAGAATTTGCAGCCAGAGACGAAAGGATGTCGGCATATGCAAAAGAGGTCATCAGATTGGCAGCCTTATTTCAGAATTGCCGACTACTCCAAGTAAGCCGAGATGATAACAGCCACGCCGACGTGTTGGCTAACCTGGCAAGTTCAATGCAGACTGGCAAAACAAGGACAATAATGATTGACTATATGTCGGGCCCGAGCATAGAACCACGGAACACAGAGCAGGAAGCAATGTGTGTGGACATGGAACCAAGCTGGATGGATGTAATAGTTGCATTCCTGAAAGAAGGAAAGCTGTCAGAAGACCGCAAAGAGGCACACAAAGTCAGATTGAAGTTGGGAAGATTCAGTCTGACAGCAGACGGACATTTCTACAGAAGGTCCTTCACTGGACCCCTTTTAAGGTGCGTACACCCTTTGCAAGTTGAAGATTTTTTATATGAAATTCATGAAGGAGTTTGTGGAAGCCACGCTGGGGGCAGATCATTAGCTCACAGGGCCATTACCCAGGGGTATTGGTGGCCCTACATGCAAAAAGATGCAGAAGCATACGTGAAGAAGTGTGAACAATGCCAAAGGTTTGCACCTTTGATACACCAGCCAGCTGCTGACCTGAATCCAGTATCCAGCCCTTGGCCATTTGCCTAATAGGGCATGGATCTTGTTGGCCAACTTCCCCAGGCCACTGGGCAGAGAAAATACTTGTTGGTAGCAACCAATTACTTCACGAAGTGGATAGAGGCAGAACCTCTTGCCAAAATCCGAGATGTGGATGTCAAGAACTTTATATGGAGAAACATCATCACCAGATTTGGGATTCCAAGAGCAATAGTTGCCGACAACGGAACGCAGTTTGACAGCAAACTCATCAAGAACTTTTGTGCGAAATTCAAAATCAAGAATTACTTTTCAACACCAAGTTTTCCCCAAAGTAATGGTCAAGCAGAAGCATCCAACAAAGTAATTCTGGATGGAATAAAGAAGAGGCTGCAGGCATCAAAAGGAAAGTGGGTAGACGAATTACCCAACGTGCTTTGGGCATATCGGACTACGCCGAGAAGATCAATAGGGGAATCCCCCTTTGCCATGGCTTATGGCACAGAAGCAGTCATTCCGCTGGAAGTCGGCATCCCAGGGATCCAAACCCAGGGAGTTGAGAATGGGACTAATGACATACTCTTAGCCCGAGATCTGGATCTTTTGGAAGAACGAAGAGAGAAAGCTGCAATTCAGCTCGCAGCATACCAGCAATAACTTGCCAGAGCTTACAACAAGAAGGTCAATCCAAGGGATTTTCAAGTCGGCGACCTAGTCCTGAGAAAAGTCATCGGCAACAAGAAGGATCCCAGAGAGGGCAAGCTTGGCCCAAACTGGGAAAGACCCTACAGAATCACTTCGGTATTAGGCAATAGAGCCTATCGACTTGAAGATAATGAGGGCAAAGCATTGCCTAGACCATGGAACACTTGTAATCTGAAATTTTTCTATCATTAGATGTTCCTTGTTATTTTGTCAATGTCATCAATAAAATTATAGCAGAATTCCTCCACACTGATAAAAGATGCGCAATATTATTTTTGAATAATGAGAACCCAAGTGGAACTCAGGTTCACATTGGGGGCAAAGAGAAGAAGAATATGCTTAACACTTGTTGAAATTTGTAGCAATTTACACGGTGAAGTTAAGCCGAGATTATTCCTTATCTTCACTTGTTGAAATTTGTAGCAATTTACAAGTTGAAGTTAAGCCGAGATTATTCCTTATCTTCACTTGTTGAAATTTGTAGCAATTTACAAGTCGAAGTAAAGCCGAGGTTATTACTCAAACACTTATGGCAATCTACAGGTTGGTTAGATCAGAGAAAATGCTTAACACTTATTGAAATTTGTAGCAATTTACAAGATGACGTTAAGCTGACATATGATCATCTATTGAAATTTGCAGCAATTTACAGGTTGAAGTAAAAGCTAAGTATACTGTTGAAACACTTTTTGAAATTTGTAGCAATTTACAAGTAGATCATTGTTTAGCACTTGTTATAACTTGAGAAAAGTTTACAGTATATGTTAACACTTGTTGAAATTTGTAGCAATTTACAAGTAGGTTAGACCGAGATCACTGTTTAAACACTTGTTGATATTCTTGAAAAGTTTGCAGGTCAGTATCTTACCGAAGTAAAGCTTGTAGTTATTATACCCGAGGTATGTAACCCCGAAAAGATTGCACAAAGGAGGCAAAGTATGAAAGGCATGCAAAAAAAAATAATAATTCTAAGTATAGAACCATGCAGAAGCAATCAAGAGAAATTAAAGATTAAAGCATCCATAGAAAAACAGTTGCAGTTGTGTACAAAAGAAGGCACTACGGCCTACCAAAAATCATTGTTCAGAAGTTACAAAGAAGGCACATCGGCCATGAAGAGAACTCATACTATTTTCAGAAGAAGATAAACTTAAAGCTAGGATTCCTCAACAGTGGCGGTTGGTTGAGTCTAGGGACCAGATGATTGCTGGGTAGATACCTCGGCAGCCTTTTCTTCCTCGATCTCGGCATTGATCTGAGCAAGGGTTTCCTCAATACTTTTTTCAGCTACAGGAACGTCGGAGGAAGCCTGCTTCGGAGTAGCTTCCTTGGCAACTTCATCACCTTTATCGTCTTGAGTCAGGTCCAAGACCTACTCATTCAAAGAAGGAGACTTAGTCCCAGCAGCCTCCTTGGGTTTTCTTACCAATGCCTCATCCTCACCCTCCTCCTCATCTTCAGACTCAGATTCAGATTCTCCTTCAGGTTGACTTGGAGGAGGTGGGGGGAATGGAAGGGGAATAGCGTCAGCATTACGGAAAGGTGAATCGGCAGGGAGGTTAAGTTTCTTTATCAGGGACATCCAACCAAGGGAGAAGGCCCTGTTGCATGCCTGCCTGACTTGCAGTTTGTAGTCTTCAGTGACATCGGCTATACCCTGGGCATAAGCCTTCTCATCAGCTTCTTTGATTTCGGCTTCTTTCGTGGCCAAGGCCTCCTGAAGCTCCTTCTCGGCCTGGGCCGCTTTTTCCTCAGCCTCTTTCTTTTGGGATTCAGCAACTGTCTTAATGGCCTCGGCAGATTCAGCATTTTCTTCGGCTAAGGTTTGGGCTTTGGTGGCAGCCTCAGCTTGGTCTTCCAGCTTTTTCATTTTTGAATGAAGAGTTTTGTTCTCCTTTTTAAAGGCAGAAACCTCCCTCCTCATGTCAGCCAACTTCTCCCGATTTTCAAAAGCTTGCATAGAGAGAGAGTGGGCATGTTGAATGGCCTGAAAGAACACAAGGCAAAAATTGTTACGAAATTTTACAAAGTGAAGAAAAAGACAAGTTTCCACGTAAAGGCACTTACTTGGACAGAGCATTGAAGCATAAAGGCATAGTTCTCGTACTCACTCATCTTGGCATTCCGCTCAAGATCACCTGGGAGAAGTAGAGCAGTACTGAGTGCTATGTCGACGTTGATGTCATCGGCGCTATCGCTGGCAAGAACAGGCTTATCTTCTAAAGTAATTTCAGGTGTCCAGGGGACTTTTGGTATTCTAGACCCCGAGGTCGTCGCAGACGATGACCTCGGCTTCTTTGATTGTGTGGACTCTGGTGGCTGTGTTTCAACACACCTTTTTGAGGGAACGGAAGCAGTCTTCCCACTCCCAGCCAATTGTGAAATTGGCAAGGTATCCTCAGTCTCAACTACAGTGGCTTTGGCCTTTGGCTGAGCCTTTTTGGTTCTTTTCGGCTTTGGTGGGGGCATGCTCTGTGTTGGCTGAGCGTCAACATCAGTGGGGAGGTCGGCCAGAAGATCCTGGGCAATAGGTTTTGCACGACCCATTTCGGATGTAAGGACAAATCTTCGCCGACGTTTTCGTTCTTGTACTGGGATCAAGTATAGGGCCGAAGTAGATGGCTGATTGGCTGGGTCAGATGTTGATCCTTGATCTGTTCGAGATGTAGAAGCGGTTTGAGTTATGGCAGTAGGAGAAGAAAGACTTTTCTTCTTTCTTTTGGGGACGTTGGGCAAAATCGATTTGTATGTTGGAATAAAGTTGAGAAGAAGAGGCGCTTTTCTTTTGTGAACTGGCAAGTCCAGGAGTTTTTTCAGGTCCTTCCTGAGAACGTAAGATTGGCGAAAGTTTTTCGGTGGCTTGCGAACATCTGCAAGAAGAAAACAGACATTAGAAACAGATAAAATATTGAAGACTTGAAAAGAAACAACTAAGTATTGATACTGGGTTCTTACCCTTGCCCTCTTTAACTGTTCGAGGAAGAGGGTAAAGATGGGCATCCTCGTCTGGGGCAAACTCCCAATTTCCAGAGATAATGAAGTAGTCATCTCCAGCCCCCTTATTGGAGTCTGGGAGGTCGGCTACGATTTTGAATTCGGTGGACCTCGGCTTGAGGTAATAGACGAAACCTTTTTCTTTGAAGTTAAGTGCACACATAGTATAACAGTATTGGATATCGGCAAGGGTGATCCTAACATTCTTCTGACTAGCTAAGGCTATAATACCATTAATCACTCGATAGGAGTTGATGGTAAGTTGCATAGGGTTCAACTTGTAGTAATGAAGAACTTCGCGAAAAAGGGGATTAAGTGGAAGCCAGAGTCCACATTCAGTAGACGCTACGATGGGAAAGGGCATTGAATCATCTGTGGGCATGATAGAGTCATCATCCCCAGCCAGTCTCAGATGGACATCGGCAGGAATGGAGAACTCTTGCCTAAAGTACTCAAGTTTGGTTGGGGTATCTACCCTATGTCTCCACATACCCATGATATCGGCGTAGAGGTATTCGACTTCAGAAAGAGGATGTTCTTAAAGGGTTTTTGGGACCTCGGCTCTAACCTAGGTGAATACTGGAAAGGATTGTTTTAGTTTTTTCCTAAGAATTGGTAGGTTCTATAGACAAATCCCAAACCTAAAATCTACGAAAGTACAGATTGGGGGCACAAATCTAGAAGGAAACACAGAAAACAATAAACAAAGAACGAAGTTTCAGAATCAGGAACAGAGGTAGGATTCTCAAAAGCATAAAGAATACAGGAGATATAGGGTCAAGAACAGTGGAAAAAAAATGGTGAAACAGTGCAAGTGTTCAAAACATGGGCAAAAGCAGAATCAAAGCATTCAGATATATGGTTTGCAAGATAGATGTTTGAAAAAGACAGTAACAGCAAGAAAATAGAAGAGCATCAATGAACTGAAAACGAAAAGAATAGTGGCTTACCAGAAAGATTGAAGCCGGAATGAGGGTCGCCAACAAGACAGAATGGCGAGAGCTTCACTGGAATGGAAGAAAGAGATCAGTTGCAGAGCCTGGAGCTTGAACAATGGCGGATTCGAGAAGAAGAGTTTAGAGAGAGAAAGAGCAAGTAGAAACGAATGCAAAAGTGAAGAAACGAAGGAAAGAGGCAAGAGTTTTGTCAAAAACTTGAAACGGCAGCAAAACAGGGCATTTAATGCGCCTGGAGCAACGCACACATCAGACGGCGCAGACAGATGAAAAACGGCTTACAAGCGCGTCACAGGCACGAGCCAATGAAGACGAAACGCGTAAGTGGAACGGTTGAGAAATGATGCATGACAACTCATGCGCGTGGGAGAATTCATTTGAATTCTTGTTCTTGAAAGAAGACATGTCGGCCTAAAGTGAATGATCTCGGCTGAGGAGTTCATAGCCGATGTACAGAAAGAAAGTACCGATATAGGTTCCATCACCTCAGGATGCCGAGGTAATAAAACCTAAGGGGCAGTTGTGGGGATATATTTTCTGAGTACCAACACGTGGCATGGTGACGCCGACGTGTCAGCCGAGGTGCCACATGTCGTGGTAGTTATGCCGAGGTGATCTCGGAGTTGCCAAGGTTATCTCCGAAGATATCGGAATCCGAGATAAACAGATAAAGGACAAGAGTCCTAGGATGAAGAAAGACTTCAGGATGGATAAGGATAACACTCTTAGGGAGTCTATCCTTATCTCTTGAGGAGTCCAAAGTAAGTACAAAATTGGAGTCCATAGAAGTCAGGCTTTTAGTGGGACTAGGATTGAGTAAACTATAAAAGAGAGGCACCCCTGTGAGTCTAAGGTACGCAATTTTATACTTTGAGTAGTAAGTTGAGTACTTGATTATCTTTGAGAGATATACTGACTTGATCGTCGGAGTGCCCCCGGGTGGAAGAACCACCGCCGGAGCCTTCTCTTTCTGTGCAGGACAGTAGGGTGCCATCTATTCTGCCTGTGTTCTACAGTTGAATTACTAAGGTGGGCAGTGTGATCGGAAAATCACTCACACAGATATAATGACATCATAATTGGTGGTTTATTGCTACATGATCTATTGTCTTCTTTTACATTCTCCTCCAATTAATTGTGCATATCATGTTATGTATTAATTCTCATTTTGCATGTTAAATGTAGTTTTGTTTGTATAAATTCATTACCATTAGAATTCTGTAACTTCATGGAAAGAAAAGAAAATTATACCAATGGTCTCATACTTTACCTTTTATGTCAATTTATTGCATGCAATTTCAATTTCGTTAATTTTTTCCTTGAATTTCTTAATGTCTCTAATTAATTCAACTGTTAAATGAATAAAAATCAAAGTGTACAGCTACGTGCACCAGTGATTCAACGCTTTTCCTTAATTAATTTTAATCTCAAGTAATTAAAAAAGGAGTTGGTGAATGATCACTTTGAGTCAGAGCCAGTTTATTGGTAGGACTTTTGCAGAAAGTAAGAAACACTACAGAAGATTACCTGCCTTGGTGGATCATTCTATTTTAGTTATTACCTATTTGCTCCTTATGAGGTAATAAGATCATTCATTATGAATTTATTGGGACAAATAACAAAGTCCTCTAATGAAAACTTCAATTCGAAGAAGCACTGAAATGGAATTTGCTCTCAACTTGATTCCTTCATCCCCCAGTTACATACTGCTTTCCTTTTGAGCAAGAATTTGGAAGTTTATTCACAGGTTGAAAAGTAAAGTTGGATCTACAAGCTAAAAGGAGAAAAATTTCCTGTTGTATAGGTTGTAGGAAAGCCTACTGCCCCATGTAGGTGGCAACTTGTCATTGGGCCATATGTTTAAAAAAATCAAAATCTGCTAATTTGTTTATGAAAAATATTTGAGACACTTGATTTATCACCCCTAAAAACCATCCTTAATGATGTGCCTGATAAGTGTCAAATTTTGATTTGTCAAATATTTCATCATGTGGAGTCTAACCTCAATGCCATATCATTAGAAGGCATTAAGGGTGATAAATTAGCGTATGTAGCATCGTTGGAAAGCTCAATCATCTGTTAGCTCCACACCGACATGTTGGTGAGAGACCAACCAAAGGATAAAAACAAAACCACAACAAACAGTATAAAAACAGAGGAAAAAAACAGGGGAAAAAGAACACAGAAGGACACATGAACTTCTCCAAGATCATGCCTTGCCTCTGAACCAGATAGACAACACAACATAGATGCAGCAAAACAACCATCCACTGAAGCACTCATCTTCCTCAGTCATTGCAGTTCGTCCTCATCAAGCCATGACCCCAATCACAACTTCATCCAATATTGAATCCAATATGCTGAAACTTCATAATTAAATCATCCACCGAGAAGAAAATCTCTGGATAATGAAATTTAATCCAAAGAGCAATTCTAACCTTAATAAGTTTGCACAAAACACTCAAATCCACCTGGTATCTATTGAAAATTCAATTGTTTCTCAATTTCTACACAGACCAAAGGTCTGCCATTGGAATCACATTCCAAATTTTAGAGTTGAATTGATAAATTCACACCTTCATAATTCCATGATGTTATCTATCCCCTTTTACAAAAGACATATAAACAACACCCTAGTGAAGCACAGATTGAGAGCTGAATTGATAAAAGACATATGGTAATTTGGAAACAACTTATGATCAGAGATGATGTCTTTTTGAAGAATCTATGCACCACCACTCCCATGTATGTTTTTTGGGTCACCAATACAATGATTTTTTTTTTTTTTTTTATTTCATCAAACAAACGTTGCAGCATCTGAAAGTGTTTCTTCTTATGGTCTGACAAGAAATGGTATATGGTATTATTCCAGAAGCAACTGAAAAAGAAACTACCAACACAAGCCAAAAGTGCACTAAAGGGTAGATAGTCAAAAATGTTACTGGGTGACAATGATGGTGATATGTAGTCAAATAATAACCAGCAGCTGATCATCAAACAGATTATGAAAACCTCGGACACAGGACCCGAAGGACTTGATACAACAATTATAGTCGTGGCAATTAGGATAATAGAGTATACAATGGCTTCTCCATTAGAGGTGTTGTAAGCAGCGGTGGTGTTAGAAGTAGGAGGATTATGATTGTGATCAACGAATCTTCCTGGACCTGGAGAGTTAAGTCTAGTTTGGAAAGTGCCCGTCATTGTGGACATTGTGGTGGCGTTATTAATGGGAAGATTATGAGTGTTATCAATATCTACAACTCCGCTTGGAGGGCTAAGACTTGTTTGGAAAGCAGCCATCAAGGAGATGATGGCGTCACGAATAAAAACATCCATAGTTGTAACTAGGAACAGGAAGCTTACGATTGGTGCACATAGTCGGAGTGGACGTTTGGAAGCTGCGGATTGCAGACTTTGTCCAACTCTAACAATCCATCCATATATTACTTACAAAACACCCACTAATAGTAGTATCAAACTGAGAAATGGATTCTCCAATGACAAACCACTTCGCACTCTAAAAATCCATCCGCATATAATTTCCAAAAAACCATCACCTGACTCTAAAAAATCAGCCTGACTATAGATATTATTAGCAAGTGATGAACCACGTGAAACTTTTGCGCTGAGGAAAATATCACGCATTTCTTCACTATCAAATGGTCTTGCACGATTTAGGGCTGTGAAACCGTAGAATTCTCTGTAGTTCTGTTATTGTAGTTTTAGTCAAGCTATGAGCATGGCTATTTCGAAAACAGCAATGCTAGGTATCATGAAAAATTTTTCATGAAAATAATCATGAAAGTTTTGTGACCCTTAGATTACACTTAGAATAAAATACTACACACTAATCAAGGTAATCCAAGGATCATAAATCTTTCATGATTATTTTCATGAAAAAATTTTCATGATCCCTAACTTTTTCTTTCGAAAAACATGCCGTACCCGTATCGGGTACTTACTATCGTATGGTACTTCTGCATACATACTGGGTACACGAAACACGTACCCAAGTTTGTTCTTGTTAATTTTTGACGTATCCAAATGTATCTAGTATATGCCCAAACCGTACTGTATCTCGGTTAAAATAATATTTTCTTCTATTACAGAAATAAAACTCTTTTCACTAGATTTTTTTTTTTTTTTTTTTTATGCTTAGCATGATTTTAAAATTAAACTTTGGTTTGTAAATTATTTAATATATTGACATTTAATTTTAATTTATACCTTTACTTTTGGCATTAAATTTTAATTATAGACTGGACCTTAACAAATTAAACCATTTAATTAATTTTTACATTACTCTAAATTAAAAATAAATATTTTTTTACAAGCGTACCAAATCGTACCCATACCCTTTTTTTTTTAATTTTACTATATCAACGTACTTATATCGTACCAGTACTCATACTCGTACTGTGCTTCATAGTGGTCAAGTATTAACTTCACAATCTGCATAAGCCAGATGTGCACAAAATCATATTTATTATCCATAGTACACAAGGGACTATACATACTTCAAAAATTACGTACAATTATATGCGGAATCTATTTGACCTTTGTGTCTTAATGCTTGGCAATAAAGATTAGAGCACAAGGACCTCCCCCGTCAAGGGCGGAGATTAGTGCACAAGGACCCCCGTCCCGAATTAGTCTGTTTAATAATTTGTGCACAAAGTTGTGGACAGAAAAATATCTATAAATTTTTTTTTGGTCGAGATTAAACCATTCACTGAAATATATAGAATTTTAGGAATAAGATATTTTTATCCTTAAAAATAAAAATTTTGCTACAAAAAATATTTGGAAACTACTTTTTGTTGTCAGGAGAATCGTTACTAAATGATTACCTAAATAATAAAATAAATAAATAAAATAACTTTGTGCACTTCGTCAATTTTTTTACCTTCCTCAGTTAGTTCCATTACTGAGGTGGGGGTCATGGCCATTTTGCATTATTTTCTATCATCTAAGACCATCTCCAATGGTTCATCAAAACTGATATCAAATTTGAATTTTGATGAAAATGGTACTGTTCACAGCTCCAACGGTTCACCAAACGTGATATCAGATTGAGTTTTCAGCAAATGTTTCATCAGATTGAGGACGAAATAATGAATTCATCAAAACACTGTTCCGGACCGTTGGAGAGGAGGACCCGGTCGACCAACCGGTTGCCCGGCCGGTTGACCAACCGGTCAACCCGTAAAAGGTTCAAACGGTTCAGCAAAAAATTTGAAAAATTCAAAAAAAAAAAAAAAATTTTTGCCTAACCGGTTGACCGGACCGGTCGACCACCCGGTCGACCCGAAAAAAGTTCAAAAAGTTCAAAAAATTCAAAAAAAAAAAAAAAAAAAATTTTTTGGGCAAACCGGTCCACCGGCCGGTCGACCACCCGGTTGTCCCGGGACAAGTTTGAGAATTTGGTGAATCGTTGGAGCATCTGTTATCAAATTTGATGAAATGGATACTTTTTGACTCAGATTTGGTGAAAAATTTGAGTAAGCGTTGGAGATGCTCTAAGTAGATATTTATAATTTTTAAAACTATAAAGAGTAATTTATATTTTGAATAAACTTGATAAAATATATTTGTAATTTATTCTAAAAATGTATATACGAATAATATTTATTTGCTGCAAGTGGACATGTCCCTGTAAATGTCAGCGTCAGTGCATTATATATTAATAGAAGATGGAGTATTATATCAGGAGGGAAAGTCACTGCTACCTTGAAAATTCCCTCCATATCTCAACTAACCATAAATTTATAATGAGAGAAATGATTTACAAGCAAGCCTTGACTTTCTTGGGCATAAGACGAATTTTAAAAATTGGAGCCGACACTCATACTTTTTTAAAATTATATATTTGATAAAATAGTAATAATTTTTTTGTAGGAATAATTTCTTATATATATTATGTGAAACAAGTAATCATTGCACTAAATATATTACCAAATTATATATATATATATAAATAAGTTTAATATAATGTAAATTATTTGGGTAAAACCAAACTAAATATTGTACAGAGAACCAGAAATACTTACAGAGAAGCAGAAAACTTACAAAACAGATTATATAAATCTGGAAACGAAATCAAATGTGATTGAGACTTGTGTTGGACACAATTTCCTTAAGACAAATTCGTCCCCCCGCTATAGTGCTCACGAGTGTTTTATTGGACGTTCATCTCCTAAGATACAACGATCGAACCTTGCAGAAGTAGCACTACCACGACAAGTCTAGCGAACCTTATTGTGTAGAATTCTCTTACAGAAAAGACAGAATGCAGAAGAAAAGACACACAAGATGAATTCAATGCAAAATGAATGCAATGGGGGCCTGTTTATATAGGTGAATTGGTGGATCTTCGAATGGTCATGGTGACTATTCAAAAGAGTCACCTCTTTTCCATGAAAAGGTGTTACTAGAAAAGACATGATTATTTTTTCAAAAGAATTCAAATTCTGAATCAAATCTTATTTAAATTTGACTCAAAAACTTAACGAATTTATTTAAATAAAATCAAATTTTAAATTAAATAAATTTTGTCTTAAAACCATTCTCAAATGGTTCGCTTTAGAGTCAATTTCTCATTTACCTATTAACGGTTTCCAAACTATTTTTTCAACAATCTCCCTCATGAATGAAATGACGGAAAAGTATGCAAGGCTCAATGCAGACTCAATGATAATTCAATTGGAAATATTCTGAATGAAGATAGATAGCTTTTGGCTTTGAACCTTTCTTAGTGAAAGACTATCAGACTTACTAGCTAATCAGTGGACGCGATGCCTTGAACTGTTTGGCCGTTTGTATAAGCCAAGACAATAGAATTCACACAAAAAATCTCTAGACACAGCTTAGTTGTCACGGTTGTGCCCGTTTTGGCCTTGGGCATGTTGTGGTGTTTCATGAGTGCCCTTATCAAATCCAATAGAAATGATGCTTATATAGGTGATCCTTATTTCGAGTCTCTTAAATACTTCCCTTGAAAAATTACCCTTCTAGGTTTTTCAAGATATAAGTGATCATTAAAAGTATAGCTTACCCTAAGTTCCCTGCATACAACACATGTTGCAGATATTACTCTCATCATAGGAATAGATAGGAGATAGACTCTCTTAGTGATTTCTAGTGAGTCATATATAATTTGGTTGTCCTTTTGAACTTAGATCTTGGGTCTCCAGTTAGTTAGGTTGGGTTGCCATTATAGCGACTCGAAATTAATAGGCTTTAATCACATTCCCCTCAATAAACTTTCCCTCATTTGCTCTTTGGTCAAACCTTTTGTTAGCGGCCATTATATTCCTATATGACCTTCACCTTTTTATATCATTGAGTAGTTAGTAGATTTACTACATTATTCTCAAACAATACTCACATCTGAGAGCAAATGGCTTACGGTATTAAGTCTTTAAATATGTCGAGACTTACTGTTACTCTATGTCACTATCAATTTATTTTATTTTATTTTAATTTTTTTATTTTTAAAAAAAAAATCAAATAATGAACACAGAGGTGTTCCTTAGGAGTTAATAAAACTATTTTTTCCTCTACTCCACCTTCGTCTTATAGAAATAATTGAAATTCTTTGTAGACCTACTATCGGAACCGTTGCTTTGGTAAAATCCTTCAAGCACCCCCTTTTTTTAAGTACTCTACGAAATATTAATTTTCTTATTAAGATATTACCACATGAAAATATCAATACACCCTCACAATTCTGATATAAATCAGAATATAACATCCATTACTTATTGACTATGGTGCGCTTGCATAATAAAATTCTAAATCAAATTTATAAAATAGAAGACTCAGAATCTACACAAGTCGTAATTATGTGAATAACATCACAATCATATCACTTTATATCACGAAATATGAATAAAGAGGATGATATTATTAAAAACCAATAACTCAAGTAGAAAACTATATGTAGAGCTTACTGTTCATTGTGACAAAACTAAAAATAGACTACAATTATTTTTGCTTAACCACATAGATTTAATTCAGAGACTTCATCAGAAGGAGTCTCCATATCAGTTACCTTGGCCTTAAAAGACCTTTTACTGGAGTTCTCATTGTCCTTACGCGGTCGGCGACAATCCATAGCATGGTGCCCTTGTATACCACAATTGTAGCATTTGCCATTTGAACCTCTTATTGTGTCACTACCATTAGGTCCATTTCCAACGAACTTTTTTTTCTTGATTTTCTGTGATTGTTCCACCACATTAGCCCTAGCCTTCATAGGATAATATCCTACTTTCTTCTCAGAAGCCTGATTGTCTTCTTCTATCCTTAACCTTACAATCAAGTCTTCAAGTGACATTTCTTTGCATTTAGGCTTCAGATAATTTTTGAAATCCTTCCATGACGGCGGTAGCTTCTCAATGATAACAGTCACTAAGAAAGACTCACTTAGAATCATTCCTTCAACATGAATGTCTTGAAATATCACTTGAAGTTCTTGTACTTGACTGATAATGGTTTTAGAATTTACCATTAAGTATTCAAGAAATTTACCGACAATAAATTTCTTTATGCCAGCATCTTCTGGCTTATACTTTTTGTTTAACGATTCTCATAATTCTTTTGTCGTCTTCAATGGACTATACACGTTATACAAAGTGTTGTCCAGCCTATTAAGGATATAGTTCCTACACAAGAAATCGACAAGCTTCCATGCTTCTTTTACAACAGCCATTTGCTGATCAATCTCATTTTCGTTTAAAACAGGAGCATCTTCACAGATGAACCTAGCCAAAATTCAAAGTTGTGATATACAATAACATTTTATGTTGTCATCTTTTAAACTCTGTTCCATTAAATTTTTTTGGTTTCTCGCCATGGATAACCGGAACTATTGAATGAACAGGAGTCGGAGCAAGAACAATAACAGTAGTACTAGAACTAGTATTTCTAGTCTCAGAAGCCATTATTTTTGACATATAACTAATGAAAATAAAAAATTATTTAAAATTTCACAACCTTTTAAAAAAACATTATTTAAAATCCAGACCTAACATTGGATTTAAACTAGTCAAAAAATAACACATCACACAATATTTCATAAAAATTTTATGGCAACATATAATTCGCATCATATAATAGAATAAGTTTTATGAACAAATTTATCATGATTACAAGATAATCTGACTTTTACAAATAATCTTTATAAAAAGGATCCAGGCAAAGTAGTACAGAAATAAAAAAAAAAATTTGATTATGTACAAATAATTTATTTTGATAAGAACAAAACAAAATTATAAGTTTAAACAAATTTTCAAACGAACAAATCCAATTATAATCAATGACTTGAAAAAAAAAAAAAAAAAAAAAAAAAAAAAAAAAAAAAAACCCTTTGAAAAGCAAATGGATAAAAATATTCCAAATTCAGAATTTCAAAAGTCACAAACAGACGAGTTGCAACTATTCTTATAAAAGTTCCACCACCTACCATCTATAAGGCAATCAAAACTAATATTTATAAACATAATTTCATATATATGCAAGTCATATCAAATTAATCATGGAAAACTGACCAAGACTGGATGATAAAGAGAACATGCACGATTTATACAACACATTTAAAAATTTATGTTAAACCCATAAACAGATATGAAATTTCTGTATATTTAACCAAAATTGAAATTTTTAAACCCATATTTTGATACACAGATTCATTTCAATGCTTAAGGTTCACCACAAATATATTAAAGATGGTTCTCCAATTACAACTATGGGATAAATACTTACAAAAACGAATCGTATGCATAGATGCGACTTTCATAAATTTGTGGTTGTACAAAATAGCACATGCATAAGAACCAAAACCAGAACTGTTGCAGTGTCGGTACAAAATCAAAACAGTTCGAGATTCGACACCGCAAACAAATAATGTAACAACCCTCATCTTGACTTAGCCATGCTTGCATACATTTTGTATGATCTTGTCTTGCCATGTTAATAAATCTTGTTATCTTGCTTTGCCTTGCTTTGTTACGTGTTACTTGCTTGATCTTGTTCCTTGCTTAGTGTGTAGCCGAGGTCAGCTTAGCCTAGTTCGCCTTTGAACCTTTGTACTTGGAATTATTTTGGAACCACTTGGTTGACCTCCATCTTCACCCCGGCATGTTTGCCGAGATGTCACCCTTTGGGCCGAAGTGTTTAGAGCCGAGGCCGAGATGTTTTGTACTAGCGATCTTTGCCCTTGGGCAGGTATGGCCTAGACCGAGATGTGGCACCCCCAGGCCAAGGTGTGGCACAGCTTAGTCAGGTGTCGTCCTCCCTAGCCGATGTCTTTGTTATCTTGTTGCTGAAGCTGTGTGTTTAGCCGATGTCATTGATTGCCGATGTGTCTTGCTCTAAGCTTGCTGCATACGCTTTGTCATAGAGTTGTCTTGTCAATCAGTCACTTTTTGAGCTAACCAACCCGGAACCGCCACGTGTCCGAGCTGCAGGCTAAGACAGCCGGCAGGCCTATAGACATATCATTTGTATCATTTTGTATCATTTTGTCTCAAATCCTTGTTTTTAGAGAGAGAAGCTCTAGAGGAAGAAGAAAGAGTTTTAGAGAGAGAGATAGAGTTTCGAGCCTGATCTTTGAGGATCGAACCGTTGGATTTTGGTTTTGAGGTTAGATTCTTGCTCTACTCTGATTGTTCTTATCGATCATCAAGCTGCATTACATGATCGCATTTGTTTTGCATGCCATGCATTGATTCGAAGTTGGTTTTTGAAAGAGAAAATGATGTTCATGAGTTCTTGAAGAAAAGTCTGGTTTTGATCCGAAAGTGCACGGCAAGAATCATGTTTTGTGTTTGTTCTTGCATGGTCTTCTTGTATGGGTGCCCAGGTCCGTGTTTTGGAACTCTTAGCATGAAATCTTAGTTTTGAATAAACGAGTTATGATCCTTGCATGCATGTTCTTGATGTTCTTGATGATCTTGCTCTTTGTCTTCTTCAAAGGGGAATCCAGGGTTTCCCCGATTTCGTTTTTGTGTGTGTGGCCATCAGGACTACACCTCGGCAAGGAGGTGTGGGACCTCGGCATGACCTGGATGGTACCCAGTGTGTTTCCATGAGATGGGAAACAGTGTTTTGACTCTCAGCATGTTTCATTTCGTTATTGATTTAGATTCGGTGGGAGTGCCGAGATCATTACATGTATGTAAAGCTTGTTTTGATAATGTGATTTGCCATGTGATTTGTCAGGACTTTGATCTTTGCTTTGAGCCTACACCTGAGGAGCCAGGTGAGTGGTGCTTTTAATAAAGCTATGTCATATTGTTTTGATAAATCTTGTCTTGCTTTGTTTTGATGAAAGTATTTGTTAAGCATGGACGATTAGCCTATTTCGATGTATCAAGTATAAGTTTTGTTTTGATGTTATCTTTGAAAAGTCCCTTGTACTGGAGGACTATAAACTTTTGCAGTACCAAGTATAAAAGTCCCTTGGCTGGAGGACTCTAAACTTTCGCAGCACTAAGTATAAAAGGATACGGTCCTTTCTTGAAAAGCTATCGTGTTAAAGCGGGCTACGGGCCTAAGTAACACAAGTCCCTTGTGCTGGAGGACTCTAAACTTTCGCAGCACCACCTTGTCAAAAAGGGCTACGGGCCTAAGTGACACCAGCTTCTTGTGTTAAAAAGGATACGGTCCTTTCTTGGAAAAGCCGTCGTGTTAAAAAGGGCTACGGGCCTAAGTAACACAAGTCCCTTGTGCTGGAGGACTATAAACTTTCGCAGTACCCTTGACTAATCGATTATGGATCGTACAGTCCCTTGTTTTGCCGATGTCAGTAAGCATCTCTTGAGACTTGTAAGATTTGATGGATGAATACGGTTCATCCCTTGATTTGATAAAGCTTGATTTGTGTTTTGCCGATGTCAGTAAGCATCTCTTGAGACTTGTAAGATTTGATGGATGAATACGGTTCATCCCTTGATTTGATAAAGCTTGATTTGTGTTTTGCCGATGTCAGTAAGCATCCCTTGAGACTTGTAAGATTTGATGGATGAATACGGTTCATCCCTTGATTTGATAAAGCTTGATTTGTGTTTTGCCGATGTCAGTAAGCATCTCTTGAGACTTGTAAGACTTGATAGATGAATACGGTTCATCCCCTGATTTGGTAAAGTTTTGCTGTGTTTTGCTTTGAAAGGATTCGGCTAATATTTGTATGGTTTTGGCATATTTTGTTTGTAAAGACTTCGGCTATTATTCATGCAAAAAGTTTTATTACTAGTACCATTCACTGAGTGTCCATACTCACCCTCTATATATGTATATGTAGGTGATGAGCAGGATGGCGGTGACGCCTAGATGCATTTTGCAAGCTTGTTTTGGATTCTTGTCACGTCGGCTTTGTTTTGCATTCATGTCGGCAATGATTCCTTTACGTCGGCCTTTTGTGTTATGTCGGCTTTTGTATTTACGTCGGCAATTCTTGAAAATTATGCTTCTTAGTCTGCAATCAGTGTATTTGTATATGTCGGCTAAGAAGCCTTTTGATCAAGATGTAACTTATGTTTTGTCATTTATAGTCTGGATGTAAATTTCGTTTTGTATATGTCTTCTCATTTGATCTAAGCACAGCTCTCATGGACCACTTGTATTTTAAGTTATTGCTTCCACATTTGTAAGCCCCCTATGAGTACTCTATTTGTGTGTGCATTTTGTAAGATGGCCTTCGGTAACCTCGGATTACTGGCCATCACGGCACCAACCTACTAGGGGCGGGTTGGGGTCGTGACAGAATGGTATCAGAGCACAAGTTCCTTAGTATATGTTGTTCACACACTTTGAGTCCTAAAGAGCATAGGAATTCCCTTAGAAAGATGCTAGGGTTGCATCATAGTACTTGCTATTTGAACAGAGTGTGCATTGACTTGACATGTCTATTTGTTACTTGCCCACGTGGTTATTTGTTTATTTGCTTAAAAAGTTACACTTTGCATACTCATAGCATCATGAGGAGAGGTAGACCGCCAGTTGGCTGGAATCAGCCCGAAGATAGAATAGACAGACTGGAAAGATTGGTGGAAGGTTTGGCCCGCGAGTTGAGGCAAACAAGACAGCAGCACGCTAGTGCCACTTCGACCCAGGCCGAGCAGACAAACGGTCGAAATGTAATTCCGCCTCCACCTCCTCCAGTGCCGCAAGTTCCTCCGCAGCCAACTTTGTATGGGGATGGCACAATAGCTTTGATTAGGGAGTTCAAGAAAATGAAACCACCCAGATTCTCTAGAGGTATAGAGCCAATGAAGGCCGAGGCGTGGGTTTTGGAAATGGAGAAGCTGTTTGAGATCTTCCCCAGCACCGATGTTCAGAAAGTGACATTGGCTGCATTCACCTTGGACGACGACGCTCGAAGATGGTGGATGATGATTAGAGAAACTAACCCTGGTTTAACTTGGGCAAGGTTTTTGGAACTGTTTTACAACAAACATTTTCCCCTCAGTGTTCGAAACCGCAAGGCTACCGAATTTCAGACTTTGACGCAGGGCAACCGAACAGTGGCGGAATACGACCCCGCTTTTACTGAATTGGCGAGGTTCGCACCCCACATGGCCAACGATGAATACATGAAGGCTAGGAAGTTCGAGAGTGGGCTCCGCGGACCGATTCAAGACCGGGTCAACTTGCACGATTTGCCGACTTACGCCGCAGTGTTGGACAAAGCCATTCTGGCCGAAGCTAACTTGAACAGATACCAGAGCTCAGGAGAGAATCAGCGAAAGAGACAGAACCATGACAGTCGTTGAGCACAGTTGGGCGCCAAGAAGAAGACGAACAAGGGCAGTACTGGTTATCTAAGGCAGGAAGGTAATACTAAGCCGACGTGTTCAGATTGTGGGAAGCAACACCTCGGGGTCTGTCGTCGGACGTCTGGAGCTTGTTATGAATGTGGTGAGATGGGGCACTATGTGAAGGATTGTCCTAAGACAAAGGCTGCTGACAGCAAGAAAGGTGAGAATACCTCGGGTTCCGTCCAAAAGGGTAATGCTGGGAAGGGACAGATGAGACAGGGCAGAGTGTTTGCACTAATGCCAGGAGATACTCAGAATGCTGAGACAGTGGTAACAAGTACACTTCTAATTTGCTCCCAAGATGCTTATGTGTTGATTGATTCGGGTTCTACGCATTCGTTTGTATCCGCTAAGTTTGCCGAGAAGATTAATAGGAAACTAGAACCCCTTGATTATATATTATCTGTGTCTACTCCATCTGGGAAATCTATGATTGTTGCATCCATCTATAGAGCATGTGTTGTCGTGATTGAGAGTGTTGAATTGTTAGTTGATTTACTGCCATTAGACATAGTTTATTTTGATGTTATATTGGGAATGGATTGGCTAGTAGCAAATCACGCCTCTATTAATTGTGTTTCGAAGAGTGTCACATTGAAACCCCCAAACCTCGCCGAGGTCACATTTCAGGGTAAAGGGGTAGTGCCCCCACCTTATTTGATTTCGTCCGTTAGGGCCTATAAGTTAATTCGGAAAGGGTGTCAAGGTTACTTGTGTAGTATACTAAATGATCAGAATGGAAATGCTAATTTAGCCGACATTCCAGTTGTCAATGAATTCCCCAACGTCTTTCCAAACGAACTGCCTGGCCACCTAGTTGATAGAGGAATAGAGTTTACTGTTGATGTTATGTCGGGAACACAGCCGATCTCCAAAACACCATATAGAATGGCCCCAGCTGAACTTAGAGAATTGAAACTGCAATTACAAGAATTGTTGGATAAGGGATTTATTAGGCCGAGCACTTCGCCATGGGGAGCACCCGTCTTATTTGTTAAGAAAAAGGATGGTACACTTCGTCTTTGCATTGATTACAGAGAACTTAATAAGGTCACCATTAAGAACAAGTACCCGTTACCTAGGATTGATGATTTACTTGATCAGTTACAAGGAGCACGAGTCTTTTCTAAAATTGACCTTAGGTCGGGCTACCATCAGCTTAAAGTTAAAGCCGAGGATGTTGAGAAGACTGCTTTTCGGACGAGATATGGCCACTACGAGTTTTTAGTGATGCCTTTTGGAGTGACCAATGCCCCTGCTGCATTTACGGATTTAATGAACCGAGTCTTCAAGCCATACTTAGATGAGTTTGTAGTCGTCTTCATTGATGATATATTGATCTATTCCAAGAGTAAAGCTGAACACGAGAATCATCTGAGACTTGCTTTGCAGATTTTGAGAGATCGGAAATTGTATGCTAAATTTAACAAGTGTGAGTTTTGGCTTTCTACTATCTCATTTCTGGGTCATGTGATTAATGAAGAGGGTATCTCGGTTGATCCTAGCAAAGTGGAAGCCGTAGTGAATTGGCCGAGGCCAACTAATGTGTCCGAGGTTCGTAGTTTTCTGGGTTTGGCAGGTTATTACAGGAAATTTTTGAAAGATTTCTCAAGGATCGCAGTTCCACTGACGCAATTGACTAAGAAGGGAGCACCGTATGAATGGACTGAAGATCGAGAATCAGCTTTCCAGGAACTGAAGACGAGGTTAGTTACCGCGCCATTACTTGTACTTCCGTCAGGTAATGAAGAGTTTCATATCTATAGTGATGCATCGCATAAGGGCTTGGGTTGTGTATTGATGCAAAAGGGTAGAGTCATAGCATATGCATCTCGTCAGTTGAAGCCACATGAAAAGAACTATCCTACCCATGATTTGGAGTTAGCAGCCGTTGTATTTGCTTTAAAAATTTGGCGTCATTACTTGTATGGAGCTTCTTGTCAGGTTTTTACAGATCATAAGAGCTTGAAGTACCTATTCACTCAGAAGGAATTGAATTTGAGACAAAGAAGATGGCTTGAACTGCTGAAAGACTATGATATGCAAATTCAATATCACCCAGGAAAAGCTAACAGCGTAGCCGACGCTCTGAGCAGAAAGTCAGTTGGGAATTTGGAATGTTTAACCATGATTTCAGTAGAACCAACTATTGTTGAAGAAGTAAAGGCAAGACAAATGGAGGATGAATTCTTCAGAAAGATAGCCGAGGAGATTGTTACGAAGCCGAGATCAGGGTACACTTTTGAGAACCAAGTACTGAAGTTTGAAGGAAGATTGTGTGTGGCCGATGTTCCAGAGTTAAAAAGGAAAATTTTGCTGGAAGCTCATAATTCCAAGTTTGCTGTTCATCCAGGAAATACCAAAATGTATCAAGATGTAAAACGGACATTTTGGTGGCCAAATATGAAGAGAGAAATAGCCAAATTCGTGTCCTAGTGTTTGCATTGTCAGCAAGTAAAGGCAGAACATCAGAGACCAGCAGGACTTCTTCAACCTTTGCCGATCCCTGAGTGGAAATGGGAACATATCTCCATGGATTTTGTGATTGGTTTGCCGAAGACACAGAAAGGTATGGACTCGATTTGGGTTGTTGTGGATAGGTTAACTAAGTCAGCACACTTTTTGCCTGTTAAGACTACCTTCAACGCCGACCAACTTGCCTTGTTATATGTGAATGAGATTGTTAGACTTCATGGGGTACCGATGTCAATTGTGTCAGACCGAGATCCGAAGTTCGTTTCAAGATTTTGGCAGAGCCTACAAAGAGCTTTTGGAGCCGAGTTGAGGTTCAGCACAGCTTTTCATCCCCAAACGGATGGGCAAACAGAGAGAACAATCCAGATACTTGAAGATATGCTTAGACTATGTGTTTTAGACTTCCAGGGAAATTGGGGAATGCATTTGCCCTTAGTTGAATTCGCTTACAACAACAGTTATCAAGCTAGCATTGGCATGGCGCCATATGAGGCTTTGTATGGAAGAAAATGCAGGTCGCCGATATGTTGGACCGAAGTTGGAGACAAAGCTCTGCTTGGTCCCGAATTGATTCAAGTAACAACAGAAAAGATCAAACTTATCCAACAGAGGATTAAAACTGCCCAGAGCCGACAAAAGAGTTACGCCGACCAGAGAAGAAATGAGTTAGAATTCGAAGTTGGGGATCATGTATTCCTGAAAGTTTCGCCGATGAAAGGAGTTTCCAGATTTGGGAAGAAAGGAAAGTTAGCACCTCGTTATATTAGGCCATTTGAAATTCTTGACAAGGTTAACTCCGTCGCCTACAGACTTGCTTTACCACCAGAATTGAGCCAGGTGCATAATGTGTTCCATGTTTCAATGTTAAGAAAGTATATTCGGGATCCACTGCATGTGATTGACTATTCTGGGATTGAAGTTAATGAGAATTTAGGCTATGAAGAGAAGCCGATGTGTATTATCGACAGACAAGTCAGGCAGTTGAGAAACAAATCGATGCCAATGGTAAAGGTGGAATGGAAAGAGCATTACGGCAAGGATGCCACATGGGAAATGGAAGAAGAGATGAGAAGTCGACATCCAGAGTTGTTCTTGGAACACGGTACCTTAAGTTTGGGGACCAAACTTCTTTAAGGGGGGTAGGATGTAACAACCCTCATCTTGACTTAGCCATGCTTGCATACATTTTGTATGATCTTGTCTTGCCATGTTAATAAATCTTGTTATCTTGCTTTGCCTTGCTTTGTTACGTGTTACTTGCTTGATCTTGTTCCTTGCTTAGTGTGTAGCCGAGGTCAGCTTAGCCTAGTTCGCCTTTGAACCTTTGTACTTGGAATTATTTTGGAACCACTTGGTTGACCTCCATCTTCACCCCGGCATGTTTGCCGAGATGTCACCCTTTGGGCCGAAGTGTTTAGAGCCGAGGCCGAGATGTTTTGTACTAGCGATCTTTGCCCTTGGGCAGGTATGGCCTAGACCGAGATGTGGCACCCCCAGGCCAAGGTGTGGCATAGCTTAGTCAGGTGTCGTCCTCTCTACCCGATGTCTTTGTTATCTTGTTGCTGAAGCTGTGTGTTTAGCCGATGTCATTGATTGCCGATGTGTCTTGCTCTAAGCTTGCTGCATACGCTTTGTCATAGAGTTGTCTTGTCAATCAGTCACTTTTTGAGCTAACCAACCCGGAACCGCCACGTGTCCGAGCTGCAGGCTAAGACAGCCGGCAGGCCTATAGACATATCATTTGTATCATTTTGTATCATTTTGTCTCAAATCCTTGTTTTTAGAGAGAGAGAAGCTCTAGAGGAAGAAGAAAGAGTTTTAGAGAGAGAGATAGAGTTTCGAGCCTGATCTTTGAGGATTGAACCGTTGGATTTTGGTTTTGAGGTTAGATTCTTGCTCTACTCTGATTGTTCTTATCGATCATCAAGCTGCATTACATGATCGCATTTGTTTTGCATGCCATGCATTGATTCGAAGTTGGTTTTTGAAAGAGAAAATGATGTTCATGAGTTCTTGAAGAAAAGTCTGGTTTTGATCCGAAAGTGCACGGCAAAAATCATGTTTTGTGTTTGTTCTTGTATGGTCTTCTTGTATGGGTGCCCAGGTCCGTGTTTTGGAACTCTTAGCATGAAATCTCAGTTTTGAATAAACGAGTTATGATCCTTGCATGCATGTTCTTGATGTTCTTGATGATCTTGCTCTTTGTCTTCTTCAAAGGGGAATCCAGGGTTTCCCCGATTTCGTTTTTGTGTGTGTGGCCATCAGGACTACACCTCGGCAAGGAGGTGTGGGACCTCGGCATGACCTGGATGGTACCCAGTGTGTTTCCATGAGATGGGAAACAGTGTTTTGACTCTCAGCATGTTTCATTTCGTTATTGATTTAGATTCGGTGGGAGTGCCGAGATCATTACATATATGTAAAGCTTGTTTTGAGAATGTGATTTGCCATGTGATTTGTCAGGACTTTGATCTTTGCTTTGAGCCTACACCTGAGGAGCCAGGTGAGTGGTGCTTTTAATAAAGCTATGTTATACTGTTTTGATAAATCTTGTCGTGCTTTGTTTTGATGAAAGTATTTGTTAAGCATGAACGATTAGCCTATTTCGATATATCAAGTATAAGTTTTGTTTTGATGTTATCTTTGAAAAGTCCCTTGTACTAGAGGACTATAAACTTTTGCAGTACCAAGTATAAAAGTCCCTTGGCTGGAGGACTCTAAACTTTCGCAGCACTAAGTATAAAAGGATACGGTCCTTTCTTGAAAAGCTATCGTGTTAAAGCGGGCTACGGGCCTAAGTAACACAAGTCCCTTGTGCTGGAGGACTCTAAACTTTCGCAGCACCACCTTGTCAAAAAGGGCTACGGGCCTAAGTGACACCAGCTTCTTGTGTTAAAAAGGATACGGTCCTTTCTTGGAAAGCCGTCGTGTTAAAAAGGGCTACGGGCCTAAGTAACACAAGTCCCTTGTGCTGGAGGACTATAAACTTTCACAGTACCCTTGACTAATCGATTACGGATCGTGCAGTCCCTTGTTTTGCCGATGTCAGTAAGCATCTCTTGAGACTTGTAAGATTTGATGGATGAATACGGTTCATCCCTTGATTTGATAAAGCTTGATTTGTGTTTTGCCGATGTCAGTAAGCATCTCTTGAGACTTGTAAGATTTGATGGATGAATACGGTTCATCCCTTGATTTGATAAAGCTTGATTTGTGTTTTGCCGATGTCAGTAAGCATCCCTTGAGACTTGTAAGATTTGATGGATGAATACGGTTCATCCCTTGATTTGATAAAGCTTGATTTGTGTTTTGCCAATGTCAGTAAGCATCCCTTGAGACTTGTAAGATTTGATGGATGAATACGGTTCATCCCTTGATTTGATAAAGCTTGATTTGTGTTTTGCCGATGTCAGTAAGCATCTCTTGAGACTTGTAAGACTTGATAGATGAATACGGTTCATCCCTTGAGACTTGTAAGATTTGATGGATGAATACGGTTCATCCCTTGTTTTGATAAAGCTTGATTTGTGTTTTGCCGATGTCAGTAAGCATCTCTTGAGACTTGTAAGATTTGATAGATGAATACGGTTCATCCCCTGATTTGGTAAAGTTTTGCTGTGTTTTGCTTTGAAAGGATTCGGCTAATATTTGTATGGTTTTGGCATATTTTGTTTGTAAAGACTTCGGCTATTATTCATGCAAAAACCTTTATTACTAGTACCATTCACTGAGTTTCCATACTCACCCTCTATATATATATATGTAGGTGATGAGCAGGATGGCGGTGACGCCTAGATGCATTTTGCAAGCTTGTTTTGGATTCTTGTCACGTCGGCTTTGTTTTGCATTCATGTCGGCAATGATTCCTTTACGTCGGCCTTTTGTGTTATGTCGGCTTTTGTATTTACGTCGGCAATTCTTGAAAATTATGCTTCTTAGTCTGCAATCAGTGTATTTGTATATGTCAGCTGAGAAGCCTTTTGATCAAGATGTAACTTATGTTTTGTCATTTATAGTCTGGATGTAAATTTCGTTTTGTATATGTCTTCTCATTTGATCTAAGCACAGCTCTCATGGACCACTTGTATTTTAAGTTATTGCTTCCGCATTTGTAAGCCCCCTATGAGTACTCTATTTGTGTGTGCATTTTGTAAGATGGCCTTCGGTAACCTCGGATTACTGGCCATCACGGCACCAACCTACTAAGGGCGGGTTGGGATCGTGACAAATAACATGAAATAAAGTGAATTATTTATTCAGATAGAAATTGAACAAATAAGATTTTTCAAGGAACATAAATAAATTCTATCTTAAACAGTTTCTCATAACAAAGTACTATAAGTGTTTTACAGAAACAGAAACTACAACCCAAAAATTCTGTTAAATATACACCGTACACAATAAAATCTTTGTAAATAACAAATCAGACATAACACAAGTACATACAAAAATCAAATAGATATACCAGTGTAACAACATTTATTAGTTCTACTGTTCATATACTATGTTAAAAGCCAAAACTTACACTGTTTCACAAAATTCCAAATCTGTACAAAAATAGTTACTAAAGCAACCAACCAAAAATAAATTTGCCTTATTGTCAAAATTGAAAGCGTATTCACAAACTAATAAAGAAATAGATTCTGTCTATATTAAATTCTGACTATGCAGAATAGTATAAATCTGAATAAAATAATTTGAACCAAAAAATACAGAAGAACAATTTGTATTTCACTTGAACAGGCAAATAAGAAAATAGTATTCTTATGTGAATTTGTCTTAAAATTGTAGGAATATTTTCTTATATGTATGGTGTGAAACAAGTAATCATTGCACCAAATATATTATCAAATTATATAAAAAAAAAATATAAGTTGAATATAATGTAAATTGTTTGGGTAAAACCAGACTAAACCATATACAGAGGACCGGAAATAGTTATAGAGAAGTAGAAAACTTACAAAATAGATGTCAAAATTCTGGAAACGAAATCAAATGTGGTCAAAACTTGTATTGGACATAATTTCCTTAAGACAAATTCGTCTCCCGTTATGGTGCTCACGAGTGTTTTATTGGACGTTCGTCTCCCAGGATACAACGATCGAACCTTGCAGAAGCAGCACTACCACGTCAAGTCTGGCGAATCTTACTGTGCAGAATTCTTCTACAGAAGAGACATAATGCAGAAGAAAAGAAACACAAGATGAATTCAATGCAAAATGAATGCAATAGGAGCTTGTTTATATAGGTGAATTGGTGACTTTTTGCATGGTCATGGTGACTATTCAAAAGAGTCACCTCTTTTCCATGAAAAGGTGTAACTAGAAAAGAAATGATTATTTTTCCAAAAGAATTCGAATTCTGAATCGAATCTTGTTTAATTTTTACTCAAAAAATTAACGAATTTATTTAAATAAAATCAAATTTTAAATTAAATAAATTTTGTCTTAAAACCATTCTCAAATGGTTCACTTTGGAGTCAATTGCTCATTCACTTATTAATAGTTTCCAAACCATTTTTCCAACATTTTTAATTTTTATTTTGGCTTGTACCTACACAAAATTTGCTTATATAAATAAAAGCTAAAATTATTAATTTTTTTCTCATGGAAATCACATAAAATATAAAGTGAGAAATCCAATTTTCAAACATTGCATTAATAACTGAATCAATTATAATTTATTTTTCACAATAATTTTATTTGCTAAACAATTTTATATGATTTTTATGGTTGATGTAAATCATAGTTATTGACATTAACATAAACCATAATTATTAAGATAAATTTTAAACATTTTTAACTGTTAACATTATTAATTTATTCATACTTTTCCTTAACGTAATAGATTGAATTATAAAATTTAATTGACTTCAACTTAATTTTTTTTTTTTTAAATTTCTTCATAGATAATTTTAACTGATATAGTCAAACAATATTCTTTAAAACAATTCTTGCCAAAACAACCATCTACTACTTCTACATAATTCACCAATTCAATTGTTTAAAATAAATAAATAAATAATTCATAAACTTCATTTTTAAATTGCTAACACTATAATATAGTTTTGGTTTACTGAAATGAAATTGAATTGAATTGAATGGAATGGTTTGGTTATTTTTTAGTCTCTTTATGGAATGACTATTCCCTCACAATGGTAAATGGTGATTTCATTTATAATATTTTTTTATTATTTTCAGTAAATCAAATGTAAAGATTAACATTATGATAGAATTATTTTATTTCATTTCATTTCAATGAATCAAATATAACTTACAGAAATGTTTTTTAGCTCGAAAATCCCCAACGCGAATGCCCCGATTTTCAGAAGAGAGAGAGAGAGAGAGAGAGAAGAGAGGGAGAAAGAGAGAGACAGAGATCGGGGAAGAGGAGGAAGAGAAGAGAGGGGAAGAAGCTCGTCGCCAACTCGAAGCTCGTCGTCCGGCATCACCCGGCGTCGCCCGGCGTCGCCTCGCAGCAGCGTCGCCTCGCCTCCGCCCCGCCTCCGGCAGCTCCTCCTCCGCCCCGCCTCCGCCTCCAGCCCCCTCCCCCTCCCCCTCCCCCTCCCCCTCCCCTTCTCTTCTTCTTCTCTTCTTCTTCTTCCTCCTCCTCCTTCTGTGTTCTCTTCTTCTGAAATGGAAGAAGAAAAAAAAAAAAAAAAAAAAAAACACGAAACGACGTCGTTTCGTCGATTAGGGGCATTCGGAGCGCTCGAATTCGAGCTATGAATCACGTCTGTATAACTTAAGATCAAAAATTATTTTGGTGTCCTATTTTTTAAACAGAATTTAGGGATTCAAGGCAGCGGCTTTGCCTGTCTTGCCTTAGGGCCTGCCCTAGCAATATTTGGCAAAAGCAAAATAATAATAATAATAATAATAATTACAAATATATTAAAAAACCTTATATCTTCAATTATTAAAGTTAACAAAATTTTTAGAATTACACTGAAGACAAGTCTCTGGCGTAGATAATTAAATTAGTAGACTTTTTAGTCAACTTATTTTTAAAATTTTCTGGATAGGATTATCCGATTTACGAAAATTGCCCAACTCGAACCATCTTCACCTATTTGGGTGGTTTCGCATAATCGTTAGGACCAGACGCGGATTAGGATTTTTCTATTTTGTAGGTTACGGGCGGATCGCGGGTTTTACCCGCACCTACACACATCTTTATATATATATATATATATATTTTTTTTAAATCTGGACCGTTAGATTTTCTTATAAGTTTTGTAGAAGGGAAAGATAAAGTTGGTGGCAGGTTTTTTTTTTCTCTCAGAATCTTTCTCAGTATTTGAGTTCGCTGTTGTCTTTAGACAAAGTTTCAAGGTTTGTCTCACAAATTATGTTCTTTATTTTCTAGACCACAAAACAGGGATATAAAACTTTTATTATTTTTTTTCCTTTTCTCCTGGAGAAAATTCTTAAAAAGAGCACTGAGATTTTCTATGAAGATTAAAGATTAAATAAATTATATATTTTCATTTTCTACGGAGTTTGCGAGTTTGTAAATATTTTTATTTTATTTTATTTTATTTTATGGGTTTGGATGAAGTTTGACAACAATTTATTTTGGTTCCCAACTAGTTATTATTATTGCATTTTGATTTTTGGATGAATGAAAAGGTAATGAAGAATTACTTTTAGGTAAGTTTAGAATTTTGAATGATTTTACTTTAATTGTGTTATTGGTACTAGATACTAAATAAATTTTTAAAAGAAAAAGTCTAATCCGCAAATTGCTCGCACATTTGTAAACCCTATCCACACAAACAGTAACCCACACTACAGGCGGTTGCGGGTTCAATTTTTCCAAACTGCAGACATGCGAGCGGGTTCAAATCGCAAATTGAACCATCAAAAACCGATTCACGATCACCCCTATCTAGTGGAATCTAAAAATGTAAAAAAAAAAATTCTATATAAAAAAAAGGTTAACTAAAATCCAAAAAATATTCAACAAAAAGTTACTAAAAAAACCAATCCCAAACACTCAAATAATACTGGCCATTTTTCCTATGGGAATTGCATAAAATTTAAATAAGTCTATTATATGAAATTTTCCTAACATCAAATGCCAATGGATTGAAAGTATAATATGTTGAATTAAAGATGTGGTGTCTTATGGCCAAGTTTTAGCAAATCTGTATATTTGGTTGCCTAATCCTGATTGAATTTGAACCCAACTTATCTAATAAGAAGAATCCATAGTCAAGAATAATATTATTGAGAGTTGTGGTGAGTTATATCTTTTGCCTGTAATAAATTCGTAACGATGTTGGCATTAACTTTCCCAATAATGTTTCTGAGCTCCTAGTTTACTGTCAATGGCTATAGCGATGCCAATGCATCTGCAAAAACTGGCGATTGTGATCCTGGATCAGTCCATTAGTGTTAAGTGCCATCCTTTATTAGTTATTGTGTTGAAGTTATTGGCCAAACGATTAATAAAGTCAGCAATTTTTCTGAGTTCACTTTGTGAAATTCAAGTGAGTTTTTGGGTCAAGGCCCAAATGCCCAATAGGGCTGTAAATAATAGCAATGAAATACGTAATTTGGTCTTATTTGAAAGTAGATTGAGGATGAATGGACCAGGGTGTTTGTGACTTTAGCCCAACAGGTTTATTAGCATAAAAGACCAATTGGCCCAATGTCTCAACAGCGTTTAGGGAACGAAATTAAACTCAACAACATGAAAAAATTATTTCATAACACGTGTGACAATGTTACCAATAGATTTGAATAGTCTATTTATATAGTCTCACTTGAACTTCACATAAATCGACGACCTAATTTGTATGTGGCATGGGTATAGTAGCGGTTTTATATTAGTGAAGGTTTCGTTTTAGTAATAAAAATTAAAAAAAAAAAAAATTTAAATTTGCTTTACTTCTTTGCGTGTAGATGTGGAGTAGCCAATTAATTTCAATGTTAGTGGTAAAAAAGGTAGTAATACCTTTTTATCTTCGTTCTTAGTGAATCAAAAAATAAAAAATAAAAAAATGAATTATCAATTAAGAAATAACGTTTTTTTAATTTTTAACCAGTTTCTAACTTTTTAATTTCATTTCTAATCTAATCACGTTAAATTTATATATATAACTTGAGGTTATGCTGTGATACACAGATGTGTACCATATACAAGTTATGACATTTATGAAATTGATTATCCTAAATGTCATAACCAAATCATTTTCTGTTATTGTTTAATGACTTCCATTAATAAAGTTTAACCAATAACATATAATGCAACAAAGAATGCCATTAAAATAAGTCAATAATATTTCAAATGACAAAAATAACATCCCTTGATAGGGATGTAATAATGGCCAGGCCCAGACGGGCCTCGCGGGCTCCCCTTTTTTTGGCGGGTCAGATCGGGCCAGCCCATGGATCGAAAAGTGAGGCTCAGGCCTAGGCCCAAGCCCATGTCCGCTCAGAATAGGGCCTAGGGTCAGGCTGGCAGGCCTGGGCTTAGGTCGTGGGCCGAACTTGGGCAGGCCTCTTTTTTTTTTTTGGAAAAATGAACGATAAATACATTATCTATGTAGATTATTTATTAGGTAAAAAAAATAAAAGAAAAATTATACTATAGTATTTTAGTTAAGATTAATAAGATGTTTTGTTTGGTTATATTTCATGGTGATATTTAAATTTAATTATGTATGACTTAAGTTTTTTTAATTATGAACTTATAACTAAAAAAATATGCAATTATATAATTTTTTCCTTTTAAAATGAATAATTTTATACATATGAAAATGAAATCTTCAATATTACAATATTAAATTAATTATATAACATTTATGGAATGAATAATTTTTATTTCAAAATGATATAAAATATTACTAAAATTTATATCATTAAATAAAATAGGTGTAAATTATTGATGATGGCAGAGCAATTGCATCACTCTAAGTCAAGTACATTCCAACTAGTTTGGCATCGACTAGCTTACCAATCATTTGCATTATACTCTACCTCAATAATCTAATACAAAAAAGGAAAAAAAAAATAACGAAATGAAATAGTAAAAAACAAATTGTTGATCAATCATCAGGAGGAGACAGACATTCCAATCGTGTTGTCCGATGATATGTCATCCAAATCATTTTGAATTCTCTCATTTTCACTAAAATTTTGTCTTCTCGTAAGCGCATGCATATGATCTTTGGATATCATCAATGCCTCAACCATTTGGGGTAAAAGCTTACTGCGGTAATCGTTCAGTACCCGTCTACCTACACTAAAAGCTGTTTCCGAGACAATTATAGAAATAGGAACAGTTATTATATCACGGGTCATCTGTGAAACCACAAGCCACATAGTTTCATTTTGTTTCCACCAATCCAAAATGTCAAAATTATCGAAATCATCCACTGACAGATTTTTCAAATAACGTTGTAATTCAGATTTACTTACGCTTGTATATTGAAATATTCTTCTACTTTTTATTGCTGAAAAAACACTTAATCTCCCACCTCGAGATAAGACTGCTAGTGTAGTGTGTGTGTGTGTGTGTAGGTATATTTACAGATGCAGCTGCTCTATATTCTTTAAATAATGTGTTGCATGTTTGCAGAATAGAGGCAAACTATGTTTAATCAACAAAAATATGTTTTAAAAATTCTTGTAAATCAATTTCTTTACATCTAGGATCAATTATTATGGCTAAACCTAAAAGATGAGACAAATGATCAAAATATTTATCAAATTTTGCTTTCATTGTAATAATGGTTACATAAAAATCATTACCCATATATTTTACGAAATTTTAATTATTTCTACTGGCATATGTAAAACAAATGGCAAAGTAGGAATATATATATATATAAGAAAATAATTTTGTTGAAGTATCACAAATTTTTAAAATATCTTTACACAAGGCTACTTGGTGCCAATTAAGTTCTGTGGGAGTTAGTACTCTTCCTATTAATGTTGTTATAAAAAATAAATCTATTGCTCTTCTTCGTTTACAAGATCTTTTTAACATATTATACGTTGAATTCCACCTACTATCTATATCTATAATTAATTTTTTAAATGTCATACTTTCTCGTTGACAAATTTTTTTATATTCCGAAATTCAATTAGCAGAAGATATAATAGTAACAACTGCATTTTTTTATTACAAGTATAGAAGTTTCGTGTACATGCATAGCTTCTTTAACAATCAAGTTTAAAACATGGACACAACAACGAATATGAAATAAATCACCATTAACAAGTAATTGTAAAATTGATTTTAAATAGGCTACAATTTGATTATAATAGGCTACATTATCTAAACTAATTGTAAATATTTTATTTTGTAAAGCCCACTCATATAATACATTTTTTATTTTTGTACCAAGCGAATGAGCAGTGTATGGAAGTTCAACTAATTTAAATGAAATAATTCTTTTATATAATTTCCAATCATTATCAATAAAATATGCAATGATACATTGATATTCTAAACTATTATTGACCACAGATTAAATGTTAAACAAACGCTTCATTCAATTTTTTTAAGATGTCAAATAATTCGCTTTTAACATCCTCAAATTTCTTTAACATCCTGTCTTTAGTAGTATTTATTGAAAAACTTTGATCTTGTAGTGCAAAACTTTCGTGAATTATTTCGGTAAAATCGAGACATTCACTAGTAGTAAAATGTTGTTCTTTTTTAATAATATAATTAATTACAGAATTTTGTGCACGTATAGGATCATATGAAAATGTTTGCAAATTACCAGTTGATGAAACTCCTAATTGCATTTGACTTCTAATATCAGGTTGTTGACTTTGTAAATGTTTGTTGGCATGCCTTTTTAGATGACTAGTACCCCCTGCAGATGCAACATTAAGTAAATGTGCATAATATTTACATTTTTCTTTAAATATAATTGTACTATCAGGATTTTTTATAGATATTTTTTCAAAATATTCCTAAACACTACTAGTTGTGCCTCTAGATAATGATTCAACTGTTGGAAGGGGAATATTAGGAGGAGAATCAACAAATTCATGTTGTGTAGTATATGTATCAACATCAACATAAACATTAGGAATATTAAGATCCATAATAATTTAAGTAAAATAATATATAAGAACTAATAATTAATTTAAATAATGAGTAAAAAATAATAATTAATATATGTTCAGAAATAATTAATGAAAAAAAAAAGTAGGTAATAAATTTAATTAAACTAATTAATGTTGCCGACTGGCGAACACAATACAAAAATTTGCTTCTTCTGATAAAAGTTTGTTGTTGCACAATTGCAATTGCCACTTAGGGATGACACTTCAAAATTAATTGAGAGTTGAGAGAGATTGAGAGTTTGAGAGAGAGAATTGTTTGTGAAATTTATTTTGAAAAATGGGGGATATTTATAGAAGTTTGGAAAATTAAAGTAAATTTATAAATAAAAAAATAATTGTTGTGTTAAATGGTAATATGACCGTTAAATTATTTTTATTATTATTATTTTTTTAAGTCTGCAGATGTGCAGACATTTAATTTATTTATTTTTCATTCATTGCAAATTGCAATGATGATGTGAGTGATGCATGAAAGGGGGCAAGGGGTAAGTGACACTAGCAGGGGACAGGCATTAGCTTTGCCTCCCTACAAGGAAATGGCCTTTTTTTTTTTTTTTCCCAACCATTGTTGCAAGATTAAGCCTTTATTTTATTTTATTTTTAATTATTTAACCATTGCAACTTGCCTCTTATTTATTTATTTTTTTAAAATTTGATAGTTGGCAGAGGGAGGGCCAAGTGGGCCGAGCTAGGCTAACGAGCTGGGGCTTCAAATGTAAGTCTCAGGCCCAAGGGTCGACTTCAGGCCACCCACGGACTTTGGGCCATTTTTTACACCCTATCCCTTAACATCCAACCAAAAATTAGCTCCACATCTACTAGCCTTTTTCCCACCAAAACCTTTTTAGAATCTTTTGAGAAAATTATTAGGTACTTCTGGATGTGTCCATACTCCTTCATCAATTATCATTCACCATATTTTTTTATGTTTCTCAATCATCCAACACAAAATTATAATACCCTACCTTTTCCACATATCATAATACCATAGAGTACCACAAGACCGTACTTTGAGAGTACCAAATAATCACCACTACAACATATAAGAGTTTTAGAGACCAAATGATTTGGTCTCTAAATGCGAAAATTTTGTTACAAAAGATATTTAGAGACCAATTTTTATCGTTATAAGAATAGTCACTGAAAGGTCGTCCCAAAAAACAAAAAATAAGGCTTTTAGCGACAAAATTTTGAAAATGTCACTAATAAATAGATTTTCAGGGACAAAATAATTTGGTTTCAAAATGGTATATTTTTTAAGACAAAAAATTTGGCCCCAAAATAATAATAATAATTCATCACTAATGTTCAATTTTTGTTGCTAAAAATATAATGATGACATTTTTCGTAACAAAAATATTTGTTTCCTAAAAAATAATTTTATTCCTAAATTTTGATCTCTAAAACTTTAATACTTTGCAGTGCACCCAAATTTTCTCACCAAAATTGTGTTCTCCATAACAATTTAAAGAGATGATTTTAATGTGCTTAATTTTCATTTGGCATCAATGAGAGTTCAAGAATTTTTATTTTATTTTAAAGTAATAAGCTGATAACGTCACCATATCATTTTATACAAGTTTTTTTTTTTTTTTTTCTTAAATGTCTTTTTGGGGTTATATAGCATTACTCATTGAAGAAACATTGGCAATTTAGAAATTTAATTAAAGGTAAATTGCACCGGCACTTCCTATATTTCAATTGGTTCGATTTTGTTCTTAAATTTATGATTTCATCTCAATTTCATTCAATAGATTACAATTATTACATATTGATGTATTTTTTTAATCATTAATAAAGGACTCTCTTTTGTTGATTTAAAAAAAACTTCAACCAACTCAGTAGTCATTTTCTTTCAAAAGTTCTAATCAATGTTATCAATTAAACTAAATTAATAAAAAATTTTAAATTAAGAGTGAAAATCGAACTAATTAAAATTACACGAACCAAAATAATAAAAGCAACAAAATATGAGAACGATATTGTCAAGGCACATGTTAAAAAAAATAATAAATGACTCCAACTACTCACACTAATATGGAAAATGTTGTACAAAACTATAAATGAATTTAATATCTGTTAGATAATTAATAAGACTCCTATCTTATTTTATGTGGATACTTGGGAGACCAAATTGCATTTATCAAACAGTTGGAGCATTGCCCTGAAACAGTGAAAGCTAATTTGTTTGGTTTCAGTTTTTTAATTAAGTTTTTTGAAAATTATTTTTTTCATTTTTTTTTAGTAAATATTTTTTAAATTTTAAGTATTTTTTTTTTACTTTTTTAAATACACCTAACTTAGATGTATCTACAAAATAAAATATTTGTGAAAAAATATTTTAAAAAATTAATAAATATACAAAAATATGAAAGATATACTGAATTTTCATATTTTTTTTGTATTTTTGATATTTAGTGAACTTTTTAAAGATTTTTTTTTTAAGTGTATTTATGTTAGGTGTATCTAAAAATTTTAAAAATTGCTTAAAATATTTTTAAAAATCAATCAAAAAAAAAATTTGAAAAACAAGAAAGTAGAATTTTCTGAAAAGTGTTTTCAAAAAGTTGAAAAACAAACATGTTGAATAAAATAATAGACAATAAAGTACAAAGAGAGTAATACATCAATAGGACGAAGCTATATGAAATGTAGTATAATAGAAATCTAAATAGACATTTGCTTAAACTTCAACACAGAAATCTGCAAAAACCTTCAAGACCAAAAACAGAAAAAATGAAGGCGAGATAAGCCCTTAAAGCCAAAGAAAAATAAATAAGTAACAGCACCACCACACACCAAACCTCCCAAAAGCATCTTATTCTTCAGGCTAATAAAGATAAACAAAACAAAAGTAGAAGCATTATATATATATATATATAGAAAGTCTTGAGCCCATTGTTCTACATCATGATCTTTCTAACAAATGGAACAGCATCTGAAGGCGTTTCCCCTAATTGCTTTTGACTTCTAATATCAGGTTGTTAACTTTGTAAATATTTGTTAGCATGCCTTTTTAGATGACTAGTACCCCCTGCAAATGCAGTATTAAGTAAATGTGCACAATATTTACATTTTTCTTTAAATATAATTGTACCATCAGGATTTTTTATAGATATTTTTTCAAAATATTCCTAAACACTACTAGTTGTGCCTCTAAATAATGATCCAACTGTTGGAAGGAGAATATTAGGAGGAGAATCAACAAATTCATGTTGTGTAGTATATGTATCAACATCAACATAAACATTAGGAATATTAAGATCCATAGTAATGTAAGTAAAATAATATATAAGAACTAATAATTAATTTAAATAATGAATAAAAAATAGTAATTAATATATGTTCAGAAATAATTAATGAAAAAATGAGTAGGTAATAAATTTAATTAAACTAATTAATGTTACCGACTGACGAACGCAATACGAAAATTTACTTCTTCTGATAAAAGTTTGTTGTTGCACAATTGCAATTGCCACTTAGGGATGACACTTCAAAATTAACTGAGAGTTGAGAGAAATTGAGAGTTTGAGAGAGAGAATTGTTTGTGAAATTTATTTTGAAAAATGGGGGATATTTATAGAAGTTCGGAAGATTAAAGTAAATTTATAAATAAAAGAATAATTGTTGTGTTAAATGGTATTATGACCGTTAAATTATTTTTATTATTATTATTTTTTTAAGTCTGCAGATGTGTAGACTTTTAATTTATTTATTTTTCATTCATTGCAAATTGCAATGATGATGTGAGTGATGCATGACAAGGGGGCAGGGGGTAAGCGACACTAGCATGGGGCAGGCATTAGCTTTGCCTCCCTGCAAGGAAATGGCCTTTTTTTTTTCTTCCCCCCAACCATTGTTGCAAGATCAAGCCTTTATTTTATTTTGTTTTATTTTTGTTAATTATTTAACCATTGCAACTTGCCTCTTATTTTATTTATTTTTTTGAAATTTGACAGTTGGCAGAGGGAGGGCCAAGTGGGCCGAGCTAGGCTAACGAGCTGGGCGGGGCTTCAAATGTAGATCCCAGGCCCAAGGGCCGACTTCGGGTCACCCACGGGCTTCGGGCCATCTTTTACACCCTATCCCTTAACATCCAACCAAAAATTAGCTCCACGTGTATAACTTGATGTTTCATCTACTAGCCTTTTTCCCACCAAAACCTTTTTAGAATCTTTTGAGAAAATTATTAGGTACTTCTGGAGTATAATGTGTCCATATTCCTTCATCAGTTATCATTTACCATATCTTTTTATGTTTCTCAACCACTCAACACAAAATTGTAATACACCACCTTTTCCACATATCATAATACCATAGAGTACCACATGACCGTACTTTGAGAGTACCAAATAATCACCACTACAACATATAAGAGTTTTAGAGACCAAATGATTTGGTCTCTAAATGCGAAAATTTTGTTACAAAAGATATTTAGAGACCAATTTTTATCGTCATGAGAATAGTCACTGAAAGGTCGTCCCAAAATGTAAAAAATAAGGCTTTTAGCGACAAAATTTTGAAAATGTTACTAATAAATAGACTTTCAAAGACAAAATAATTTGGTCTCAAAATGGTATATTTTTTAAGACAAAAAATTTGGCCCCAAAATAATAATAATAATTCATCACTAATGTTCAATTTTTGTTGCTAAAAATATAATGATGACATTTTTCGTAACAAAAATATTTGTTTCCTAAAAAATAATTTTATTCCTAAATTTTGATATCTAAAACTTTAATACTTTGCAGTGCACCCAAATTTTCTCACCAAAATTGTGTTCTCCATAACAATTTAAAGAGATGATTTTAATGTGCTTAATTTTCATTTGGCATCAATGAGAGTTCAAGAATTTTTATTTTATTTTAAAGTAATAAGCTGATAACGTCACCATATCATTTTATACAAGTTTTTTTTTTTTTTTTTCTTAAATGTCTTTTTGGGGTTATATAGCATTACTCATTGAAGAAACATTGGCAATTTAGAAATTTAATTAAAGGTAAATTGCACCGGCACTTCCTATATTTCAATTGGTTCGATTTTGTTCTTAAATTTATAATTTCATCTCAATTTCATTCAATAGATTACAATTATTACATATTGATGTATTTTTTTAATCATTAATAAAGGACTCTCTTTTGTTGATTTAAAAAAAACTTCAACCAACTCAGTAGTCATTTTCTTTCAAAAGTTCTAATCAATGTTATCAATTAAACTAAATTAATAAAAATTTTTAAATTAAGAGTGAAAATCGAACTAATTAAAATTACACGAACCAAAATAACAAAAGCAACAAAATATGAGAACGATATTGTCAAGGCACATGTTAAAAAAAATAATAAATGACTCCAACTACTCACACTAATATGGAAAATGTTGTACAAAACTATAAATGAATTTAATATCTGTTAGATAATTAATAAGACTCCTATCTTATTTTATGTGGATGAAAACACTCCGAACTTGGGAGACCAAATTGCATTTATCAAACAGTTGGAACTAGGGGTGTGCGCGGTGCGGGTCGGTGCGGTTTGAGAGAAAAATAGAAACCGTATGGCGGGTGGCGGATTGATAAAAGTGTCGCTAGAATTTGCTATTTTCCTTATCAAAAACCGGCGGCTCGGTTGGCAAATAATGGCGAATTTGCCTTGGCGGTTCGGACGGATTGGCGGTTTATAAAAAATATAATTCAAATTACAAAACTTAAATCAAAGAGTAAAAAAAAGACGAGAGATACCGTGATGTTAAGCATCTTGCGAAGCTTTCTTCTGATGCAGCAAGTGTAGCAACATGATAATATCAACGACTATGCCATCAGTTCATTACAAGCATCTGTGGAAGTTACAATGATCAAATACAATACATAAAATTAATATCATTCAGGGTTTACAATATATTGAAAATGTTTACTGTTGAAAAGTATTTAGATTGAAAAGTGAGCTGATGCAAATTTGCAACATGGCCAGAAAAAAAAAAAAAAAAAGGATTGGAAAGTGAATTGGAATCTAACTTTATTTTGGATTACTGACATCTTGAATTCCCCTCGAGCAGTAATGTAATACTATATTCTAAGGTATAGAACAATAAGCAAACTTAAGTAAAAAAGGAATTTTTAGAATCTTATAAAACATGATTTAATAGCGGTGCGGGTCGGTGCGGTTTGGAAGAAAAATAGAAACCGGCGGATTGATAAAAGTGTCACTAGAATTTGTCATTTTTCTTACCAAAAACCGGCGGTTTGATTGGTAAATAATAACGAATTTGCCTTGGCGGTGCGGCTCGGTGCGGTTTTGGCGGTTTCGGCGGTATTATGCACACCCCTAGTTGGAACATTGCGCTGAAACAGTGAAAGCTAATTTGTTTGGTTTTAGTTTTTTGGATTAAGTTTTTTAAAAATTAATTTTTTTTAATGTTTTTTTTTAGTAAATATTTTTTAAATTTTAAGTATTTTTTTTTTACCTTTTTAGATACACCTGACTTAAATGTATCTAAAAAGTCAAATATTTGTAAAAAAATATTTTAAAAAATTAATAAATATACAAAAATATGAAAGATGTACTGAATTTTCATATTTTTTTTTGTATTTTTGATATTTAGTGAACTTTTTAAAGTTTTTTTTTTCACGAAAATTATACTTTTTAAGTGTATTTATGTTAGGTGTGTCTAGAAATTAAAAAAATTGCTTAAAATATTTTTAAAAATCAGTTTAAAAAATGAAAAATAAAAAAGTAAAATTTTCTGAAAAGTGTTTTCAAAAAATTAAAAAATAAACATGTTGAATAAAACAATAGACAATAAAGTACAAAGAGAGTAGTACATCAATAGGACGAAACCATATGAAATGTAGTAGAATAGAAATCTAAATAGACATTTGCTTAAACTTCCACACAGAAATCTGCAAAACCTTCAAGACCAAAAACAGAAAAAATGAAGGCGAGATAAGCCCTTAAAGCCAAAGAAAAATAAATAACAACACCACCACACACCAAACCTCTCAAAAGCATCTTATTCTTCAGGCTAATAAAGATAAACAAAACAAAAGTAGAAGCATAATATATATACATATATGTATATATAAAGTCTTGAGCCCATTGTTCTACATCATTTTTTTTTTTTTTTTGATCGGCAAAAAGAGAAACTTTATTGATGAAATAAACAAGTACAAGGTACAAGACAAATTACATCAATAAAGAAAAGGGAAGTGCAAAAGCATTACAGTGATCTAAATGATCTCAATTAGGTTGGCACCACCGAGCTCACCCTAACGGAAAAAAAAAGAAAGAAGAACCAACCAACAAAGCTAGCACCTAAGCATAGCATAGACACCATCCATAGATAGAAGCTCCCAACCTCAAGCAGCCTAGCCAAGCTTCACCTTACAACAAAACAACACCACATCTGGCTGGTCTGGTTTAACTTGACCAGCATTGATGCCTATATCCAATGTTTCCAAGTTTCTCAATGCTACTAATTCCAAAACAGAGCAACAAAAACAACACTACAGCCTTAATCACCTGGTAATTGAACTAAAACCTTGCACCAAAACAACACTGCAGCAGGAGGAGGCCAAACCCAAATCTGCCACCAGCTCCTCCAACTCCTACTCCATTGTTCTACATCATGATCTTTCTAACAAATGGAACAGCATCTGAAGGCGTTTCCCCTGCTCTCCTTTGAAAACCGATGGAACAAATCCCTCCAAGTTATCCCAAATTGCGTTATTTAATGGCAATGTGAAATACATCACAACAGCAAAAACACAAGTTAAAAAGAAAAATTGTACAGTATAATAGGTCGATGGTGATATGACGACAAATGATGCCCCATAGCTCAGCATCAGAAGGAATAGGGGACCGTACAAGAAGATACTAAAATATTGTAACGGGAGGAGAAATATAATCGTCGTGACTGAATAAAGAAAGCATATTGTGTTCAGAAAATAAAAAAAATTGAAGAAGATTCCGTATGTAATAGGTGCATTCAACTTAGTTCTTTTGAATAAAACTCGCTTGGAAGGATCCACGGTGGCGTTGGGGTTGGTGGTGGTGGGATTGGTGAATATGGTGGTGTTAATATAACTGACGTTATTAGTCGGAATAAGGTGGTTGTTGGCGGTGGTGGACATGATAGTGACGTTAATATGGTTTTCATTGGTAGTAGGCTGATTATTGTTGTCGGCAGTTCCTCCCACTACTCCACCAGGGGGGCTAAGTATAGCTTGGAAAGTAGCCGTTGCAATTAGACCAGCTACAACCAGTAATACATTCCGCGTCTCCATTGTCAATGCTCTTCCTTGATAAAAATATTGTCGGGTAGCAAATTCAATAATCGTTTGTGGCGACTTAAAAAATTTAGCAAGACTATAATCCTTAGGAAGTGATGTACTTTTTGAAGCTCCTGCATGGTCTAAAGCTTTTTTAATTTCTCTTGCGGCCTCACCAGGATTATCAATTGCAATGTCACGTGCTGTTCGGCCATTCAAATTCTTTGCATTTTTGTCCAGCCTCCCTACATTTTTCTTCTTAAGTAAAGATTTCACAATCTGCGGAAGAGAAATGTATACAAAATCATTAATGAATATAAAATTCAATATGCAATGGAGAGATCACATTTTTTTTTTTTAAACTAGACATGACATGAAATTAAGTGGCTCGAATGTTACTTTTGTGTTTAATGATATAAAAATTGATTATATATATATATTTATTTATATATTCATTTACCAATGTGTGTATAATATTGTTCGTAATTATATAACATATTATAATTAAAAATAGAGCATATCGCTGTTACGTATACATTTTTTTTAAAAACAAAATAACGAGGGGAAAAAAAAACACGTTATGGTAATTTCATAATGTTGAAATTTGTCATATCTGGTCCACTTTCCCATCTACAGGTCACACATTTTAATTCTTGGGTAAACTACCAATAGGTCTTACTTTGAAGACTTATTACCCATTAAGTCCTATTGATAAATTTATTAAGTGATAAAGATAAATTTATCAGTCTTTTATTTTTATGAATAAATTTATAGTGATAAATTTATCAGTCTTTTTATTTTTATGAATAAATTTATAGTGATAAATTTATCAATCTCTTATTTTTATAGTGTTAAATTTATTAGTTAGGATCTGTAGGTAAATAAGTCTAGTTAATAGGACCTACACGTAAGTACCCCTTAATTGTTCCCAAAAAAAGTTATTTTGGAGTTTTGTTCAACTGCATACACGTGCACTACGCGGGTAGTATGTGGCACCCATATAATATATTAATTTTGATTATATATAAAGAAATTTTATTTTAGACAAAGTTATATTGAATAAACTTCATGGATGTACATCGATGTGTACTACATATTTATAAATATTCAATATCAATAAAACGTTAACTAATAACATAAAAACTATGAAGATAATAAACTAGTACTGTAACTTAAATTTATTATATTTTCATCTTAATTTCCCCACTCAATCACAATTTCACCAACAAGACTTCGAAAGCAACATATAAAAAAATTCTGATCAAACATTTTACATGATGAGATTTATTAAAAAAAGATAAATTTTAGGGACCATTACACTGACACTGTGCCAGTGTAAATTAATTATAAACAAATAAAAAAATTATAATTATAATTATTAATTTTTATAATGTATTTCACCTTTTTAGTAAATATTTTTTCCCTTACTCCACTATCACGTTATTTCCCTTAAACTGTAAAAGATTTTATTATTGTTTAGCATCTATCGCGTATAGTACGGATTTTAACATATAATAATATAGATAGATAATAGAGATGTAAAAATGTAGCGGAAAAAATTTATTTATGCATAATATTATAAAATATATAGAAAGAGCTCCTACCAATTGCTACCAATAAATATGGAGAAACACCAATAGGGCTAAACACATTATCAACTAAGTCCCTATTTGATTGTTCGTATTGGCTATAAAGGTTTGAGGATGATATGTAATATCTAGGGATAAAAATGTGATATAATATATGTTATAGAATATGGGATGTCTTATATATACTGTGTGTATATTATATTTAGTTAAAATATGATATAGGATGAGATAAAATGAGATATTATTTTGTAATTTTGAATAAAAGATGAGTTATATCCGGCGGTGGGAGATATACACTACCATGAGGGATGGTATTTCATATGCCCCTTTTGTATTATATATATACTATACGGACTCTCTATATTCAGAGCAACCAAACACATAATATAGAGAGACAAAAAATTATGTAAGACTCGCCTCATATTATATCAAGCCCTTATATACACGGTAAACAAACATGCTTAAGTACTATAATGAAAACCAAAGAATAGATAAATAGCATGCCTTAGTTTGTGAAGTCGACACCGCAATATGCAGCAGGGTGTTGCCTTCATCATCTTTCCAGCCTAGCACATGACGATGTGTTCGGATCCTGCGAAGGCATCCCAACAGCACTTCAAATGCTTCTTGCTTACAGTTTTTCACAGCAATGTGCAGTGCAGTCTCATCTCGAATTGTCTGGTCCATTATTGATTCCGGACAAGCATATAGAAATTTAGCCAAAAGCTCAATGTCACCTTTTTTAGCTACGTAGTGCAAAGGAGTGAAGCTTTCCCTTCCTTTGACTCGTATGAGCTCCTTGTCAAAATTTATGAGCCGGCTTATAGTCGAAGTGATCCTATTTCGCAAATCCAGGTCCTCCGAGCTTAGCTCTTCCATTTTTGGCAAAGCTGGGTTCGACGGAGTTAGGCCTTCCCTACTTTGCAAAGCCAAGTCCAAGGGGGTTAGCCCTTGTGGGTTCAGCTTCTTACCAAATGATGGCATTAATCTCATCATTTCTAAAGTGAAATGGGCATGTCCAGCTGAGGCAGCTATGTGTAAAGGAGTATCAACAAAAGGGATCTCATCTATACTATCCAAAATTTTTGGGTAGTCTTGTATACACCCGTACAGGAGACTGATATTTCCTGTTTCTGCAGCCTCCATCAACCTTTGTCGAACCTGTTGGTTTTCCATGACACTTGTGACTATGAATATAGCACTCAAAGTAATGCAGTGCAGTGCTGAGGAGGAGGAAAGTTATCACCTTTTATAATAAAAGCTGGTAGTTGCCATGTGGGGCCATTATATGGCTATTGTCAACAATTTTCGCGAAAAATATATATTATTATGGTTGTATTTGAATTATGAATTTAAATATATATTTTAAAAATAAAAAATAAAAAAATATTATTATGATTGTATTTGAATTATGAATTTAAATATATATTTTAAAAATAAAAAATAAAATAAAATGTAAATAAAATATAAAGTAATGCTACTTTAGTTTAAAAGTTAGGTTCAATTCTTAAGTGATAGTGTTTTAGAATATGTAAGACAATTTTTCATGACACTTGTGACTAAGAATATGGCACTCGAACGAGGATTGCTTTGTGATTCTAACTTCCAAGACTAAGACATTGGAAATTATCCTTAAAGTAGTGCAGTGTAGTGCTGAGAAGGAGGAAAGTAATCACCTTTTATAATTTGGGAAATTACAAATCAATGTATGTTTGGGAAGAAAATTAATGATCAAAATCAATCTAATTAAAAATATAGGGACAAAAATAACAATAATAAAAAAATGCAAAGTATAAAAATTATTGGTGTAATTTATCCAAACTTTTTTTTTTTAATATAATGTAGATATCTCCTTCACTGATTCTTTTATCAAATTCGAAAAATAAAATTAATGTTTCTGATGATTTTTTCATTTTTTACCATATATATATATATATAAAGTAAAGTGAATGAAAATGAATTTTTAATTTTTTTTTATATATATATTTTTAACTTTTTCAATAATTTCTTAAATTTTAAACTAAAATGTGATGTTGTCAAAAGAGCCATTAGTGCTGGGTGATGAGAGAATTGCAATAACATATGTATTTAATAATTGGAGAGAGCATTCCATGTGGTACCTAAAGCTACCTATTAATTTTTCCTATATCTGGCCCGTGGTGAAATGATGCTCAGTGATTGATTATAGATCATGTACGAGCACAAAATAATCTTCTTTGTATAATCTTGTTGATCAAGTTTTCACTCCTCCAAACGTCATCGTAACACTTGAAAATATAAGCGTGAGCTAGCAAGTAGATGTTTACCGGAAACCCTTCCAATGCCTAAGTCAACAGGTAAACAAAGGATACAAAAGCTTTGTGAATTCGAGAGTATTAATTGCAATACCTGATAATAGAGTCTGTCATGAGCTTTTGTAGATTTCACATGGCACAATTCTAGCAAGACTCTAACTCTCCTTAGTAGAGTCCTTCTAAGAATCACATTCCTAAAGGATAGTGCTTATCTCTCAATACCCTCCTTACTGCAAGCCAAGTGAGATGGTTCTCTTTGCTCAGCTTCCGCCGTACAACCGAGCTACCTTCACCCTGCCTGTCACTAGCTCAACCATGTAGCATGTGATGCCAGGCTATGCCTGACTGGGACGTCACTACGCTTCGGTAGCTTACCTTATAGCTCGGTCAGCTTTTACTGTAGCCTACTAGGCCGTCTTCGTTGTAACACGATCCAAGCATCAACTGCTCAGACGGCTCGATCCAAGCCCATACGACCCATTAATAGTCCAATCAACCACCTCTGACCGACCAATCATTCGTTTGCCCCAAAGCAATGGCCCTTAGCTCGGCCCACCACAAGACCAAGCCCTCAAAGACCACTTTGACTAGCTCGGCCCAATTTGATTACACAAATTACCCTCTCAGATCACAAATTGGCAAAAATAATAAGAGCATAACTTGTCTTGGGTATGTGAGGTTAATTACGAATTCTCTTACGATATGATCTAAATAGTTTATAATTTAGATTACAAAATGCAAATTATTTATAAAAAAATCAAGTCGTTCTAATAATTGTAAGGCAAGGAGTTCTTGTAAGCTAGCATTGGAGATGCAAGATCACAAGACCTTTGGAGACAATTGCGATACCTTGAATAAGGTTGTTGGCCGTAGCTCTTTGGAGAAAACAGTTCATGCCCTCTGCTGCAATTAGAAAAAGGAATTGGGGAGAGGGGGTCATCATGCCTAATGGATCTTTCAGATGCCTATGTTTTGGAAGTGCATTTGTGATTTATGATGTGTTGGCTGCTGGTTAAAATGGTCTCCATAAGTGCTCTGGTTTTTTGCAAGTGCTTGGTTAGTATTGTTCTCTATTAGTGTTGGGGTTTATTATGCTTTAATCCTCCAATTTTATTTTTTTATTTTATTTTTTATTTTTTGTTGTTGTTGTTGTTGTTGTTGGGTTCTCACCAACATTTTTGACTTGAGCTGGAATATAATTGTACATTTTTCTTGATGCCAAGCTAATTGGGATTTTGAAATTCGCTATAATGTTTTTTGCTTTCGCCTCCCCCTCCCCCCCCTCCCCCTTTTTAATGATGTAAGCTCATATGTTGTATATTTATTTTTATCAATAAAATTTCTTTTTTGTTGATCCAAAAAAAAAAAAAAATGTATTACATTTTTTTTCAAAAAAATAGATGATCTATTTTTTAAATAATATTTGTCGTTTATTATTATTATTATTATTATTATTATTATTATTATTATTATTTTTGCAAATAAATATGATGAACTAATATGGCTACAGTTATTGAATCGATTTGATTTTTTTCATTAATGATCTATATATTATGATTTAAAATATAAACGATTTAAATCATTGAGACAAAATTTGTGATTGACCTCACAATTCAAATAGTACCATCCAGTCCACTGTGGACAAATAATAAATGCTCACACTTTACAAAGCGCCTCATTGGTTAGCTATTTTCTTTGCTTATTATTCTAAGAAAAAAAAAAAAAAAAAACTACAACAACCTTATTTTTATTATCATTATTTATTTTTTTAGAGGGCGGAGGTTGATCGCCATTCCAAAGATTTAGGAACTTCCTCCATCCAAGTCCACTTCTCATATAGGCTTGTTTGGCTCTTTGGGAGGAGAAGTAGACTGATAGTATGTGAGATTTACTTGAAGAGTGTTTGATTAGAGATATAAGTAACGAGATTAATTATCCTCTTAGACTAATAATTGGTTCCATTGGTGGGACTAACAATCCCATAGGAGAGTTGGAATTAAAAATTGAATGAGGGAATTAGTGAATTTTTAAATGACTTTTATACAAAATTTATATTTTTTAGAACAAAAAAAAAAAAAAAAAAATAATAATAATAATAATAATAATAATAATAATAACTATAATATTAAAAAGATACTAAAAATTAAAAAATATTAATTTTATATATTAATACTATTTATAATATTACTAATCTGGTGATGTATAACCAAACACTTTTTATTTTATATTTCTAATCTAATACTACCACACTAATACTCTTAATTAATTTTACTATATTCTTAATCCCATCAATTTTATAAAATCAAACAAACGTGGCCATACATCTTTCAACAAGCATATTCTTGGAGTTATATAATAATGCAATAAACAAACGTGGCCATACATCTTTCAACAACCTCATTCTTGGAGTTATATAATACAGCAGTGATTTAGACCCCCTCAAACTTCAACCCCCACCACCCGCCACACACACGTGGCGGGTGGTGATTGGAAGAGAAGAAAAAAAAGAAAAAGAAAAAGAAAAAGTGACCAATCAAAAAAGAAAGGGGGTCAAAGGGGATGGGGGGAAAGGGGGTCCCAATCTTTATTCTATATAATAATGCAATAAACAAACGTGGCCATACATCTTTAACTAGTCAGATAACTAGCCAGTGATTAAATGATGTCAGATCGATTAAATTTGAAGATAACAAATTGTCAACAATACAAGAATGATTAAGACTCCTAATTTTGAAATTCTCACAAGAGTTCGGATCATTTACCGTTATTTCCTGCGGCCCTTCCCATGGCCCGCTAAAACGACGTTGTTTTTAGTTTTTTTTGGGTAAATTATGCAAATAATCCATGTAGTTTACACGATGTGTCAATTTGGTCCCTATAGTTTCAATTTGCTCGATTTTGTCCCTTAATTTAACGGATTGTATCATTTTAGTCCAATAAATAACGGTTGTTAAGTTAATTTAACGGAAGGTCAAACAATGTGTCAATTTGGTCCCTGTACTTTACATGATGTGTCAATTTGGTCCATGTAGTTTCAATTTTCTTAATTTTGATAAGGACTAAATTGACACATTGTAAAAAATATAGGGACCAAATTGACACATTGTTTGACTTTCTGTTAAATTAACTTAACAACCGTTATTTATTGGATTAAAATAACACAATCTGTTAAATTAAGGGGCAAAATCAAGCAAATTAAAACTACATGGATCAAATTGACACATCATGTGAACTACAGGGACTATTTGCATAATTTTTCCTTTTTTTTTTGTTTTGTTTTTTTTCTTTTCCCCTTTTGCTTTCCAGCAGCCTCTTTTCGTTTTTGAACCCTAGACAAATAGAGAGGCGATGATTTGGATGAGAGAGGCGATGAACGAAGAGGGCTGGGGTGATGTGGTTTCCCAGCGAGGCGATGGAGGCAAGGCAAGGCAAGGCGAGACGGTGAGGCGATTGGAGGCGACGAGAGACGAACAGAGCGGGTGATGGTAGCGAGGTGGCAACGAGTATACATTCACAAAAATTGATGAATGGATTGCTTGCTTTTAAAATCTTTGTTGTTGTGTTGGTTTCTCAAAGAGGTTCTTCATATCCGAAGAAAATGGTTACAAATTTTTTAAAAAAAAAATTACTCAAAAACTAAAAACTGCACATACATATATACATACACACTGATATACATACACATATTTTTTAAATACATACATACACACGCAAAAATTGCAAGCACCAGACTGTTCTCTACACATACATATATACATACACACTGATATACATACATATATATGTTTTACATACATACATACACACTCAAAAACTGTAAGCACTAGACTGTTCTCTACACACACTGGTGGTGTAGAATATTGTATTGTTTTGTTTGAGCGATTTGTGACTGTATAGATCTTGCTGAGAATCATTTTGAATTTGAATTTGAAGTGTGTGTTTATATATATATACACACATATATTAGTTGAAGTGGATTGAGTTTGGTGACTGTGGAGGATTGGCTTTCAATTCGAAGATGTTTTTCTTGAAGTTGAGTTTGAGTTGGTCTGAAGACCAATTTTTCCACCTTAATTTTTTTTTTCTTCTCCATCGCCTAGAGAGAGAAAAGAAGAAGATGAAGGGAATGTTCTGCTTTGCTGCTTTTTTTTTTTTTTTGAATTTTTGAATTTTTGACCCAAAACGACGTCGTTTTGGGGCACTGCAAGAAACCCCGCAGGAAAGGGCGGCAAAGGATTCAGACTCAACCCCGACAACCCATCTCAACCATTCATGTATGTAGAGGGCCCACTCATCCCATAAACCCTAAAGTGATCTCAACCACTCATGGTGTGGGTCCCATATATACATAAATGGTTGAGATCACTTTAGGGTTGTGGGGTCCCCAAAATTAGGGGTACCAAACATTTTTGGTCAACAATAATGCTCATACTTTTTCCAAGTGGGACATGTGATCCCATCCTGTTTGGTTCCCCTTTTTTGGACTTACTTTTTTGAAAATTTTGGAGTATCTGTTTGGTTTTCTAGAACCTTTGTTTTAGATTATTGTCCGAATTTATTCTTCACGTGATCTGAGTGGATGTGAGGTACCAGTACAACCTATTACTCTACTACTTTTACACTCTGCCTTGCTCTCATTATTATCTTCACCAAACCATTATTCGGACTGTTTGGCTTATGTTGCTATGCCAAGGTCGATTACGATTTATTTTTTAGTGGCAATTTCTGACAAAATTACGTATTTTGTGATTGATATTATGAAATTTATGATAAAGTTACACATTTAATGGTACGATATGCACCAATAAATGGGTACATACAAAATCATCAGTGTGTTTGGTTTCAATTTTATGGATTCAATTTTTTGAAAATTTGTCCTTTTTTTTTAGTGAATACTTGTGAAATTTTAAGTATTTTTTTTTAAAAAACTTTTTTAGATACACCTTACTTAGATGTATCTAAAAAGTAAAATATTTACAAAAAAATATTTTAAAAAATTAATAAATACACACGAATACAAAAAATATACCAAATTCTCGTATTTTTTTTATTTTATATTTTTGATATTTAGTGAATTTTCTAAATAATTTTTTCAAAAATATTATAATACTTTTTAGATGTATTTATGTTAAATGCATCTAAAAATAAAAAAAAATTGCTTAGAATATTAAAAAAAATTAATAAAAACAAAAAAACACAAAAAATAAAAAAAATTAATTTTCTGAAAAGTGAATCTTGAAAATCCATACCAAATCCATACATATATGATGCAAACATGGAATTCTTTTACTACACGTACAGCATGTACATACATACATAATGCAAACATGTACTGCTTCTTTCTTAAATGTATCCAAGAAGCAGGGCTAGCCCTCTATCTGTTCAATTGTGGAGGGAAATTTGAAATTACAAATGCATTTTTTTAAAAACCGAACACATCTATTTTTAAAATATAGTTTTCAAATTATTTTTTTGAATAAATAACTCAAAAAACTTAAATCAAACATGTTATAATACTTTTTCATGTACCATATATAAAAATAGTACTCTGATAAAAAAAGTTATGTCATTGGAGTTATTGATTTCATCGGTGATGTGACATGACTTAATATTTTCTTTCAACAATGCTAGAGACCTCTAAAAACACACCTCTAAACACACCTCTAATGAGGTGGAAAAGGAAAAAAAAAAAATAAAAAAAAAAATCAAAACACAGGATTGGTTGTGGTAGTGGTGGGACCCACTGCCACATCATTAGTGGTACCTCTAATTAGAGGTCCCAAGCATTCTTCATTTTCTTTTTGTTTTTTAGAACTAACAGGTGGCATGAAAAAGTTATTTGGTGGTAACATGGTTGGTTGATGTTTTAAGCCTTCGTTTGGAATTTGGATTAGTTTTTTGATTTTTTAGTTATTTTAACTTGGGGTTAAAAGGCTCATTTGTGATGAGATTTTTAACTTTTTTGACTTTTATAAAAGAAAGAATGAAATGATTATGGGTTAGATGTGACATTTTGTCCTATTTGGTTAAAATAACATATTTTGTCTTATATGACTATTTTAGCCCAAAACATCTTTCCAAACGGCTAAGGTCTATAATTTTATATTAAATGATTAAGAAATAATAGACATGGTGGTTTGTGAAGGATAATGACCACATGGCACGCCTGGACTACGAAATTTTGTTTCAATAACCTATATACAATTATGCAATGTTTCACATTAAATTATTTATATAAAAAAAATTAGACTAATCTTTTTTAAGATTTAAAAAATATATTAAGTACCATAAAATTTGACATAATTTTCTTCAAAATTTATTAATTTAAATAAAATTTAACTAATTTTCAATAGCATTTTACTAGTTGCATGAATAGAAAAATGGTGTTATTTATTTATGTCACGACCCAAACCCATCATTATAGGTTTAGCGTTGTAAGCAGCTAATAATCCGTGATTACCGAAGGCCTGTTTAACAATAATGACAATAATACAATACAAAGGGGTTGGTGGAAGCTAATCAATAATAACATACATTGTCCAATGAGCTGTGAGGACCTGAATGGAAATAAACTTTCATATATATAGTTATGCACGCAAACACTTATTTTCATAAAACACATATATACAAGACAAAACACAAGTTAGGGTTGACGCCACTAGCTTTGATCCGATGCTCGATCACCTATATATATAGTAAACAATGAGTTAGAGCTCAGTGAATAACAGCTGTGTAAAGAGGTTAAGAATGATATCCTTACAGCACTTGAAACAATCGATTATCAATAGAACATTTTCAATCAATATCTTTTTGTCAATCAATCGTTCAATCGTTCAATTCAATCAATCATATTTGTATAGGTCATACATGGTACATCCAATAGCAATAATACAATAGGCATTAAAGACCAAACAATTAATTAATGGCCATCAAACAATAGACAATAGTTCCAAGAATTGGAACTGATAGAGATTTTTGTAACAATAGCGATAACAATATCAATAACAATAGCAATACGCTAAGGATACCACAAATACAGTTCAGAAAATAGGATCATCATTCAATCGATAAAAAGTATCATTTTAGAAAACAATATAATTTATCAATCAGAAAATAAATATGATTGAATATAACTTTACAATAGTGTTACTCACAGTGTACTCCTCAGTACATGCACTAATGATTCGGCGTCCGACCTAAACAAATAAAGTCAAGCATAACACAATTTCCATCCTCAATTTCATATAATCCAAGGCCCAAAACTTCTTGCAAGAAAACTTTAATCTTTATAAACACGACTTTGAACAAAAACATATCTTCAAATTAAAAACGAATTTTTTCCATGCAAAACTCAAAGTCTTGAATTGAATTTTGATAAAAACTTGTAATTTAAGCTTCAATTTCTCAACTTTTATGGTACCTCCTTAAAATCATAAAAATTCATGCAAGGAAATAAGAATATGATCGTATAACCCAGAATATATATCATGCATGATGATTTTGAAAGTTGATTTAACTAATTCTTCCATTTTGGAACACAATTACATTAAACCTCCATTTTCATAAACATAACCCTTAATTTTAGGTATGATCTCTCCTCAATTTCTATGAATCATGTAGGAGAACAAGTATAGAATCAAAGTTTTCTTGAAAATATACTATGCATGTAAAGATTAGGAGTTAATTTGAACAATTCTACCATTTTCTAACATGCATGTCCTAAGCTCTTAATTACATGAGCAAATCTTTTAATTAATTATAAATTCAACTCAAGTAAGCATATGTTCTTCCTTTTTGAACTTGTACTCAGTCCATGACTTGGTGTCCAATCTGCAGCAGATAGGTGTTCTGTTTTATAAGGTACGGCAGCCCAAAATCCTGGTACAGAGGAGGAGCAGATGGTTTTGCTGCCTTGGTGGTGTCTAGCAGCTAGTTTTGGCTTGCTTGTTTGGACTGCTATGGTGGTATCCAACGCTTGAAGATGCAAAGGAGAACGTAGCAGATTAGTGGGTTAGGTTCTGTTACTATTGTGGTTACTGCTAGATGAACTGGCCCATTGGTCTTTGTTGGTTATTTGAAAGTGAGATTGGGTGGTCTAGTGTTTAGGTGTATTGCTGGTTCATGGTGGGGTTGTTTGTATTTGATTCTTTTTTCTGTAGGTTCCTCACCAACCATCTTGTTTGAGTTAACACATGATTATGTGTTCTTCTTAGTGACAATTTAGTTGGGTTTAGGAGGTTATGCTATGATACTTTTTACTCTTGTCTTTCTTTATTGATATAATCCATATATAATGTATTTTGATTTCATCAATAAAGCTCTTTTATTTTGTTGTTAAAAAAAATTATAATAAAATTATGTAGTTATGGTTATCATATTAATATAGTTTTTTTTTAATTAAATGATATATATTGACATAAAAAATGATTTTTAAGGGTCTATTTTTCAAATGACATGTTTATTTTTTAGAAGACAAATATAATAAAATTAAATAGTTATGGTTTTTATATTCTGGACTTGGTGTTGAAACCTTTCCTTAATTGCTTCTCAGTGCACAACACTTGAAGCCATCATCTTGGATTTATGAAAAAACACTTATGATTTGGACAACCTGCATTTTATGTATTAATTTATTTATCATTTACTTATGCAATGTATATGCTAACCGTTAATATAAATTATCAAAAAGGGACTTCACAAGTCAAATAAAATTGTCCAATCCACTTTAATGGACTGGAGAGGAGTTCTATGGACAATTTGACAATTTTGACTTCTTTTTTTTTTTTTTTTTATACTTTTTTGGTGTTGAAACCTTTCCTTGCTTCTCAGACCATCTCCAACGGTGAACCAAACCCAGCACCAGATTTAAATTTTGATGAAAAAGTCCCTTTTTCATGCTCCAACCGTTGCACCAGATTGATATCAAAATGAGATTTCAGCAAAAAAATCATCAAACTGAGAACGAGACACAGATTTGGTAAAATCACTGTTACTGACCGTTGAAAGAGGGACACCGGTCAACCAACCGGTTGCCCGGCCGGTTGACCAACCGGTCGCTCGGTTGACCAACCGGTCGCCCGGTTCTCTTTGAAATACATGGGTTCAAACCAGTCAAAAACAGTTCAAACAGTTAAAAAAAAAAAAAAAAAAAAAAAATTTGCCTTTGCCGGTCGACCGGTGGCCGGTTGGTCGACCACTCGGTCGACCATCTCCCCAATTTCACTTTGATGCTCACCGTTGGAGCGCCTCGTATCAAATTGAGAAAATCGTTCTTTTCTTCTTCAAATTTGATGAAAAAAGAAGTGCAGCGTTGGAGATGCTCTCAGTGTACAACACTTGAAACCATCATCTTGGATTTTTGAAAAAACACTCGATTTGGACAACATGCATTTTATGTATTAATTTATTTGTCATTTACTTTTATTTTTATTTCTTTGAATTGCAGACGCAATATATATGCTACCGCTAATATAAACTATCAAAAAGAGACTTCACAAGTCAAATAAAACTGTCCAATCCACTTTAAATGGCCCATTTTGGCAATTTTGACTTTTTTTTTTTTTTTTTTTTAAATCACATCACCTCTTTATTTTTTTACACATTTAAAAAAAAAAAACAATTCAACTTTCAACCTACTCTCCAAAACAATCTTATGTATCCTAAAGGAAAGACTATGGTACACACGCATTATAATTAAAGAATAAAATAATATAATTTCATATTTTATAAGTCATAACTAAAAAAATGTGATAATCAAATATTACATAAGGTATAATTAAAGATCTCTTAAGTCATAACTAAAATAATATCAAAACTAAAAAAGAAAATTAATTATAACTAACAAGAAAAGGGAAAATTATTTATAAGTCCTATTAGGGAGACTTATACTACATATGGTCCTACTAAAAAACTTATGTTCCCATAAGTCTTGTGAGAAGTTTGTTGACACATTTACCCTCAATGTTAGTTGTTAATATCATAAATAACAGTAAAATCATATATAGGAAATTAAATATTACCATAGATCATATCTATATAAACGTAACGTAACGTGATACCTACATAAACGTAATGTGACACCTAAGAAATTGTATGTTACCATAGATCATATCTACATAAACGTAACGTAACGTGACACCTATGATCTATGGCAACATTCAATTTCCTATAGGAAATTGAATGTTGTCATAGGTCATATCTACATAAACGTAACGTAACGTGACACCTATGATCTATGGCAACATTCAATTATATAGGAAATTGAATGTTGCCATAGATCATATTTATATGAGACGTAACGTGATACCAACATAAACCAGCAACATTTTCATATTCAATTTAAAAAAATAAAAACTCATTAAGTTTGCGAAACGTAACGTGACACGTTACGTTACGTTTATGTAGGTGTCACGTTACGTTACGTTTATATTGGTGTCACGTTACGTTACGTTTATGTAGGTGTCACGTCACGTTACGTTTATATAGGATCTTGTGAAATACATTCCTATCTAAATAGGATTTGAGACTCTATAAGAAATTGCACAGGACTTAGCCTACCATAAGTGTCTGAAAAAAGACTTATAAATAACTCTCTCAAAAGAAGATGTGTGTTGTCCATTGTTTATTGTGTGGTTTATTTGTTATTGTTGTGTGGGACTGTTTGTTGTGTGGTTTATTTGTCAATGATCCCCTATAAATTTTAAAAAAAAAAAACATAAAATAAAATAAAATAAACAAAAGAGAGAAAGAATAAGAATGTAGATATGTTTGGTGCAGTTTATACGGTTTTTTTTATATATACAATTTTTTTTTTCTGTTATTTATTTTGAGAGTTCATGTCCAAATATTTATTTCAATTTTTATTTATAGTTTATAAAATATAAATGAACTACTTATTTGGGGATCTAGATCAAATAGGAAAATTCAAGATATAGTGATATGTATAACCGTCGCTACGTTAACTGTCGCAATAAAAATAGTTATACCAACGGTTGTCATAACCATCACAATAAGGCTATGCTGACTTGTTTATTGCAGTGGTCGTTGGACAATCTTCACTGTAATTAATTAATTCTGTTTGTGTACTTAACAACAAACATAATACAAAAGAAATAAAGGAAATGAGAGAAAATTGTTTGATTACAAAAATCAAATTAGAAATAAAATTAAATAAATAAAAAACAGATTTTATTTTGTTACAAAAACAAAATTTAAAGTATGATTTAAATAAACAAATAAACAGAATAATAAATTAAACAACTTACTTGATTAATTTCTTCGAATAATAATCTGATCAAGTCCAGTGTTTGACACTGTGTCCTTAAGACAGATTCGTCCTCTCCTCGGTGCTTTCAGAATATGGACGTTTATCTCCCAAGATGAAATGATCAATAACAAATAAATACAGCACTACAATTTATTTGTTCAACGAACACACTTAGTGTATACACTCTTTCTCACAGAAAAATAATGGAATAAATGCAGCAAAATGCAGAGATGAATTGCAGCAAAAGAGGGACAAAAATTGGAGTGAATCTGATCAAATGAGGGCTAGTCTATTTATAAAAGTAATGGCACCCTTTAATTTTGAATTGAACAGGTAGCATACCTGTTGGGTTTGAATTTGAACAGATAATCGAATCTGTTTGAATTTCAAATCTGTTCAGGTGGATTTAAATTTGAACCGAATAGATTCGGTTTTGGATAGATCCGAACCTATACAGAACTTTTGAAGAGGTGCAAATAAAATTTTGAATTCAAAAATTGAAAATTAAATTTGGACAGAATTTATTCTACCAAAAATAAATTGAATTCAAATATTTTTGGCCCAAAATGATTAGTATTGGGCCGGACAAGCCCAACCCAACCTTACATCATGCACCCGCGCCCAAGCCCAGCCCAGTCCGACCGACCGGACTGACGGCGGCGGCGCGCGCGCATACGTGTGGTGATTTTTAAGTCCAATAGGTCTAGCCCATTTTGCCCATAACCTCTCCCTTCTACAAACTTGGGGTGCCCCTTGAGGCCCTTCCCAAGTTATAAGTCCAAGCTATATAAACCCATTCAAAACTTCCCACCAAATCAATGTGAGACAAGCCATTTACACAAACCTTAAGGAATTTCCACCAAAACTCCATTTCCATAGAGCACACTTTGGCTTCAATTTCCCATTCACTTGATAATCGATAATGGTTTTGAGCAACCAAATATACCACGTGAATCACAACGCGGCATAGAACGCGTTACCACTTAGACCCGCTAATTTTGGCGCACAGGTCCCATCTAAATAATTGACCAAAGATAGGAAAAAAATTCTGGTTTTATCTAGAATTTTAAACCATTTCTAACAATCCCCCACATGAATGGAATTTGATGACAACGAAAATGCAACAATATGCAGAATTTGTCGAAAGAGTATAAATCGGAAATATCTTGCATCAGGATAGGTAGCTTTCGGCCTTGAACCTTCCCTAGTGATAACCTATTAGACTTACTAGCTAACCAATGGACGCGATGTCTTGAATTGTTCAGCCGTTTGTGTAAGCCAAGACAATAGATTTCACACAAAAAATCTTCTAATACATTGTGGTTCTCACTGTTGTGCTCATTTTGGCCTTGAACGCTCCTGATTTTTATGAGTGTTTCTAGAGAATTTAGCCTTTTCATTCTCATAGAACCGGCCCCAGTTCGACACTCATATTGGTGATTCTTATTATAAGTATCTCCTTATACTCGTCTTGATTTTTAGACCTAAATCAAGATATAAGTAATCATTAAAAGCAAAGCTTATCCTTATACCTCTGCAGACAACACATGTTGCAGATATCACTCTCACCATAGAAATGAGTAGGGAATTTTAATCCCTTGGTGATTTTTGGCGAGCCACACATAACTTAGTTGTCCCTTTGAACTTAGTTTTTGGGATCTCCAGTCATATAAGTAGGGTTACCATTATGATGACTCTTATTCATAGGCTTTAATCACATCCCCTTCGATGAACTATACACTAGCTCGTTTGTCAAATCTTTTGTTAACGAATCCGCTATATTCTCTTTAGATTTTATATAATCTATTGAGATTATTCCATTTGACAACTATTGTCTTACGGTATTATGTCGACGACGAATATGTCGTGACTTACCGTTATACATATGATTCTGTGCCCTACCTATTGCAGATTGACTATCACAATGAATGCAAATAGCTGGCACATGTTTTGGCTACATTGGAATGTCTTCTAAGAAGTGACGAAGCCATTCTGCTTCTTCTCTTGGTTTATCTAAAGCAATGAACTCAGATTCCATTGTGGATCGTGTGATGCATGTTTGTTTTGTGGACTTCCAAGAAACAGCAGCGCCTCTCAGAGTAAAGACATATCCACTAGTAGATTTTGAATCTTTAGTATCCGATATCCAATTGGCATCATAATAACCTTCGAGTACTGCTGGATATCGAGTAAAGTTCAAACCATGATCACGGGTAAATCTTAGATATCTAAGAACCCCGAATGATCGCTTTCCAATGGTCTTCTCCGGGATTACTAGTGTACCTACTCAATTTACTGATTGCATAAGCTATGTCAGGACGAGTAAAATTCATTAGGTACATTAGGCTTCCAATGATTTGGGAGTATTTTAACTGAGACACTGCATCACCTTTATTTTTCGATAAATAAAGACTGATGTCTACAGGTGTTCTAGCTACATTCAAATCATCCTTGATAAATTTATCAAGAATTTTCTCAATATAATGAGATTGAGATAATATATATCCGTTAGATGTTTTAGTAATTTTCATTCCTAATATAATATCCGCGACCCCCATATCTTTCATATCAAATCTTTTGTTAAGCATTTGCTTAGTTAATTTGATCATGTTTTGACTGCTTCCAATGATAAGCATGTCATCTACATAAAGACAAACTATGACATATCTTTGGTCAGTGTTTTTAACATAGACGCACTTGTCACATTCGTTTATCTTAAACCCATTAGTAAGCATAGCATGATCAAATTTTTCATGCCATTGCTTAGGCGCTTGTTTTAATCCATAAAGAGATTTTACAAGCCGACAAACTTTCTTTTCTTTCCCTGGCACTACAAACCCTTCGGGTTGCTCTATATAGATCTCTTCATTTAGATTACCATTTAAGAAAGCTGTCTTAACATCCATTTGATGTATCTCTAAATTAAACAACGCTGCTATAGCAATAAGCATGCGAATGGATGTTATTCTTGTCACAGGGGAATATGTGTCAAAATAATCCAGACCTTCCTTTTGTTTGTAACCTTTAACTACAAGTCTTGCTTTATACTTGTCTATTGAACCATCTGCTTTCATTTTTCTCTTGAATATCCACGTATACCCAAGAGGTTTAGAACCAGGTGGAAGATCCACCAATTCCCAAGTATAATTTTGCATAATGGATTCAATTTCATTATTAACAGCCTCTTTACACAAAGGTGCTTCAGGACCTGTCATTGCTTCCTTAAAGCTTTGAGGTTCATTTTCTAACAGGTATGTCAGAAAATCTGGACCAAAGGATTTTGATGTTCTCGCTCTCTTACTTCGTCTTGGTTCATCATCAGTTAAATCCTATTGGTCGAGACCATTACTAGTCTCTTGTGTTTGATTGTCATTAGTCTCTTGACTTTGTGTACAATCATAAGTTCTTTTCTATGAACTTAACTCCTGTCCTTTCTTGTAAGGAAATACATGTTCAAAAAACACAGCATTCCTTGATTCTATAATAGTGTTCATATTTATATCAGGTATTTCTGATTTATAGGTCAAAAACCGATATGCACTACTATTCTGAGCATAACCAATAAACACACAATCTACTGTTTTTGGTCCAATCTTAGTCTTTTTAGGAACAAGAATTTCAACTTTTGCCAAACACCCCCGCACTTTTAAGTATTTGTAGGAAGGCGGTCGACCTTTCCACAATTCATAAGGAGTGCTGTTGGTTTTCTTGTGGGGTATTCTGTTAAGAACATAATTAGCAGACAATATTGCTTCCCCCTAGAAATTCTGTGGTAAGCCTGAACTTAGTAACATGGCATTCATCATTTCTTTTAGGGTTCTATTCTTTCTTTCAACAATTCCATTTTGCTGAGGAGAATAGGGTGTTGTAGTTTGGTGAATAATGCCATGTTGTACACAAAATTCATTTAATGGTGCATCATATTCACCACCCCTATCACTTCTAACCATTTTAATGGTTTTACCAAGTTGATTTTCAACTTCTGTTTTGTAGAGTTTAAACATTTCTAAGGCTTCATCTTTACTTCTAAGTAAATAAACATAACAATATCTTGTGCAATCATCGATAAATGTTATAAAATACTTTTTTCCTCCTCTAGTTTGAACAAATTTAAGATCACATACATCTGTATGAATTAATTCTAGAGGTTCGGTTTTCCTTTCAACCGATTTAAATGGAGCCTTAGTTAGTTTCGCTTCTACACAAATTTCACATTTATGATTAGGATCAATTTCAAACTTTGGTATATAATCCAAACCAATTAATCTACGCAAAGCATCAAAATTCACATGTCCTAATCTACCATGCCATAAATTCGACTCAAGAATATAAGCAAAAGATGTGTTATTCTTATTCATAACAACTTTCGGTACAACTGTCATTACATTCAATTTAAAGAGACCATCACTCATGTATCCCTTACCAACATACATACCACTTTTTGTTAATACAAATTTATCAGACTAAAAAACAAGCTTAAAACCATTTTTACTTAACAAAAAATCAGAAACTAAATTCTTCCGGATGTCAGGTATATACAGTACGTTGTTGAGGGTCAGTTCTTTCCCTGATGTCATCTTCAAGATCACTTTCCCTTGTCCAGCCACAGTAGAAGTAGAAGAATTTCCCATGAAAAGTTGTTCACCATTTGCAGCCTCATTGTAGATAGTGAACATCTTCTTGTCCGCACAAATATGACGAGTTGCCCCAGTGTCAACCCACCATTCCTTGGGATTTCCAATCAAATTAGCCTCAGACACCACATCAGTGAGGTTGATGTCATTCACTCCGTCAGAGATATAATCTAGTTTAGTTACATTGGCTTGATTGATGGTCTTCTTACTTGTACTTCCATGATCCTTCTTAGGGCGGCGGCAGTCAGAAGCTCGATGTCCAGTTTTGCCACAGTTATAGCATTTTCCTTTGAACTTCTTGTTGCCATTATTGTCGCCTTGTTTAGGACCAACTCTAGTAAACTTCCTCTTCTTGTTATGTGGTTTGTGAACTTGTTCAACCATATTAGCCTTGGACTCAATGGGATTTTTCCTATTCCTCTTTTCAGCTTTACGGTTATCTTCCTCAATTCTCAGTCTTACAATAAGTTCATCCATGGTCATCTCTTTGCGTTTATGTTTTAAATAATTTTTGAAATCTTTCAAAGCCGGTGGTAACTTTTCCACTAAAGCAGCGACTTGGAAAGACTCGCTCAAAGACATACCCTCAGAATGAATATCACGTAAAATTAATTGAAAACTTTGAACTTGAGAAATTACCGTTTGGGAGTCTATCATAACGAAGTCCAGAAATTTACCGACAACAAATTTCTTCGTGCCGGCATCCTCTGTCTTGTATTTCTTCTCCAAAGAATCCCACAATTCTTTTGCTATTTTCAGAGGACTGTAAACATTATACAGCATATTGTCAAGGCCATTGAGGATGTAGTTTCTGCACAGGAAATCTGAATGTTTCCAAGCATCTACAGCAGCAACAACTTGTCGATCACTTTCACCCTCTTTAAGTACTGGAGCCTCTTCATGGAGAAACCGGGCCAAATTAAGAGTTGTAAGATAGAACAGCATCTTTTGCTGCCATCTCTTAAACTCAGTACCGTTAAATTTTTTCGATTTTTCTCCATGATTGATTGGTACTTGAACATGGTTCTAGATAGGGACCGGTGTTGGTGTAACCATTGGAGTACCACTTCCAGTTGCAGTTTCAGTTGAAGTAGCCATAATCTCTGATTAGAAAAATCAGAAAAAATTAAAATACAAATTAATTTTCTAGTTACTAAAGCCAGAAAATAAATTATAACACAAAATAATTTTATTTTCCTTGTTACTAAAACTAAAAAAATATAATACCACAATAATTTTCTGTAACTCAAATTAATATTCTACAATTGTTAATGACACTAGTATATTATTACTAGTTGTCAAAGAAAATAGACAGTATATTACTACTATTTGTCAAATAGCATAAACCACTATTTGTTTTTCCAACCAGAATATGTCTTTATGAAATCACAGAAAATTAAATACAATGAAGACACCAAAAATGTTCTGTCTTAAGATTGTTGGACAATCTTCACTGTAATTAATTAATTCTATTTGTGTACTTAACAACAAACAGAATACAAAAGAAATAAAGGAAATGAGAGAAAATTGTTTGATTACAAAAATCAAACTAGAAATAAAATTAAATAAATAAAAAATAGATTTTATTTTGTTACAAAAACAAAAATTAAAATCTGATTTAAATAAACAAATAAAACAGAATAATAAATTAAACAACTTACTTGATTAATTTCTTCGAATAATAATCTGATCAAGTCCAATGTTTGACACTGTGTCCTTAAGATAGATTCGTCCTCTCCTTGGTGCTTTCAGAATATGGACGTCTATCTCCCAGGATGAAATGATCAACAACAAATAAATGCAGCACTATAATTTATTTGTTCAATGAACACACTTAGTGTATACACTCTTTCTCACAGAAAAATAATGGAATAAATGCAGCAAAATGCAGAAATGAGTTGTAGCAAAAGAGGGACGAAAATTGGGGTGAATCTGATCAAATGAGGGCTGGTCTATTTATAGAAGTAATGGCACCCTTTAATTTAGAATTGAACAGGTAGCATACCTGTTTGAACAGGTACTGTACCTGTTGGGTTTGAATTTGAACAGATAACCGAATCTGTTTGAATTTCAAATCTGTTCTTGTGGATTTAAATTTGAACCGAACAGATTCGGTTTTGGACAGATCCGAACCTATACAAAACTTCTAAAGAGGTGCAAATAAAATTTTGAATTCAAAAATTGAAAATTAAATTTGGACAGAATTTATTCTATCAAAAATAAATTGAATTCAAATATTTTTGGCCTAAAAAGATTAGTATTGGGCCGGACAAGCCTAACCCAACCTCACACCACACACTCGCGCCCAAGCCCAGCCCAATCCGACCGACCGGACGGACGGCGGCGGCGGCGGCGCGCGCACGCGCGTGTGGTGATTTTTAGGTCCAATAGGTCTAGCCCATTTTGCCCATAACCTCTCCCTTCTACAAACTTGGGGTGCCCCTTGAGGCCCTCCCCTAGTTATAAGTCCAAGCTATATAAACCCAATCAAAACTTGCCACCAAATCAATATGGGACAAGCCATTTACACATCCTTAAAGAATTTCCACAAAAACTCCATTTCCATGGAGCACACTTTGACTTCAATTTCCCATTCACTCGATAATGGCTTTGAGCAACCAAATATACCACGTGAATCATAACGCGGCATAGAACGCGTTACCACTTAGACCTGCCAATTTTGGCGCACGGGTCCTACGTAAATAATTGACCAAAGATAAGAAAAAAAATCTGGTTTTACCTAGAATTTCAAACCATTTCTAACAGCGGTTTGGCCGCCTGTAGACACCCAATTTTTGACCGCCCTTAAGACTTGGGCACTATTGATGGTTTACTTGGTGGAGAAAGGTGTGCAGGGCAAAGGTTCAGTTTCTTCGGCAAGAAGAGAGTCAAATATCAACTTCATACCCCTTTTGGACCAAAACAATCTTGATCAAAAGATTTTAGACCTTGAAACCCTCTCTTTCAAAATGTTTTGAAAATAAAGTTCCTACGATGTTCCGACGCTCGCATTTCGTTAAATGTTGCGCTTTTCGGTAAACCGAGCAAGGACGAAGTGGAAATGAATGAAAGAGAGTTGAAATCTTTGAAAAATATTTCAAAATATCTTGTTTAGGGGTTTGGAGTTGAGGAAAATTGGAGAAGAGGGAAGAAACCAAGTTGAAGAAGAGGGTGGGTATGAATCGCTAAGAGAGAGAGCCGAGCGGTCCTCGCTAAATCATGCCTATTTGTCTATACACTTGGATTTTAGCTATGAGGCTACCACCATTGGAAAGATTACTTCCGGGGCTTCATTTTGCACTCAAGAATCTCCTAAAGCCAAGTCCGGATGGGGGAGATATGGTTGGTTGAAGTAGGGCATCAATCCGGTTGGACCGAAACTGCGCGGCTTCCCCAAAATAGGCATAACTTTTTGCACAGTTGGAATTTTGATGCAAGGCTGGTGCCATTGGAAAGATAACTTTTGGGGCTTCAATTTGGACACTGGACAACTAGTTTTTGGCCTTTCCAGCCATTGGCCGACCACTTTTCTTTCCAGGAGACCACTTTTTGTCCTGAAAAACCAGAAAAAGTAGCTGGCCGACCAGAAAAAGTGGCTGGCCGACCACTTTCTCATGAAAAGTGGTCGGCCGACTAATAAAAATAGTCGGCCAACCACTTTAACTGGTCGGCGACCTTCTTACATATTCTACAGGTGTTGTGGATGCCAGCTGTGCCAGCTGGAGGGCATAGACTGTATCCTCCATACACGTGTATGGAGGGATGTATCGAAGCTCTAAGCTTCTCCAAGAAGCTTTAACTTGTGTTTTTCTATAAGAGAGAGGCTCTCTCTCCAGGGCAGAGGTTCTGATTTTGGTTGAGAGCATAGGCTTACACTCTCTCTATATCCCTCTCTTTCTCTCTCTATATTGGTGCTTTGCTTCACACTTGTACACACAACCTCATAGCCAAACACTCTTACCTTGTTGCTGAGTTGCTGGAGGGTCTTAAGGGAGCTCAAGAGTTGGTTTTGGCTCAGAAAATTTGCTGGTATTACAGTGCTTCAAGGGTAACCTTCTTTTCCCCCCTTTCAGCTCTATTTTGATCACTCTCTTAGCCATATTTACATGCTTCTCTTGGCTTAACTTTAAACTACAAAAAGATTTATTTTTGAGTACTTAACATATTTGTTTGAGGCTCCTTGGGTGTTGGGGGTGTTCTACCCCCTTTTGTGCCTTGTTTGGCCTTGTTTTGTGCCATGCCTTGAGGCCTTTGAATTAGTCTTTGCTTGGCCTTTTAACCACTGAAATCCAATAGATTTTCAGTGGTAGGCATGTGGTTTTGAGGCCTCAAATCAGAGGGGGGTGATCCCCTCTCTTTTTGTTTTGTTTGCTTGCATTATTGGCCTATCAAAGGAGCATGTGTTTCTACCATTTTAAGGCTTAGTTCAGGCACTTTTTTGTGACTTCTAGGGCCTGCCTTGACTCTATCCATGGCTGGTTTGGTCACCTTTTGCATGCTTCTTGCATGTGTAGTGTAATCCAATTTATGGCTCATCAAAGTAGCATGTCTTTCTAGCATGTATTGGCTCCATTTCAATGGGTTTTTGGCCATCATTTGACATGTCATAACTCTTTTTTGAGTTGGTTTGATGGCCCCATGCATGCTCCATGCACTTGTAGTGCATTTCCATGAAACAGCCTAACATGCATCATGTTTCGACATGTCATTTTAGCATGCTTTTGGCTTAGCTCTGAGAAGACTTTGTTCATGTTTTAGCATGCTTAAGGTTTGATTTATGTTGTTTTGGTATGCATGCCATGCTTTGTATAGCCATAGTGCATTTTAGCTCACTAGCCTTGAGTTTCCAAGCCACTAGCATGCATTGCTTGGGCTATTTGCATGATTTAGCATCATTTGGAATGATATTTCAGAGCTTATATCTTTGCCATATTCTCATGTTTATCATTCCTTCAATGTTTGAGAGTTGTACCTTTATGCCTTGTTTGTGAGCCATTGCATGAGCCTCATTTTCTTGCCTTTCAAGCCATCATCTCAGTCCATTTTGGCTACTGTTTTGGCCTGCATAAGGTCTGTTTGGGGCTGGTTTGGCCATTTGAGCATTGTCTTGCATGCCTCTAGTGTAATACACTTCACTAGCTTCGATGCTTGAGCCTTTCAACATGCATTACATTGGTTGTTTGCATGATTCGAAGTCATTTTGTATGCCATTTTAGTGCTGGAACACATGCCATTGTACTCCATGTTTCATCTTTTCAATGCCCTTGGAGAGTTGTATTTTGTGCCTTAGGCTTGGGCCATTGCATCATACATGTTTGTGTGTGTTTCGGTGCCTTGATTTCATCATCAATGGCCACTGATTTGGGCATGACTGAGGTCAGTCCATTTTGGTTTAAGTCCATCGAGCATTGTGTATGCCATATGGTTCATTGCGTTGTGTATGCCATGTCCATTCGCATTGTGTATGCTAGTTGTTGTTCATATTGTTGCATGCTTATGTTGTCTTGCATTGAGTATGCATGCATTGGCATAATTTGCATGTCATTAGCTTTGTTAAGTTAATCATGTCACATTGCATTGAGTGGGCCGTGTGGTTCTTAGCACTGTGCATTGTGCATGCCATTAGCAGTGAGTATGCTAAGTTACATTGCATTGCATGTTTGCATGCTTGTCCCTTGCATGTTGTTTGCATGCTTGTTTAGTTATATTGTATCGAGTTGCATGCTTGAGTCGTATTGGGTATGCCATGCTTGCTTTGCATTTGTGTTTGGAATAGGTGTTAGTCCAAACACGGGAAACGAGGGACGTTTCATACTTGAAGTGATGAAACGCGCCTCAATTCCCGGTCGTCGACACTCTTAACTATACATGATGGAGTTTTGGGCTTTATGTGTTCGCCCGTGCATTCATGTCACATTGAGTCGTGCAATTTGGCTCCTCGGCCATCATGCATCGAGATGCGTGATTGGTGGCCCGAGGGTCGAGAACTATACTTCCTTGAGCTTATGTAATGATAAGGAGGAGGGTTGTGCATACATGTCTTGCAAATACATTGCCATGCCCTTTCTTGCTCTCTGTTGCAGCAAATTGAAGTCTGGCAGCAGAAACTGGTCGGCTGACCAGGTAAAGTGGCTGGCCGACCACTTTTTCTGGTTTTCAGCACAAAAAGTGGTCGGTAGGTGGTCTCCAATGCCAACAACTGGTCGGCAGCATCCCTATAGGTTCCCATGATAGAGTTTCAGCCTTCTGGAGCCTTGTGCAGTGTTCTGGGACCAATTGCAAACAGAGGCAAATCGGGGCATCGCGATAGATTTCCGAGCGAGGCAATTCGAGCATGCATGCATCCCTCGTCATGAGGCCATTTTAGTGTTTTGTTAGCTTAGAATGTATATTTGTTTCAATTTTGGTTGTGTAATAATTAATTAGCTAGAATAGTTAGTTAATTAGTCGGTTCTGTATTATTTCTTCGGACCCTCCGTCGAGAGGGCACAACTGTTGTAATAAGTGTGCGTGTGGGTGATGCATGTCTTCCAACCCCCATTTCTTTCTCCCTTTTATTTACTAGCTTATGATGGTTAGTTTTAGGGCATGTTTCAATTAGCGTCCTTATGCTTCGCATGTTTGCATTCATTCATCTGTCTTGTATGCACTGGGCTCGGCGCATCATACTAACTGCATTGTATTTCAATACCAATTTGAATACATGTTATCTAGTTGCATTCACATGACATCGTAGAATAGCTGAGCCTATCTTAGTTGCACTTTGTATGTGTTGCATTAGGCATTTTTGACATAGCTAGGATCATGCATTGATTTCTAACATAGCTTTTGTTTTGGCTCGGAGTACTCGATAAGTGTTTATGCTTTAGCATCCTTGCATGCGTGTGAGTGACTGCCATGATAGCATGCTTGCCATGAGGCTAACTGCTTATGTGATATAACTGCCTGAATGCCTATGGGTGAAGGTTGGATTACTTGAATTGGAACAATTCATTGATTGTGAGTTTTAAGCCCACTTGAGAGTGGCAAATCACCATGTTTTCTAAGCCCACTTGAGGGTGGCAAAATCCGCATTTTAGCCTACTTACGAATAGCAAAACGCTTTCAAAAACAAACATGAGATGTTCCAACTTAGGTGATCCAGTCTATACTTGTATGCTGTGCACATCACATAGTAATTCTAGGTCAATAACCGGAATAAGAGCACATGTCAAAAACAAGATATCATGTTAGTAAAGGCCGATCTTTGATCGGGCGAGCGGGGGTGCTCATTGCATGACCTTCCCCTCTCGTACCCAAGTTCCCGAGCCGAGGCAACTTTGGTGATGACGGACACGTGGCCTTAGGCACGAGTCAAGGTTTCCTAAATTTTCCAAAAATAAAATATTTAGGTGGCGACTCTGTATCTGGCAAAGCAGTCCATGTTTGGCACTTCTTTCTAAAAATCAATTTTTCAAAACGATTCGCTGGATTTGAACTCTTTGGGAATTTATCAATCTCGCATTGCACTTTGCAAGATCAGATTAAGAACTGTGACATTTGAGTCCGAACTGTAGTGAGCCCAATGAACAAAACGGGATTTTCCCGGGACGTTCAGGCGCGTCTACACCGCTGCTATTCGAATTGCAGATAAAAGTCTTCTAATCTTTATTGACGTTTTTTCCTACTTTTAATAGCAATTTCGGTCGCTACTATAAGTGGAAATTTTTATTGTGTAATCAATACGTTTGGAGAAATTTTATTTCCATACATCTACTTATCTTAGTGCACATCATTTCTCAGTGCACACACTTATGAATTTTATTAGATATTATTTGTCATATTTCATACCCCACATATTTCAATTATAACCCTTAAATATTAATTATATACACACTTTCCACCCAAATACACATCCACAAAGCTACTGAAAATCGACAGTTAGCGTCTGATGAACCAAACCATGGATCTCTTTATCTTTCTCACGAGGACAGATATGCTTTACCAAGCATGGATGTAGCACCACTTTCTAAGTTTCCAACAAAGAGAAATATGACAATGCCGACTGCACAATTTCCACCATTGTTACCAGTCCACCACTTATTTCTGAAACGGTGCACTAAAATCATAAGACTTACATCCTGCCAACTTAATTCTACACCATCCACTTCATTTTTAGAACAATTTTCGGCATGGTTCGTAGCATTTTTCATAAATAAATTGATTAGATTATATTGATGCTATTAAGTAGGATGTGAAATAGTTAAAGAACATCTCGTCATATATTGTGAAAAATTAATAAAATAAAGATTTAGAAAAATTATTTTCAAAAAATGAAGAGACAATCCTATTATATATTTTACAAATATCATAAAATATAGATGGGCAAATGTAATTCTCCAAAATTTGGGGGGCCATGACCACCCAAGGCCAAATCCCCTGCCGTGGTAGCCTGCAATGGTATCTAAAACGACGTCGTTTTGTTAAGTTTTTTTAAAAAAATTTCTAAATTTTTTTTTGCCTTTCCTCCTCTCTCTCTTTTTCTTTCTCTCTCATCCATTAGAACCTAAACCCAATAGACAGAACCAGAACAAAGGAAATAAGAGAGACGAAGCTGAAGGAGTAGAGTCGACGAGGCGAAACGGAGGCAAGTCAGCAACGAGGTGAGGCGAAACGGTGGCAACGAAGTGAGGCTAAACAGTTGCAGTGAGGCAAGGCGAGGGAGGATGAGCGCACAAACCCTAGATCTAGGGTTTTCAAAGAGACATCGACAAAGAAAACACAACACAGAGCCTTGGAAAGCTTCATTGCCTATAGCTAGTCATCGTCTTTAACTCATTGTCACCAACATATCATCATTGTCAGCATCTCAACTAAAAAATAAATGTTAGAAAAAGATCACTGCATGTAGTAGTCTTTGTTGCAAAAATTGGGTCATAATATTAGCTACCATTATTTTGTTTATACTTAGATTATGTTTTAATTGTTTATGGTGTAAAGCCCTAAAAATTTGAATTTGAATTTGAATTTGTTTAAAATTTGTAAAATGATTTTGCGGTTCTGCAGGATACCCTAAAAAAATCTGTAGTTCTGCTATTTGTATTGTTTCTATTTAATTTCGATGAACCCATTTGTTTTAAAATTGTAGACTTTTATGATAATAATAACCCTATAGAAATCAAATTTGGAGATGTTTAATATGGGAAGCTTTCTTCATATATGAACAACTGACTTTAAGTTGTGGGCTTCTTGCCAACACTTTCTATCTTTATATTCCCGTGATTTTCTGTATGTGTTGTCGGTGTACTGTATCAGTGATGAAAGGATGAGAAATCAGCAATATCGGAGCTACATTCAAAGTCACCAGTGTCGACTTCTAAAAGGGATTACGACTTCACTTTACAATGGGGATTGGCTCTGTTAACACAAATGTGAATTACTTCAACAATGAGGGTTTTTGTGTGTGTGTGTGTATGTGTGTGTGTGCAGCAGGGAAGAGGAATCGAGAGGTCTTGTGGCGGCGGCGGCTGGGCCGTGATGGAATGTGATCGATGATGGTGGCAAAATCGAAATCACGAGAGAGAGAGAGAGAGAGAGAGAGAGAGAGAAGGGGCCTGGTGGCGTCGGAGGAAGAAAAAGGGTTTGGGATGGTAGCAAAGGTTCTTCTCTGAAGTTCTTCCTTCTTTTTTTTCAAAACGACATCGTCTTGGGACACTGCAAGAACAATGTCAGGAAACCATGTCAGAGGATCCAGACTTATGACGACCCCAGTCCCTCTATAGCTCCTCCTCTGTTTTCACAATCTCTTACCAAACCAAGTTGTTTTCAAACAAAACCATATATATATATAGAGAGAGAGAGAGAGAAAGAGAAAGGGTACGGTAGTTCAAAAAAGAGAGAGGGCATGGTTTTGGTTAAATTGTTTTGGTGTGCGTTTAAATATTTGGAATGCTAACACCTGTTACAAGTAGGGATGTAATCGGTTCGATACGTTCGGTATTTAGAGAAAAAAATTTACCGAACCGATAATAACGGTTTTATTATTTTGAACACCAATACATACCGCTTCTCATATCAAACTCTATCGAACTAAACCGATTGAAACAGTTCTGTTCAGTGCGGTTTAATTGGTCTAAGACCTTTTAAACTTGAGATACTTTTTAGTATAGTTACTAATCTATGTAAATATATTGAATTAGCTATTTGTCTACCACTTCAAACATATCAAATCCATTTATTTAATAAATACTTTTCTGTTGGTGAAAATACTAGAAGAATTATATTTTATTGATAAATAATGCAAAGAAAATGAGATAGAAATAGATTAGGCTGAGATCTCGTGTTCTTTAAGGAGATCAAGCCCACTGCGGTAGGAAGAACCCAAATACCGATGCAGCAGTCACTAAACTCTAACCTGTCCCTTTCAGGATGCAACAATCCAACCACTTGCCGTATGGTTCAGGCCAACTCTGCACAAGATGGTGAACCCATAGCTCCACCAAGAAAAACAATCTTCTTTGGCTAGTAATCTCTTAAGTGTAAAAGGAGTTAGTGTAGAAATGAGTAGATGAGAGGAACAATTTATAGGCCACTAGGACCTTACAAATTACACTAAAAAATAATAACCATTAAACTAGAGAAAAAGAAGAGTCCCAAAACCTCCAAATACTAACTCACCACCAATGTCCATGACCTTCCAATAACCTTCATTCATGGATAAGACAATAGGTCGCCAAAAAATAAAAATAAATAAATAAAAGATATTAAAATGGTCCAACAATCCCCCACTCATTTTAATATTAACAAGAACAAGAGAGATTACCAAACAAAAATAGACTAGTATGCATCATGAAGGTGTATGTGGCTCAGCTTTTTCGTGCCCCCTTTCGGAAGTTCGAATATAAGCCCTACATTTCGGACTCCGCGGTTCTGAATCTAATCTCACAAGTGCAATGTGAAATAGATAATCACCAAAGAGTCCAAATCCGGCAAATCTTTTGGAAAATCAATTTTGAATCAAATTGCCAAAAATGAACTGCTTTGCCAGATACAGAGTCGCCATCTAAATTTTTTTTTTTTTGGGAAAATTTAGCAAACCCATGACTCGTGCCAAAGCCACGTGTCCATCATTACCAAAGTTGCCTCGGCTCAGGAACTTGGGTACGAGAAGGGAAGGTCATGAATACATTTGAGCACCCCGCCCACCCAATCAAAGATCGGCCTCAACTAATCATGATATGATTTTTATCAACATTATATGCTCTTGTTCTGGTTTATTAGGCTAGCATTACTATGTGATGCACGCACACACAAGTATAAACTAAATCGCAAGAATTGGAACATTTTGAGTCATGTTTGTTTTGAAAAATTGTTTCGAAATATGCACTACTTGAAAAAATGATCGCATATGAACATTGCTCAAATTATTCCAATTCAAGCAATAAGCCTTCATCCACAGACATTCAAGTAATTTAGCAATTAAACACTTAGCCTCATGGCAAGCATGCTAAACATGGCAACATCAACACACATGCGATATGCTAAAGCAAGTAAAAGGCTCACCTAGTACTCCAAGCCAAAATAAACAAAAGAGTTAGAAAAATGTATGATCCTAACTTATGTGATATGACTAATGCAACACATGTGATATGCAACTAATAGGCTCGATTACTAATATGGCATATGAATCAATTAAATAGCATGCAGTCTAAGCACGTATTCAAAGAATGCATTTAAACTAACAATGCAGTTAGAATGATGAACCGAGCCTTGGTACATGCAATACAAATGGATGCAAACATGGAGAATGCTAATTGAAACGTGATGTCCCTAAACTAACCATCATAAGTTAGTAAATAAAATGGAGAAAGATGTGGGGTTGGAAGACATACATATTATTACAACATTGCGCTCTCACAAAGGAGAGTCCGAATGAACTAACTAGCTAATTAACTAACTAATTAAAGCTAAACTAATTATTACAAAACAAATGGAATAAACTAGCTAAGCTACTTAACTAATTATTACAACACTTGAATTAACTAACTAGTTAACTAACTAATTAAATAATTACAACACAAGTGCAATTAAAATAGCAATTAAACTAAGCAAATAACTACTCCGCCTCGGGAAACTAGAGATATGCATGCGCATGCTCAGTTTCCACCTGGAAAGACCACCTTTTTGCTTTTGAATGCCTTTGTTTGCACAGTTGAACAACTCTGCTCCATCTGAGAAACATACTACTAAAATTTGCATCAGTGGCTGACTGGCCACTGGTGAAGATTGCCAACCACCAGCCGGCCATGGATGAAGGTTGCCGGCCATGGAGGTGGTCTGCCAGCCACCTGCCAGCCATGGACAGTGGCCTACCGGCCACTGATGCACAGGCTCATCTTACTGCAACAAAGGACAAATAGAGCATATACAAGGTATTTTCAAGGGTTGTCTGCATAACTCACCCCTTCTTTTCATGAACAAATCAAAGTAGTGATGAACTTAAGCCACAAACCACCAATTCAAGCAATTTCATTGCATGATGGCTTGTGAACCAAAGTGTGCAATTTCAATAAATGCAAGAAAAAAAGACACAAACCTCCTCCCTTTCATGAAAGATCAAGGGAAGCGATTGACCTTGGAGACTTGGATCATTTCATCACTAGTGAGTATGAAATGGCCCAAGTTTCTATGTGTTCAATTAACGTCTGATTGAACACGGCCAAATTATTATCTTTCTCACTTTTAATTCCAAATTTTAGTTACTCATTTTAAATTACCCACCATTCTTTAATCCAATTAAGTCCAATAGTGAATTAAAGTCCTCTAATGGAAAGAGGGTTCAAAACACAAGTTGTTTTAGGTATGAAAGAAGCATCATACTGTTGGTAATGAATCCCCTAAGGGATTAAACCATTAAGTATGAAACCTCAATTTCATACTTGGGCAAGCTAGTGACTTGAAACCACTTTCAAAAGCAAAATAGAAAGCCAAGAATGGAGGGAGGTTGCAGAGATTATTAGTGCTGAAATGAAGTATGAAAAGCCCAAAATAAGGGCTATCAACTCAAATAAGTGATACATCAAGCATATGAGGACTATTACACTAGAAGCATACAAAACAAAGCTCAAATGCAAACAACAATCCAAAAAAGTGCTAAAATAGTCTAAAACAAGTCCTAAAACATGTTGGAATTGAGCTAAAAAAGACTAGATTAAAATGCTAAAACATGGCACAAGCTAGGCTAGTAAGCAAGACACAAGAAGGGGAGGCTAACCCCTCCAAATTTGGACTTCAAAACATGATTTTGGCCACTAAAAAAGTATTAAAAATCAGTGTTTAAAAGCTTGGAAAAATATAGTAAAAGGGTGGGAAGCACAAGGGTAAAGACCTCCAAAACAAGGTACAAAGAAGGGCTATAAAACCCTTAACCTTTAATGGCCTTAAACCCAAGATTCAACCCAAAAAACACAGAGTTTTGACAGCCCAAAACAAAGGAAAAATAGTAAGAACAATAGCAAATAAAATCAAGCTACAAGCAAAGTCTTATACCTCTTGTAAAGAAGAAGCAATTCCGAGCAACAAAACCAAGTAAACATACCCTCTAGAGCTCAAACCAAGATCAAGAACAAGTTAGCTTAAAGATGAGAAGATTTGGTTGAGGGTGTATAGGCAAAGGTTAAGGAATTGTAGGCAAAAGTGTAGAGATTTGGTAGAGAGTGAGAGAATTGTATAGAGAGAGGAAAATTTTTGATATCAAAATTTTCTAACCTTTCTACAAGAGAAAGGGGTCCCCTATATATAAAAAACATGAAATTCCTTCAAGGAGATCCAGCCCTACACGTAAGGATAGATGCATACATCTGTGCAAACAGCTGGCACAACTGGCATAAAATATTTACAAAGTACACTGGTGGCCGGCCGTCCATCACTGGTGGCCGGCAAGCCACATCAATGGCCAGCACCAGGTCGGCAACCAAAAGGTGATGGCCGGTAGCCCAAAAAGGGTGACCGGCTAGCCACCAGAGGCCGCAGACTGAAAAAGCTAGGCTTGGTCCAAAACTGAGACAGCAAAGGTACAGGGTTTGAAAGGCTCAAAGTTATGGCATTCCGCTGAGGACTTCGAGCACTTGGCAAGCAAATAGGTTCATCATCGGGTGTGCCTGCGTGGACGTCCAAGTCGTAAGTTCTGTCAAAAATGGGATGTCTACAGTTGCCCCTATTTGACAGAACTCGGAGTCATGAAATGACGTGAGTGAATGTCAAAGCCCAAAGACGACCCATTTTGACAAAGCCGTAAGACTTGGACAAACAATCAAGACAAAAATAAAAGGTTGCGCCCGTAGGCTGCCTACATATCCCTTTGCAAGGAATCAAACCAGCGTAGTTTTGGGGCAAAATGTAAATGATATGCACAATGCGACTTTGAAAGCTGGACTTACACGCTATGCGAAGCCGGTTATTTTGAAAACTTATAATTGTGCTAGATGATGCAACAAGCAAGAACAAATACGATAAGCAAGATAACAAAATGATAACATATGAATGGGCACTTCAAGCTTAAAACCAACACAAGTTCCACGCAAGAAGATAAAACCGCACTCTAACCACGTCAAAACAAGAGACGAGGAAAGAAAACACCGCTCAGGGTTGCGTTTCACGCATCCTGAGAAATTGAGAAAACCACTCGGGGTCGTGTTTCACAAGTCTCGAGATTAGAGAAGAAAGCCCGCTCGGACTTGCATTTCACGCATGCCGAGATACAAGAAAAACTGCTCGGGCTCGCATTTCACGTGTCCAGAGATAAAACCTGCCCAGGGCTACGCTTCACGCGTCATGAGCAATAAAACCGCTCGGGGCCGCGTTTCACGCATCCTGAGATAAAACCCACCTAAGGTCGCGCTTTGCGTGTCCTGAGAAAAACGCAGAGGTGTGCGATAGATGCACGAAGTGAACAAGTGTGATACATGCACAAAATGATCAAGTGCGATAGATGCACGAAGTGAACAAGTGCAATAGATGCACAAAATGAACAAGTGTGATAAATGCATAAGTGAAGGAGTGTGATAGATGCACAAAATGAACGAGTGCGATAGATGCACTTGTGAAGAAAGGTGCGATAGATGCACTTGTGAAGGGGGGGCGATAGATGCACAAAATGAACAAGTGTGATAGATACACTTGTGAAGGGGGTGCGATAGATGCACAAAATGAACAAGTGCGATAGATGCACTTGTGAAGGAGTGCGATAGATGCACAAAATGAACAAGTGCGATAGATGCACTTATGAAGGGGTACAATAGATGCACAAAATGAACAAGTGCAATAGATGCACTTGTGAAAGGGTGCGATAGATGCACAAAATGAAAAAATGCGATAGATGCACTTGTGAAGGGGTGCGATAAATGCACAAAATGAATAAGCGGGTTCTCTTACCGAGGCACAAATGACCTTATTCGGAACTCCTTTGAATGAACCGTACATATAATATCGTTTGTCTATGTTGGCAAAGGAAGAAAGAAAAGAACTAAACAAGTGAGATATAATAACCATGCATGTTCTACGCAAGATAAACAACCAAGATATGATGTTAGTTGAAGGCATGTTCTATGCAAGATACTAAAGCATGTTCTATGCATGATCGATAGCATGTTCTATGCATGATTCAGAGCATGTTCCATGCATGATACTAAAACATATTCTATGCGAGAGTTAAATGATCGGCAGCATGTTCTATGCAAGATTGAGAGCACATTCTATGTAAGAGTTAAGTGATGCAAGACACGCATATAGTACACGTGAAATGCATATTCAATGTAACAAGTATGAAATGCATATTCTATGCAACAGAACAAAAGCGTAATTTGTCAAAAATAAATTCAGTGGCAACTTCTGATTTACCTCTCGGAAGGGTTACAATATGTTTAAAAAGGATACACCTCGTTCATGTTAACAAGCGACGAACATCGTGCACCGAAAACACAGTTTTGAGCTTCCATAGAGACAATCTGAACCCAACAATGAACTTTCCTTTCAACTCTTGGGGAACAAAGACATAAAACAGCATCAAAACACAAGAGAAGGCCACCGGCCATTGGCCGGCCATAGGTGGAGGCTGCCAGCCACTACAGAGCCTTACCGGCCACCAATGTGCCTTGCCGGCCCCCTACCGGCCATCGATGGCAATTCGGGGCAATTTAGGGATTTCACCCTTGGGTCTTTAAATATAAGCCACTATGGCTCATTTCCTCACAACCCCATGTTCGAAAATCTCCTCTCTCTCTCTCTAGGTGCTCTTTCTCTTTAGATTTGCCCTTTCTACGCGTTTTCCAACACCCCACGCAAACTTTATTCGCTAAACCCCCTTAGCCCTCTTCACTTTGAACCAATTGAAAGTGATTTCGACACTTTTTTCCTCATTTCCACCATTCTAGGCTTGTTCCCCTCGAGTTTCTCTCGAGTTCTGTGCACCTTTCCCGACTTTGACATTTTCCTCTATTTTTTCTCTCCTATGGTTGACTTTTTCCAAGTTTACTCTCTTTTCTTCATTTTTCTTCATTTTTTTGCATTTTTCACCCACTTCTCATCCATTTTCTAGATGGCGGATGGTTCACCACACGACGGGGCCCCTCCAAAGGTTCCTTATGCATTTTCACCTGTTCCCGAGGTGAATGAGCCAGTTGTTGCCGAGGCGGCAGAAGATATTAAGGCTGACCTCGGGGCAGAGTTCAAGCTTGAGCCTGTGCCAGAGCCACTACCAGTGAGAGTACAACCATTTGATCTGGAAAGGTACCATCCTCGCACACATATCTTGCCAGCTGGTGGCATTAGGCGCTTCAGCGACTTCATTCTCGGTATGCCGGAGGATCTTCTACTGAGGGAGTCGGCTTCCTACCTTTCATTTGTTGCAGTTGAGGTATGAGCTTTGTTTTCATGCATTCCTGTCTGTCTTTACTTGCATTTCTTGCATTGCATTTTCTGACTGCACTCTCAGTACTTTTCATTGCATTTCTCGCACTGCCTTTCATCTTACTGTACTTTCATTACTTTTCACTGCATTTCTTGCACTACATTTCATCTGACTGTACTTTCATTACTTTTCACTGCATTTCTTGCATTGTCTTTCATCCAACTGTACTTTCATCACTGCCTTATCTGATTCATCTATTCTTTGCCACATGGCGAGTCTCGTGCTTTTAGAGGGTACGGAGCTACTACTGCGCGAGACTGGTACAACAAGCTCCTTGCCAGGGTTCGCGACATCATAGACGAGACAGGCTTTGGCCTATTCTGCTGTGGCCTGACGCGGGTTATCGTAAGCTGTCCTCTTCTGGGAGCGCTCGTGGAGTGGTACTGGGACACCACCAACTCCTTCCACTTCTCCACTACAGGGAAAATGACGATGACTTCCTACAATTTCGCCATGATCACCGACTTAGACGTAGGGGTGATTCGATCCCGTTTGATACAGACATGGGGGAGTGGGAGGCGGCCTGGGTTGAGCTACTAGGAGCGCGTCCACCCATATACCAGACAGGCATAGTCAGATATACCTAGTTCGCCGAGCAGTTCAGAGGGAGCGAGCCCGGGACAGTAGATGAGACAGACCAGTACGCCAAGGGCTTTTTGATGTTTGTCTTCGGTACCACCTTATTCTCAAACAGGTGGAACAGCGTAGGCTTGTATCTGCTGAGCACTTTAGTGACCCTTCCTTGGGTACACTTCTATGATTGGGGTGGAGCCAACCTTGCCACCCTATATAGACACATGAGCTCGACCTCCCATCTGAGTGGAGACTTGATTGGGGGCTACTGGCGAGCCTGGGAGGTATGCATTTCAGTTCCCTATCTGCACTTTACATTTTCTGCCTTATATCTGTTCAACACTTGTACTTTCTGCTTTGCACTTTCTGCATCTGTTCGTATATTGTGCTTTATGCTTTGCACTTTCTACATCTGCTTATCCATCATGCTGACACATATCATTACATTTTTCCCTCAGCTATGGGTGTATGCATATTTTCCAACTTTGGCCCTAGAGCCCATAGAGGAGCTCCCATTGGTAATTCCATATTCACGGAGGTATGCCGGTTGGCTCCATTGTAGGAGCTGCGAGATCTTCACATTCTTCCGGCATTACTTCGACACTGTGGTTGCTCGTGAAGTAACCCAAAACATAGTCATTTTTGCTTTACAACTATTCTGATTCACATTTAGCAACTGACAACAACTAACAATCTGTACAACTTCTATTTATAGATCATGTGGCAGCCAAGGGCCATGATGCCGGCCGAGATTCGAGACTAGTATGCCGGGGCTTGGGCCACTTCTCGCTTTCGCATCCTATTCGAGGGCCTAGTCTGCCCGGCTTGGTTCATGAGCAAGCGGTTCATACGTCAGACTGTGGGCCTGCCTGACCTGATCATTCCGATGGTGCTGCCAGAGTCTATGCGATTAGCAGATAGCCTATCTATTGATGAGGTCACTCAGTTTATGGTGGGCCTGGATGCTAACTACTTCCGAGCAAAGGGTGACTATGCGACCTTCATCAAGACACATCTTATGCCACCTTTGACCGGTGTTCATGGAGGTGAGGAAGCGAGGGCTTTTGCTGTGAAAGAGGTACCTAAAATAACTAGGGTGACCAGAGCGACCAGGGCCAATGGTAGAGGGGCTCCTAGGGCGAGGTAGAGTTGGCTAGAGCTTCCGACCGTGTTGATATGCTGGCGGCATACTGGGGATCCTTACCAGGTCCCGATCGAGCCTGCAGTGGCCGGGCACGAGTTTGTTGGGGTTAGAGGCCCGACTCAAGTATGGACCACATTTTATGTTTTGCACCCCAAATTTCATTTCAGATATGTTTATTGCAGACACTGATCATCCAAATGTATTTGCAGGCACCCATCGAGTATATAAGGAGCGCTCTTGAGCTGATAGCCTCCTTGATGGGTATGATACAAAGGAGGGAGACGCTGCTCAATCTCCACGGTATGTCGGTAATTTCTTCAGTTTGCATTTACTTTCCACTGATGCACTAGCATTTCAACTGTAGTATGTTCCAAACTGCACCGATACACTGTATTGGCATACTGCATTCACACACTATATCTGACTTCTGCATACACGTATTCTGCATACCACACTTGCATTTGATACACACACTACATAATATACTTGCATCTGATACACACACTGAAATTGATACGTGACAACTGTCCTTTTCAGACCCCACCCATATCGATGGCTCTAGCGGCGGCAGCAGCACCGGGACTAGCAGTACCTCCTCTAGTAGTAGGAAGGAGAGGAGGTACTGAGGCCGGAGCAGTCCTCCCGAGCCCACCATGAGGGACGACGATACTGAGACCAGTGGTTCGGAGGAGGTAGCGAGTTAGCATTCTGGGTCGTCTAAGAGCGGAGATGATGACGTTGGCTTCGGTTTCAAGAGCGGAGGCGACGAAGCTAAGGAGGGTTCTGGAGCAGAAAATAGAGACGATGCCGGCTCTGGTTCCGGCTCAGAAACAGATTCTGATAACGGAGCCAATGGAGATAGTGCTCCAAAGTCCTCTCCTTTGAGGAAGAAGACGAAGAGGGCTTCTCGAGCCTGAGGCAGCATACGCTGATTTTTTTATATTTTTGCTTAAATTCTTTTTGCTAGTAGCATTAGCACATGTATAGCTCCAGATACGTTTTATTGCTTTAAAACTTGTACTCTTTTTTTGTAAAAACCATGATCGGAATAAAATCTCGCAGTTTTTGTAAAGAAATTGTTGTTATTTTTGCATCATGAGCACCATATTTTGCATGAAAAAGGACATGAAATCGAATTTAAAAACAAAAACTGAACACTTGTATTGGCATGACGTTCTTAATCAAGTAATGAACCAATCAACAAACAAAACATAAAATGCAACATACAACTTGATAAACAAAATAACAATTCGATAAATAAAACAACTCAGATACAACTCAACAACCTTGCTAAAACTAAAAAGACTTAAAAGCAAGACCTTGAAACACACAAAGAATAGAACAAAACACATGCTCTCAGCACTGCTCAGCACAAAGGTGGACAGCAGGCCTGAGACGAAGGCTGCCTGCTAGAAGAGGAGTTTGTCAGCTACATGACGGCCACAAGAGATGGCCTGCTGGCCACCAAGGTAGCCTGCCGGCCATCTATGTGTAGAACCTCCAGATTGTTGACAACTGGCTTCCACTCGGTGCCTTATCTTCTACAAAAGGTTGAGCTTCGTGAATTCTTCATTTCAGCTGCAAATTCTTCACAAATTGAGCCTTTTTTTGCTGAAAGACTCTTAGATTGGATAACAACTTTAGACGACTTAGAAAAGGTGAAAAGGTGAATTTCCGGGGTTTCGGCATAAATGCATTTTTTCCGTTAAGCCAAACTCCACTTTCTTTTCCGTTCCTTTATGTTGCAGCTAGGTGTTGGGACCCGATTACATACGTCTTTAGCTTCGGGAGACAAGAAATGTGCCGACAATTGAAGAATTTTAGGCGCTAATGGAATCCCGGTGCGATGAGAAAATTATGCCTCAGCCCTGTTTTGGCTACGCCCAAGCTTTGGGACGGATGTGTGGGTTCACTATGCACAAGGCTCGATCTCTAGCCCACAACAGAGAGCTAGACATTCCCAGTTTGATTCATTGATTTTCTGACGCCGGTGACCGCGGTGATCGTCTTTGGCGGGGTTTTCGGCAACATGCCCTCTACTTATGCATGATGGCTCATTTCCTTCTTTCTCCTAGTTTTGGTGAATCTAGCATTTGCTTAATCGAAGTGGCACAAGGCCTGAAAAGAAGGCAAGAGTTGTATTGGTTTGGCGCTGGCCGAGACTTTGATGGGCTTAGACGCCTTCCATCGGCGAGAGACTACCAGATTCGCGGGAAGTCCACTACTTTTTCAGGTAATGTTTCCAACCCTTTCTCATATGTATTTCTCACCTCGCTCAGCACTCGTGCTCTGTTTTTTTTTCTCAAAACCTTTTTCTCACAACATACATCTCTCTATTCTTTAATCTCTCTTTTCTTCCATCCCATCCCAGGTGTGGTTTATGGATAAGCTGAAGGTAGTGGACTCTTGCCCTGAGTGCTCAGCTTAGGGCTACTTCTTCCGTCACTAACTGGTGGATTTCCCGAATGAGGGGTGGTGGTGCGAATGGATGTGCAACAAGTCTGCTACTGACATAGCTTGGCGATGTCCCTAGCTTAATCTGACCGAGATGAGCTATAGCATGGCTCAGCAACCTGGCATTCAACTGATTGGCTCACATACTATGTGTTCTACTTCCCGTTCCGATTCAGACATCAGTTTGGGTATGATTAGACTCGCCCAGAGGAGGGGGTTCACACTTGGCTAAGTACCTCACTGCTTGGAGGACGAGAGAGTTTCTGGCCCCTGCCCTTAGTTTTAGTTGCGCCCTTTTTGGCAAGTGTTTGGCTTGGCTCGAGGATGAGGTACAAACCGGACCTACTTTGGCTACAGAAGCTTTTACAAGCACAAGCGAGGGACGCAAGAGCACCTAACTCAACTATTTCCCTAGTTTATTGCTTTGACCTTTCTTTTCAGTTTTATGATGTAATAAAAGCAACTTTGATTTGTATAGAGAGTTGGAGAACTTTTATGTTTGAAATCAATGAAATTAAAGTTGTGAGCACTGAAAATTTTCCTTTTTGGTCCAAAAATGGTCTTAAGTTGTAAAAGGTAAAATTTGAACAAAATCAACTTTTATTAAAACTTTCCAAAATCATTTTCGAAAATGATCACCACTTGACACGGATGGAATCAATCCTTGAGATATACAACCCTGAATCCAAAGATGATAACTGCCCATTGATTGAACAACACTGCTCAGCATTGTAACCAGCTCTTCTCTCAGAATAAAGATTACAACCGAACCTTCAGGTGAAGAACAGACAAAGATGACCTGACTAGACACATGGATAGGATAGTTGAGTTGGAGGTGTTTACGACCGAACTTCAGAATGAAGTTGCCTACGTATCCCAAAGATGGGAATCAGGCCTTATGTAGTTCGGTTCAGGTTCACTCGAGTATTAACTCTCTCATTTTGCGCTCTAACTTTTGCCAAGGTCGCCCTTTAGAGTTTTCAACCTTGCGAGCTCAGTTTTTCTTTATTTCTAATTTTTCGTGCTCTAACTTTTGCCTTGGTCGCCCTTCTGGATTTTTAACCTAGCGAGCCTCCTAGGGATAGTATTTCTTCAACTTGTCCATGTTGATCGGTTGGGAAAATTCCAGGCCATCTAGATCCATGAGAATAACAGCTCCACCTAATCAGATAGTCTTAATGATGTAAGGACCAGTCCAATTGGGTCTGAACTTGCCCCTAGGGTCATAAATAGGAGTTCAGTTGTCTTTCAGCACCATATCTCCCTCTTTGAGATTCCGAGACTTAACCTTCTTGTTAAAAGCCCTAACAATTCTGCATTGATAGCCCTGAACATGGTACAATGCTTTCAGCTTTCTCTCATCAAACAACATCAGTTTTTTAAACTTGCTCTGTTGCCAGTCCGCCTTTGCTGCTTGACACTTAGCCATAACTCGCAGCGACGGGACTTCTATTTCGATTGGCAGAACAGTTTCCATCCCATAGACAAGAGAATAAGGAGTTGCCCTGTAGACGTGCGGATTGAAGTTCTATAACCCTAGAGCTCCGTTGGTTTGCGGCCGGTATGTGGATGAATTATGGAAAGCCACATTGTATTTCTCCAACAAGTCTATCACTTCCTTCTTGAAGTGGGAGCCATTATTTGAAATGATCTTGTTTGGGACCTCATAACGGCAAATGATGTTGTTTCGGATGAACTTGGCCACATGCGACGCTTTCAGCACTACATAGGACTGAGCTCCCACCCACTTTGTAAAGTAATCAATTGCCACCAGAATTTATTCATGCACATTTGACCCTTTTGGTGTAACTGCGCCAATGACATCGATTCTCCAGACTGAAAAAGGCCATGGAGAAGTCATGTTGTATAGTTTTGACAGTGGGATATTCATGCGATTAGCATGAATTTGGCATTTGTGGCATCACTGAACAAAACCAATACAATCTTCCTCCATAGTGGAGCAGTAGTAACCTTGCCTGAGAATCTTCCGAGATAACATTACTTCGTTCATGTGCGATCTGCACTCTCCTCCATGGATGACCTCCATTAGGCGCTTTGACTCTTCTTCTTTGACACATAACTTGTGCATTCCCAGATGACCCCTCTTGTACAGTTTACCTCCGCAGATGATAAGTTAGATGGCTATTCGCCGTATTCCTCTTTTGTCCTTGGCATTCACCCAAGGTGGATAAACCTTATTTTCCAAGAAGTTCCAGATGTCGTAGTACTAAGGGTTTTGATCTTGTGCTTCATCTATTGCGGCGATAGTTTCGTAGGCCGGCGTGTATCTCTGCTCAATGATGATCGGACGATCCGGACTCCAAGCAGAATGTTTATCATAGAAGATAGAGTTGATAAAGCATCAGCGAACTTATTGTTCTCTCTCAGTAGATGCATGAACACCTATCCTAGAGTTTGAAGGCTGAAGGTATATGGGAGTTGTTAGGTACTATCAGCAATACACCTATCCCATAACCGTATTGATTGGACGCTTCGTCAAAGTACATTGTCCAAGTCTCCTCTTCGACTTGCAGAATGGCTTTATCTGAGAACAAATACTCAACTGCCTCATCCCCTTCTACCGAGTGATTTGCCAGGAACTCCGCTACAGCTCTCTCCTTGACCGACTTGCGGGTGACATACTTGAGATCAAATTCGGAGAGAAAAAGAAACCAACGGGCTAGTCTACCTGTAAGTGCTAGTTTCTCAAAGAGATATTTGATGGGATCTAATCTCAAAACCAGAATTACGGAGTGAGCTAACAAGTAGTGCCTCAACTTCCTGGTAGCCCATACCAAGGCTAAGCAAGCTTTTTCCAGCGGCGTATAGCGAGTCTCATAATCCAGTATTTTCTTGCTCAAATAGTAGATGGCTTTCTCCACCCTATCCTCATATTCCTAAGCAAGCATGCATCCCATTGTTGTGTTTGTGACTAACAGATATAGAATCAAAGGCTTCCCCGGCCCTGGCGGTGACAACACTGGTAGATTCTGGAGATACTGCTTGATCTGCTCAAAAAGCGAATTGACATGGATCATCTAATCGAAATTTATTTCCTTTCTTCAGGAGACCAAATAGTGGTTCACAAGTCAAGGTTAATTTGGAAATAAACCATCTTATAAATTGCACTTTATCCAGAAAGCCTCGCACATCCTTTTTAGTCCTTGGTAGTGGCATTTCTAAGATGGCCTTGATTTTGGAAGGATCTACCTCGATGCCCCTCTGTGTGATAAAAAAGCCCAACATTTTCCCTGCTGTTATGCCGAAAGTACATTTCTGTGGATTCAACCTCAATCTATATTCTCTGATCCGTTGAAAGAATTTCTTCAAAGTGATGTAGTGGCCCTCTCTTTTTTTGGACTTGACAATCATGTCGTCCACGTACACCTCGACCTCTTTGTGGATCATATCATGTAGAATAGTGGTTGCAGCCCTTTAATAGGTAGCCTCGACATTCTTTAGCCCAAACAGCATAACCCGATAGCAGTAGGTTTCCCATGGCGTAGTAAATGCAATTTTCTCTCTGTCCTCGAGCGCCATCAGAATTTGCTTATACCCGGAAAACCCGTCCATGAAGAATAGCAATGTATGGCCCGCAGTAAAGTCCACTAACTCGTCGATGTGCGGTAGAGAAAAGTCATCCTTCAGACTAGCTCTGTTCAAATCCCAAAAATCCATACACACCCGGATTCTACCATCCTTTTTCGACACTGGGACGATGTTGGCCAACCAAGTTGGATATTCAGATACTAACAAGAAACCTGCCTCAATCTGTTTGGTGACTTCTTCTTTCATCTTCAATGCCCAATCCGCGCGAATTCTGCGCAACTTCTGCTTGACTAGTCGAGCCTCGGGGTCAAGAGGGATCTAATGCTGTACAATCTCAGGATCAATTCCAGGCATGCCTTCGTAGGACCACACGAAAATATCTTTGAAATCCTTTAATAAAGTGACTAAGAGCTCACGCTCCTCCAAAGATAACGTGGACCTAATCTGGACCAGACGCAGATCCTTTTCAGTACCCACATTAATAGCAATTATTTCATCAGCAAGGGGTTTTGCAAACCTCTCCTCCTCTTGATTAATCAAGTTTTTCAAAACCAGAGGAATTCCTTCCTCTTCGTTTTTATTAAAATTTTGAAAGTCTTGGTCAATGCAATAAACAAGCGGCATAGAGAAATACTTAGAATCAGCAGCGGCATTCTCATTCATAAAGTCCAGCTCTTCGGTTACAACCGACTCAAAAGAAAAAGAAAAATAAAAAGAGGACCTAGACAAGACCTTGGAATCCTAGTTATCACCCCGAGGACTACCAGACTTAGACTCAGAAGAATCGAAATCTGATTTCGACTCCACAGATTCTGTGGAATCAGATTCTGGTTCAACGCCCGACTCAGAACTAAACAGGTAGCCTTCCTCTAGCTGCCAGACAAGAGATGGTACTTCAGATGCATCCAAAATGCTGCTAGATGGGTTCACACTCGGTTGGTCGCCGATCATGGAAATGGTCAGGTTATCCTCCAAGCTCTCTGAGTTGACCAGAGGATCTGTAAGGAGACATGCCAGTGCTGCTCCTACTCCAAGCTCGTTGTTGTCCGAGTCACTTTCCATACTCTTTTCAACTTCAGTAGTTGATTTAGTCTTTTTCTCGGCATCACTTTCTTGCAACTGTAGATCAAAGAAAATTTCAAAGCCAAGGACACGGTACTTCGCAGAATTCATCCAGGGCCTAGGAAAGCCGCAAAAGGGGAAGTCTTCACCCTCACGCACAAAATGGCCATTTAGCGTTCCTCGGATTGGCCTGTGAATGAGCTCATAGCGTTTCCCGGCCTGCTTGGCTCTAGCTCTGCCTGTCATCTCTTCTCTTTTCTTGACCCAATCCTTTTTGGTGGGTACATATCCCAGACCAAAGGCATGCGAATTATGCGGCACATCAGCCAATGTTGTGATGCCTTTTCGGCCACTTCTTCCAAGTCCCATTCCTAGCATGTGTTGGAGTTTGTTCATGAAATAAACAGATTGGACGCTAACATACATGCCCTCATCTGCTGCCAAGATGTTCTGCACCACTCGGGCCTTGGCCAAAGTAAACCCTAAAAGGAATATATCCTCCTTGCCATGAATGATCTCCAACATCGGTGTAGTTATCTCTGGCGGAGGATGTATGGACAAATTCCTGAAAACAATCGCCACTCCCTTCGCGTGAGGGTACTTTAGCATTTGGTGGAGAGTAGAAGAGACTGATTTCACCAGGTGCAGCCAGGGCCTCCCTAGCAGTAAGTTGAAAGTGGCTAGTACATCCAGGACATGGAACTCAATATCCTACTGAGCTGGACCCACTTGAACTCGGATCTGCATCGTACCCATAACCTCTCTGCTTGTATTATCATATGCCTGAATCATTTGGGCTGTGGGCACGAAGTCTGCTGGTTTCAGGCCGATGGCATAAGCTGTGTGAGAAAGACAGACATTGATAGCTGGTCTGATATCGACCAAAACCACTGGCATCAATTTTTCTCTGCACTCAACAGATATGTACAGAGGTTTGTTGTGTGGTGGCTTGAAATACCGCCCACTTCTTGTCATGTGATCAATTTCCTCAGTGTACCACATGTTGTTCGGAAGGGTCTCATCCCAGTCTTCATCAGTATGAGCCAAATGTAGATCGTCGTCCTCATACCATACACCTCCGGCAACCAACAAACAATTGTTCGGTTCCGTTTTGATCATTCTCACATCACAAGTTTCCCCCACAGGGTGTTGGGCCATTCCAGCTTTATGTTTGTCTTCAACTCTCTCTTGTTCAAACTACTTCAGCACAACTTCCTGCTCTGTGTCTACAGTACTCACAGTGCCCAGTTCTTGAGCTGATTTGTTCACGCCGATGTTCTCCAGTAGTTTCCCTTTTTCATCGGCCATTCTAGCCATTGCAGCAATTCTTGCTCCCTTTTCCCCCAGTTTTGTTTCAGTTCCTTCCTCTCTATCGGGTTCATCACTTAACCACCCAAAGTTGTCCGTCGACCCATTGAAATTGAACTAGTCAATCTGCACATCCCCTTGATCTTGTTCGTCGAAGAATTGCAGACTGTCTAAGTCCTCCTCAAGTTCCGTCAAATCATCTGAACCTTGGCTCGGACCATCTTCTCTAACCACATTGACCTCCATTGTAGTTGGCAATACCACTTCCGGCTTGATTTGATCAATTGGCACAATGTAGCAGCTTGGATCATATAGCACCACCACCCAAGGTAAAAATAAAGCCTAAGGTAGAGAGAGAATCACCTAACAAAGTGTTCCAATCGGTATCACTATATCCCTCAAGTACAGCAGGATAATTGTTATAAAACAAACCATAATTTTTGGTACTAGATAAATATCTCATAATTCTTCCCATGGCTAGCCAATGATCTCGACTTGGCTTGCTAGTAAACTTGCTAAATACTTTAATAGCATATGTAATGTTAAATCTAGTATAGTCAGTAGTATATCTCAAACTACCAATCATGCTAGCATATTCCTTTTGATTAATCACTTCTTTTTCATTTGTTATAACAGATAAATGTATGGTCGCATCAAAAGAAGTAGCAACATGTTTACAGTCTAGAAAATTATATTTCTTTAAAATTTTCTCAACATAATATGACTGATCAAGAAAAATGTCATATTTAGTCTTGGTAATTTTAATTCCCAAAATAAAATTGGCTTCACCAAGATGTTTCATATCAAAGTAGCTATTAAGCATATTTTTAGTCTCATTTATAATATGTAAATTAGAGCCAAAGATGAGTAGATCATCCACATATAGGCTAATAATCACATGAGTATTCTCACAAATTTTATAATATGCACTTATCACATTCATTAGTCTTATGGTCATTCTCAAGCATGCAGGAATCAAATTTCTCATGCTACTATTTAGGAGCTTGTTTTAAACCATAAAGGGATTTAGTTAGCTTACACACCTTACTTTCTTGGCTAGGATTCACAAAGCCCTCGGGTTGGTCCATGTAAATCTTCTCATCTAGATCTCCATTTAAAAATGATGTTTTTACATCCATTTGATGAATTTTTAAATCATGAATTGCAACCATGGCCATTAACAGTCTAATGAATACAACTCTGGTAATCGAAGAAAAAGTATCAAGGAAATCAAGGTCAACTTTTTGCTTAAAACCTTTAGCAACAAGTCTCACTTTATATTTATCTATAGTTCCATCCGATTTAATTTTTTTACGGAGGACCCATTTACACCCAATAGTTTTACAACCTTGAGGTAAATCCACTAGCTTTCATGTTTTATTTGAAAGTAGTGAATCTACCTCATCATTTACAATCTCTCTCTAGAAAATAGCATCAGGTGATGATAAAGTTTCTTGCACCATAAAAGGAATTTCTTCCACATTGTAAAGATAATAGTCAGGGCCAAAATCTTTTTCAACTCTAGCTCATTTACTTCTCCTTGGTTAGATTTGAGAATTTTCTTATTCTTGAAACACTTGAGATGGAGTAAAAGAGCTAGGCATGGATAAAATATTTTCAGAAAATATTTGACCCCTACTATTTATAGATTTGAAAGGAAATTTATTTTCATGAAAAATGGCATCACCTGATTCAAAAATAATATTATTTTCCATATCAAAAAATCTATAAGTTGTACTATGCAACGCATACCCAAGAAAAGCACAAGCGGTAACTTGTTTACCCAATTTAGGTCGTTTATGATCTGCAAGTCTCACAAAAGTTAAATAGCCCCAAACCCTCAAATAACCTAGATTTAGTTTTTGCCCCCTCCACAACTCATAAGGTACAATTTTAGTTTTTCTGTGTGGCACTCTATTTATCACATGGCAAGCTGTCAAAATAGCCTCGCGCCCAAAGATTTGAGAGAGCATTTGAATCAATAAGCATAGCATTCATCAAGTCAATTAGTGTTCTATTATTTCTTTCAACTGCGCCATTAGATGAAGGTGAATATGGTGGAGTAGTCTCATGAATAATTCCCAATGACTAAACAAAAGAGTTGAATCCAAGAGATTCATACTCTTGGCCTCTATCACTTCTAATTCTCTTAATCTTTTTACTAAATTGATTTTCCATTTCAAGAAGGAATTCTTTAAATTTCTTAAAAACATCACTTTTAATTTTTAATAAATGTACATTTGTATATTTTGAAAAATCATCAATAAAAGTGATAAAATATCGGTTACTATCACGAGTTAAAATTCCTTCAAACTCACACAAATCAGTATGAAATAATTCTAGAAGTTCAGTATTTTTTTTTTCAACACTTCTATGAGGCCTCTTGGTAATTTTTGCTTTACTGCAAACTTCACATTTCTTAAAATTTTTGTCAATTTAGGAATTAATCGTAAACTACTCATGATTCCCACATATTTATTGTTAATATGATACAAGCGAGCATGCCAAAAATTAATAGAAGACAACATATAAACCGAATTGATAGATGGTTTATTAATCTCAACATTCAGTTTGAACATCCCAACACAAGCATAACCCTTACCCACAAAAATACCCTTCTTGGTAATCACATATTGATCAAATTCCATAGTTTGCTTGAAGCCAACCTTATTCAACAAATAACTTGACATCAAATTTTTCCTCATGGACGGTGTAATAAACACATTTTTGAAAATAAGTACACGTCCATAGGTGAACTTAACGTCAACCTCACCACTCCCAAGTATCTTGGTTTGACTAGAGTCACCAAGCATAATTTCTTATCATCAAAGGGAGTATACACCTTGAACCAAGCTTTATCATAACAAACATGTCTATTAGCACCAGAATCTGCCCACCAACCTTTCACATAATTAACCATGCAAATGTCTGTAACCATCGCCACAAATGGCTCCTCAATAACGTTAACCTTTAGGGCAGGTGCACATTTTCGAAATTTGCAAGTTCGAGCAATATGTCCACTTTTGCCACAGACAAAGCATGTAAAATTTTGTGGAGGTTGTGGACCTTTGGTCTTATTTGGATTAATCCATTTATTGTGAGATTAACCATAATTCTTCATATTATTTTTATAAGGCTTTAAATAAGCATTCTTGGAATTTTGACCTTTGAGTAAGTTATTATTTGCTGAAGCATAATTTACCTTTGTAGTAGAATTGGCATTATCCTCTTGTGTTATCAATGCATCTTGGCCTCTAGCCTCCTCTTCGACTTGGATGCGAGTGATCAACGTCTCTAAGGAAGTCTCATTTTGTTTTGTGGCGCACGTTCTTTTGGAATTCTTTCCAAGATGGCGGTAACTTGTTAACTACCAACTTGTCACCAATCTTGATGCTTTCAGATCTTACTTCTACAACTATCATTTGGAAATCTTGTGCTTACTCCACAACAGATTTTCCATCCACCATTTGGAAGCAAAAAAATCGGCTAGCTGCATACCTTTTTGCTCATGCCTCTTCAGTATTATACTTAGTCCGTAAAATTTTCCAAATTTTCTTTACGAAAATATAAATGGTGTCATAGTAATCATAAAATTGATTAGCAAGGCAATTTAAGAGATAAAAATGACATTTATATTCATCTGTATTGTATGAAGCCACTTTTGCTTCATATGCCTCATAGTCTTCATCATTCATCTCCTCGGTTGGGATTTTGTTTGGGTTCTTCTCAGTAAGAACATAAGCAACTTTTAAAAGGCTGAGATAAAAAAGAACTTTTCCTTTCCACCTCTTAAAATGAACTCTCTAGGCTTGTTGAGATTTCCAATTCCGTCATTGGCTTTTTCTAGTACTTGTTCTATTTTGATCTCCTTAAAATTGTTGGTGAAAATAATAGAAGAATCATATTTTATTGATAAATAATGCAAAGAAAATGAAATACAAATAGATCAGGCTAAGGCACGGATATCTCGTTTTCTTTAAGGAGATCGAGCCCACTGCGGTAGGAAGAACCCAAATACCGATGAATCAGTCATTAAACTCTGACTTGTCCCCTCCAAGATACAACAGCCTGACCACTTGTTGTATGGTTCAGGCCAACTCTGCACAAGATGGTGAACCCAAAGCTCTACTAAGAAAAACATCCTTTTTTGGCTAGTAATCTCTCAAGTATAAAAAGAGTTGGTGTAGAAATGAGTAGATAAGAAAAACAAATTATAGGCCACTAGGACTTTACAAATTACACCAAAAAATAATGACAATTAAACTAAACAAAAGAAAGAGTCCCAAAATCTCCAAATACTAACTCACCACCAATGTTCATGACCTTCCAAAATCTTTATTCATGAACAAGACAAAATGTCACCAATAAATAAATAAATAAATAAAAGATATTAAAATGGTCTAACATTTTCAATTCCTAAATTAACAATAATACAAAAAAAAGAAAAAAAAAAGAGGGAAGTTAAAAAATATTAAGGCTTCTAAGAATAATGTGAATTAAGATTATATATAATAATAATTTACAAACTTAGGTTATATAGATAATAAAGCTAATTAATTAAGGTTAATAATTTATTATACTAATTTATATCATTATATTATTAGATTATATATATTATAAATACAATACATGTTCAAACAGTCGATTTCGGTTTAATTCGGTGCACAACGTACTTGAACCGATACCGAACTGAAAATAAAAAAAAAAAATAAAATTAAAAAACTGCACAGATCGATTCTTATTAAAAAATAAATTAAATATAACTGATTCGATCCAGCTTAATCAATTTAGTCGATTTTAAACTTTTTTTTTTTTTTAACATCCCTAGTTACAAGATTATTTATGTTTGGCAAAAGATGGTTACGTCGGATGAACGTACTTCTCATGGTTCATCTTGTATTTATCAACTCCCTCTCATGGCTCACATTTCGTCAAATTGGAGATGCGATATGGTTCAAAAATAGTAATTCCATCATTTCTATGTAACTTTTTAAATTATGAGTTAAATTGTGAAGTCTTCCCTACACACCAGAGCTTCTTACTTCATTTAATCAGCTTTATTAGTAACATACAGTTCACATTCTTTGATTCTATCCACGAATTATCCATTGAAAGATTTGGCATGGAGCTAAAAAAGTCATAATTTTTTATTTTATATTTTTTTTGTCTTTAGTTTTTATTTTATTTTATATTTTTTTTTATTTGTGTAAAATTCTTTTAGTTTTTTGGTTCATCTAATGTGAAAGAATTTAAAAAGTAAAAAGTTCTAAAAATTTTCACAAAAGACAAAAGCCAAAAAATTGTCTTTAGTGGACATTTTGTCTTTTTTTTTTTTCCTGATTTATCTAGTCTCATAGAATCTAAAAATGTTTAAAAAAATTAAAAAATTCACTAAAGGCCAAAAAAAAAATATTTATTTAAAAAAAATCGATTTCAAACACAACAATATCTGCCATTTTTTTAGAAGGGTATTACATAAAATTCAAATAAGTCTTCTGACATTTAGTGCAAATTGACTCCATTTGTCCTGTATGGACCATGTTCCCAAAGAATTTATGACAAACGCCTTGTATGGACCATGTCTCCAAAGAGTTTATTGAAGCTAATGAATATTGAGCCTTAAACCTAAATGAAGCATACCTCTGGATCTCAAGTTTTGCTTACTAAGTCAATCCTTAAGATTAAGTGCATACTTTATTAGTTATTATTTTGAAGTTATTGGCCAAAAGAATAATAAAGTTAGCAATTTTTCTGAATGGATAATGCTAACGATACTAATTTTCTATCAAATAAATGATCAAATGTCTCACATGGGTGTGAGTGGTGTGAGATTGTTTGAACCTACACCCATATGAGACATTTAATCATTCATTTGATAAAAAATTTGGGCCTATAACATTTTCCTTTCTAAATTGACTTTGTGAAATTGAATTGAGTTTTTGGGTCAAGGCCCAAATGCGATAGGGCTAATAATGATGAAATACCTAATTTGGGCCTATATGAAAGTGGACTGAGGATGAATGGAACAGTGTGTTTGCGACTTTAGCTCAACAGATTATCAGGATTGATGAAGTCCAGATTGGCCCAATGTCTCAACAACAACTTTTAGGAAATGAAACTAAACGCCACAACATGAAGAAATTATTTTAGCACATATGACAATGTTACAAATAGATTTGAATAGTATATTTATAAGAGTCTCACTTGAACTTCACAGAAATGGACGGCCTAATTTGTATGTGGGTGTAGTAGAGGTTTTGTTTTAGTAATTAAAAATTAAAAAAAAAAATAAATAACTTTATCTCTTTATGTGTAGATTTGGAGTAGTCAATTAATCTCAATGTGAATTTCTACGAAGCACTAATTCCGTTAATATTAGTGGTAAAAAACGTAGTAATACCTTTTTATGTGCTTCCTTAGTGGAGCAAAAAATTAAAAAATTAAAAATCCAAAAATGAATTATCATTAAGAAATTTAATATTTTTCTAATTTTTAACTAATTTCTACTTTTTCCACTTCTTTTTTCAAATCCCTCAAATCAAATCTCTCAACAAAACACAATATTAAAATATTAAAAATAAATTTACTATAAAAATAAAAAAATAAAAAAACATGAAAAACAAAAAAACTCAAATTTCAAAAATTAGAACCAAACAAGGTAATAGAACACCAAATCTACAGAAAGAAAAGGTCTAGCAGCCGCTACAGCAGTGTCACAAGCTCAACCAATCCTCTGTTTTTCCTCTGATTCAATCCAATCAGTTGCCTTGCCTTGCCTTGCTGCTCCAACAACCTCCCAAAGCATTCCAAACTAATTCAGCCACCACCAATACATACCCTAACCTGGTTGAAATTAAAGAGAACATCATTGACTGAGAAATGTCACTCCTTAGCTGAAGCTTTGAGCCATAATGCAATTCACAATGCTCCCTTATATCTGGTACTGCATCATACACATTCATTTCTGAGTTTCCACAAGGACTAAAGAGTTGTTATTGGGATGACTCTCCATAGCTTGTTCTCCAATCGTTTGAAATGTCCCCCCTCCCATCACAGTAACAGTCCTTCCACAGTCCCAGGAACGGCCCACTGTGCACCCCACCAACTCAAAATAACATGTTGTAGCACATGAAGTGTTGTTTCCTCCTCATTCTTGCACAAGCCGAAAAGTGTAGATGCACTACCATTAAGAACTCCAATTCTCTGTAAGAACACTGCAGTTTTCACCTTATTCTTCCAAGCAAACCATCCCAAAAATTGAACTTCCATTAATAAAGTTTAACCAATAACATATAATGTGACAAAGAATGTCATTAAAATAAGTCAATAATATTTCAAATGACAAAAATAACATCCCTTCACTTTCTATCTAACCTAATAAAATAAAATAAAATAAACTAAAAATTGACTGTGTAACTTGAGTTTTCATCTAACTGGCTTTTTTCACACCAAGACTTTCTTAGAATTTTCTCACCAAAATTGTGTTCTCAATAACAATTTAAAGAGATGATTTTAATGTGCTTAATTTTCATTTGGCATCAATGACCGTGTAAGAATTGTTTTTGTTTTTTTGTTTTAAAGTAATAAGCTATCATAATGTCATTATGAAAGAAATATCATAAAAAGTTTTATGAAGACTCTCCACTCTTAAATTAGTTATTGCATTTTATGCAATTACGTATATTAAGTTATATAACATATCGATCATAAAACACTATAAGACAAAAACTAAATTTATACTATTTGTAAACTAAGTTTAGTGCTCTATTATTGATAGGTTGTAACTTAGTGTATGTGATTACATGACATACAATAACTAATCCAAGAATGGAGAATTTTTCATGAAAATTTTCATGATATTTCTTTCACTATACCTAGCATTACTCTTTTTCTTTTTATTTTTTAATGTCTTTCTGTGGTTGTACAGCATTACTCATTGAAGAAACATTGGCAATTTAGAAATTTAATTAAAGGTAGTCTCTATTTCAATTGACTAGATTTTGTCTTTAAATTTATGATTTTATCTCAATTTGATTCATTAGATTAGTATTTTTAGATATTGATGTATTCTTTTATCGTTAATAAAGGTCTCTTTTTTGTTGATAGAAAAAGAAAACAAAAAAAACTTCAATCAATTCAGTATTATCAATTAGACTAAATTGATACAAAATTTTAAATTAAGAGTCAAAATCAAACTAATTAAAATTATGGATCAAAATGATAAAAGTAACAAAATGTAAGAATTACTGATGTAATTTGGTATTTAATTAATGTACATTGACAGCAGGAATGGTAATTATCATTCAAAAGGCAACAGTTGGAACATTGCGCTGAAACAATGAAAACAAATTTGTTCAAAAAAAAAAAAGCCAATGAAAGCTAATAAAACAATAGACAATGAAGTACAAAGAGAGTAGTACATCAATAGGACGAAGCCATATGCAATGTATTAGAGTAGAAATCTACAGACATTTGCTTAAACTTCCACACAAAAAGCTGCAAAACCTTTGGCTCAAGTCAAGACCAAGAACAAAAAAACTAAAGGCGAGATTATTATTATTTTTTTGATTGGCAAAAGAAAGAGACTTTTATTGATAATCAATAACTATTACATCAATGAAGGGGATGAGAGAAAAGAGTATTAGAGCAATGCAAGCATGCCCAAAATACAACTAAACCCATCCACAAGAGTTGTTGAGAAACCAAGCAAAGAAACAAATCACAAACAGCTAATAGACCACCCAATAGACCACCAACCTGCAATCAACGCAACAACATCCTGCAGCACACCTTACTGATATGCACAACAGACCTCACCCCTGAATCAAGACCAACTCAACCTCCTCCAATGCATACTCTGATCTGATTAAGATTGAAAATAAAGTCATTCACATAGTATTGAAGATCTCTATAAGAGGCTTTGAACCATAATGCAACTCTAATTTTTATAAGCTCACACAATTCCCAAATTATAGGTTTGGCATCCCTAAATACACAATCATTTCTAAGCTTCCGAATGGACCACAGGGTAGTAAGGGGGATAATTCTCCATATCTTCTTCTCTTGTTTCTTTAGAAGCTGACCCTCCCACCAAAGTAATATTCCTTCAACAGAACCTGGGATGGCCCACTCAACACCCCACCATCTTAATAAGCTTGACCACACTTCCCAAACAACAGGGCAATGCAATAATACACGGATCACATATTCCTCAGCATTCTTGCAAAAACTACAAACTACGGAAGACGTACCATTGAGAACACCAATTCTTTGCACAAATGTTGTTGTCTTCACCTTGTGTTTCTAGGCAAGTCAGCTAAAGAATTTCACTTTGGGAGGCAAAACTGAATTCCACACCAATTTACACAACCTAGGATGAGTGGCCCCATCCAAATTACAAAGAGAATACAAAGAAGAAACAGAAAAGATACCTAAATCATTAGCAACTCACCTTGAATTGTCATTGACCTCCCCGCTAGTTGCAGGACTAGATACTAGAATGTTAGGGAAAATATATGATTCCCACAAGTAAATCAATCAATGGGAATAAAAAATAATGTGGAAAAATTAAATAAACAGTAACACAAGAATTTTTACGTGGTTCCCTCAATGTGAGGTATGTCCACAGGATCGAAATCCGATTCCACTATCAACCAAAGAGTTTCCAAATGATTACAAACGAGACACGAATGGTCGCACAAACCACCCTTAGGTGAATTCCAAATAATCACAAATAAACACGAGGAAAGACCTCACCAAATAGATGAACAAAATAGTCACCACAGCAAATCTTCAAAGCAAATCCGAAGGAGAAACTAGCCAAATAACTAGAGCAACAATTAATCACCAAAATTGAACCCACCAATTGGACTTATGAAACAAGTTAAGAGCACTATCTCACCAAAACCAACTATGAACCAATGTTGGCTGCTGCTATATCCTCTAGGAAAAACAAAACAATATTTATATAGATTGTTAAATCTTGGGCTTTTTTTTTATCAAAACCCTAGTTGTTACCAAAAAGAATTAGGCCTTCACAAGTTAGATATAATATATAAAAATATATTATAACTAACACCAAACCAAATTAAACTCTTTTAATAAATCAATTGAGTCTCAAACTCCAATAAGGAGGTATACCCAACAAATCTCCCCCTACCAACTTAGGTGGAGACATCAACCATATCTGCTAAAGTTCGACAATTTAAATATTTGTCCCTCGACAAAATCTTAGTCCACATATCCGAAATATTATCATATGTGTGAACCTTTTCGAGTTGTAACAATTTTGAATCTAACACATCACGAATCCAATGGTATCTCACATCAATGTGTTTCGATCTCGAATGAAAAGTAGAATTTTTACTCAAGTGAATAGCACTTTGACTATCACAATAAAGCACATACCTTTCTTGCTTCAAACCCAATTCTTGCAAAAATTTCTTCAACCATAACTTTTCTTTGCAAGCTTCCGTAATGGTAATAAATTTAGCTTCAGTAGTTGAGAGAGCAACACATTTTTGTAATTTAGATTACCATGCCATAGCTCCCCCTGCAAAAGTCATCAAATATTCCGAAGTAGATTTCTTAAAATCAACATCACCGGTCATGTCAGAATCCGTGAACCTATTAAGCATCGGCTTACCACCTCCAAAACACAAACACACCTTCGAAGTCCCTCGAAGATACCTTAGAATCCATTTTACTGATGCCCAATGTTCTTTATCTGGATTAGAGAGAAAACGACTCACCACACCAACGGCGTGAGCAATATCTGGCCTTGTACAAACCATAGCGTACATCAAAGAACCAACCGCTGAAGCATAAGGAATTTTCTGCATCTCTTCCTTGTCTTTCTCACTTGTAGGACATTGATTCGAACTAAGCTTAAAGTGACCCGCAAGTAGACAACCAACTGACATTGCTTTATCCATGTTGAGCCTGTTAAGAACTTTTTCAATATAACTTTCTTGAGACAACCAAATCAGCCCCTTTTTGCGATCACGAACAATTTTCATACCAAGTATTTGTTTTGCTGGCCCCAAATCTTTTATAGCAAAAGACTTGCTCAACTCCAATTTCAACCTGTTAATCATAGTGTAATTTTGACCCACAATTAACATGTCATCAACATAAATCAAAAGAATAATAAATTTACCATCCGGGAAATTTTTCACAAACACACAATGGTCCGAAGTGGTTTTAGAAAAACCATCATTCATCATGAAAGAGTAAAATTTTTTGTACCATTGCCGAGGGGCTTGCTTGAGGCCATACATTCTTTTTTTCAATTTGCAAACAAATTTCGCTTTCCCTTTTTCCACAAAACCTTCTAGTTGCTCCATGTAAATTTCTTCTTCAAGATCACCATGAAGAAATGCGGTCTTCACATCAAGTTGCTCAACTTCAAGATTCATACTTGTGGCTATGCCAAGTACAACCCAAATAGAAGACATCTTCATAACCAGCGAGAAAATCTCATCAAAGTCAATACTTTTCTTTTTGCCCAAAGTCTTTCACAACAAGACGTGCTTTGTACCTCAGATTCTTGCCATCATTCTTTAATTTAAAGACCCACTTATTTTTCAGAGTTTTCCTCCCTGTAGGCAACTTCACTAAATCATAAGTGTGATTTTCAAGTAAGGAATTCATCTCCTCTTTCATGGCCTTTTTCCAATCATCTTTCTTTGCATGCTCAATTGATTCTTGGTAGCTCTCAGGCTCCCCTTGATCGGAAATCAACACAAATTCATTGGGAGGATACTTTCTTGAAGGTTGTTGGTGCCTTGTAGATTTCCTCAACTCAAGTTGTGGTGGCAATTCTTGAGTTGGATGCTCTTCCTCAATTTCTAGCTCAAGTTCATTAGGATTAGAATCATCCTTTACATCTTCAGTAGGTGGCTGCACATCTCCCCCATTTTTATCATCCACCGAAGATGAAGGAGATGAATCCATGTCAATAAGATCATTACTTTTTGGCTCTGGTTGATCACCTTTGCCAAAGTCTGCAATTCTTTGGTCTTCATGAAACACAACATCACGGTTTCGAATGACTTTCTTGTCAACCAGATCCACCAATCTATAACCAAATTCATCACACCCATAGCCAAGAAAATACATTGTCTTGACTTGCTATCAAGCTTGGACCTCTCATATTTGGGAATGCAAACAAAGGCTCGGCAACCAAACACTTTCAAGTGCTCATAAGACACATCTTTACTGGTCATAACTCTTTCTGGGACATCACCATTCAAAGGATAGAAAGGAGATAAATTGATCACGTCAACCGTTGTCCTCATTGCCTCACCCCAAAAGGATCTTAGTAATTTAGCATGTGAAAGCAGACACCTTGTTCTTTCCACAATGGTGCTGTTCATCCTTTCGATAACACCATTTTGTTGAGGAGTCTTCTTAACTATCTTTTGGTGCTGAATACCTTGACTGCGACAATACTCATCAAATGGCCCAATGTATTCACCACCATTGTCTGATCGGATGCACTTCAATTTCTGCCATGTTTCTCTTTCAACCATGGCCTGAAAATGCTTAAATACATCTAGAACTTGATCTTTAGTTTTTAGTATAAAAGCCTAAACTTTCCTTGAATAATCATCAATGAAAATAACAAAATAAAGTGCACCACTATGTGTTCTAACTTTCAAAGGACCACAAACATTCGAATGAATCAACTCCAAAACATTTTCTTTTCTAGAAGCAACATTTTTATGAAAAGAAACTCTATCTTGTTTACCTGCCAGACAATGAACACAAGTTTTAAGATGTGTACCTTTCAAACCGGGTAAAAGCTCTTTCTTGAGCAAAACTTGTAGCTCATTTTCGCTCATATGGCCAGCCGCTTGTGCCATAATTCAGTAGAAGTATCATCTTCAAGTGCATTGACAACACCTTTACAAATTTTTCCTTGCATCGAATAAAGTGTGTCTTCTTACACTTAGCCACCACGAAAGAACCATTTGTGAGCTTTCATATTCCATCACCAAATTTGTTGTTGTACCCTACATCATCTAGCTTCCCAGTAGAGATCAAATTGAGGCGAATGTCGGAAACATGCCTCACATCTTTAAGCAACAACTTGTAGCCCAAATTTGTTTCCAAGCAAACATCACCCATGCCAATAATCTTGGACAAACCTTCATTACCCATTCGAACAAAACCATAATCTCCTTTGGTGTAGGTAGTGAAGAAATCAACTCGAGAAGTCACATGAAAAGAAGCAACGAAATCAATCACACAATTGCTCTCTTGGCCCACAAAATTGATACAATCATCTTCACAAACGACCATAAGATCATCGGTAGTAACCATCGTTGTGTCTTCTTGCTTCTTATCCACACTTTTGTCACGCCTTTTCTTCTTGTTCTTAAGCTTTCGGCATTCCCGCTCATGTGCCCTTTCTCATGGCAATAATAGCACTCAATGTCTTTCTTTGAAAAAGAACCATCTCTTGATTTGTTACAACTTTGATCACCACCATGAGGAGTTTTACTCCTCCCCCTTGTTTTTTCTCGGCCTCTTACAACAAATGCTTATGAATGAGAGGAAACAGCTGATTTGCTTCTAGTTTCTTCATTTAACAAGCTACTAGTGACTTGGCTAATTGTGACAACTCCATCGGGTGTTGAATTACTAACCGTCACAACCAAAGTCTCCCAACTTTCGGGCAAAGAACTAAGTAGCATCAAAACCCGCAACTCATCATCAAAAACAATTTTCATAGAAGCAAGTTGGTTAACAATACTCTTTATTTTATTCAAATGTTCCGAAATAGGGTTGCCCTCTTTATATTTTAAATTAATCAACTTACGAAACAGAAAAACTTTATTTGTGGCTGATTTCCTATCATAAAGGCCTTCTAATTTTTTCCATAAATCATGTGCTGAAGTTTCAGTAGCAACATGATGAAACACACTGTCATCAATCCATTGATTCATAACACCAATAGCTTTTCGATTAAGCCTCTTCTATTTATCATCTTTCATATCATCAAGTTTGCCACTATCACCCTCAATAGGCCCCTACAAATCTTTACAAAATAATAGGTCCTCCATTTTAGTTTTCCAAGTTACCCAATTGCTTCAATTGAAGCTAGACATACGACCCACATTTCCATCCATTGATTTATATAAATAAATAAACCCAAATAAACCGTAAGCTCTGATACCAGTTGTTAGGGAATATATATGATTCTCACAAGTAAATCAATCAATGGAAATAAAAACTAATGTGGAAAAATTAAATCAACAGCAACACAAGAATTTTTACGTGGTTGTATGTCCACAAGATCGAAATCTGATTCCACTATCAACTAAAGAGTTTCCAAATGATTACAAATGAGACACGAATGGTCTCACAAACCACCCTTAGGTGAATTCCAAATAATCACAAATAAACAAGAGGAAAGACCTCACCAAATAGATCAACAAAATAGTCACCACAGCAAATCTTCAAAGCAAATCTGAAGTAGAAACCAGCTGAATAACCAGAGCAACAATTAATCACCAAAATTGAACCCACCAATTGGACTTATGAAACAAGTTAAGAGCACTATCTCACCAAAACCAACTATGAACCAATGTTGGCTGTCGCTGCTACATCCTCAGAGAAAAACAAAACAATATTTATATATATTGTTAAATCTTGGGCTTTTTTTTTATTATCAAAACCCTAGTTGTTACCAAACAGAATTGGATCTCCACAAGTTAGATATAATATATAAAAATATATTATAACCAATACCAAACCAAATTAAACTCTTTTAATAAACCAATTGGGTCTCAATCTCCAATAAGGAGGTATACCCAACATAGAATTGCTATAAGTCTCAACCATTGAAGCCTTTCCCATTCAAACATCTCTCTTCTAGGTTGCAAATTCCACTCCCCTGCAGCACTCTCAAATCAAGGAAGCTCCTAAGAATGCTTTCCTTCTCCAAAGATAGGCTAGACAATCTTAGAAACTCCAATTTCAGACAGTGAGAGTCACACCAGATATCCTCCCAGAATTTTACCCTTTTCCCATTTCCAACTACTATCTTAAAATTATTCAAGAAACTCACCATCATAGAAGGATTCTGATCAGCCAAAGTGACTATATCAAACCACACCCTTGAGTATCTGTAACTTACCTCCCTTGATGGCAACCAACTACTAGAATCAAGATTATATTTTCTACAGATTACTTTTCTCCACAATGACTTGGTCTCATTTGCAAATCTCCACCACCATTTGAACAATAAAGAAAATTTTACATCTCCGATCCTTCTAATTCCCAACCCACCCTGATCAAATCTCTTTGTTACTTTCTCCCATTTGACTAAATAAACCTTCCTTCTTAGGTTAGAGCCTCCCCACAAGAATGCTGCTTGAATTCTCTCCAGTTCCTTAGCTACCCCTTCAGGCATCTTGAACAATGAAAGGTAATACACTGGCAAGCTAAGGCCTCATTTGGGAACCCTCCCTTTTAGCCAAAAAGCCAAAAAGTTACTAAATTAGCCAAAAAGCCAACAACCCATACCAAAAAGTCAAAGATTCTCTTTTCTCTCTACTTTTTGCACATCTTTTCGTAAAAAGTCAAAAAGTCATCCCAAACATACTAGTTTTTTTTAGCTCATATTTTAGCCAAATAGCCAAAAAGTTACTAAATTAGTCTGTTCCCAAACGGGGCCTAACTAACACATACTTGATCAAAGTCAACCTCCTTGCAAAAGAGAGAAGCCTTCTTTTCCAACCTGCCAGCTTAGCTTTTACTTTATCTAGGATTGGTTTCCAAGTTTTCCTCTTACTTGGATTGGCCCCTAAAGGAAGCCCAAGATATATGAATGGCATGGGTTGAGTCTTATAGTTAAGTAGGATAGCAAAATCAACCAATATGTCTTCCTCAGTGCCCACCCCATAAACCACACTCTTATGGTAATTGATTTTTAGGCCAGATACAAGGTCAAAGCACCTTAAGATCCTTTTAATGATACTGATTTCATTCCCATTAGCTTCACAGACAAGGATGGAGTCATCAACAAATTGTAGGTGAGACACCAACACCCCATTTGCTCACACTTTTACTCCTTTAACTAGTTCCATCTCCACAGCTCTTGATAGAAGCACATTAAGACCTTTAGCCACACTGTTAAATAGGAAAGGATAAAGTGGATCACCCTGCCTAAGCCCTTTCTGGGGGTGGAACTCATCTGTTGATGAACCATTCACTAAGACAGATAAATTAGCTGTGGAAACACACTCCTTGATCCATGAGATCTACTTCATTCTAAAGCCAAAATTGGACAACATGGAAAAAAGAAATTCCCAATTCACTAAGTCATACGCCTTCTCAAAATCAAGCTTAATAACCACACCCCTCTTTTTTAACTTTGCCCAGGCCCCCTGGCGGCTACTTCATTTGCAATCAAGACATCATCAAGGATATTCCTACCACTCAAGAAAGTTGATTGAGTTTCACTGATAATTTTGGGCAAAACGAGTTTTAGCCTATTAGAGAGAACCTTAGTCAAAATCTTATACATTGAACCCACTAGACTAATAGGCCTATAATCTGCCAAGCCAACTGAATTATCTTTTTTTTGGGACTAGGATAATGAAAGAGCTATTAATTCCTCAGACCAATCTGCCATGAGCATGAAATTCCTTCATAAACTGCATAACCTTCCCCTTCATTACCTTTCAATACTTCTAAAAAGATACAAGATTGAAACCATCTGGGCTTGGGGCCTTATTAATTACCTTCAAAACTTTTAATCGCATTCCAAATTTCTAATTCTAAAAATGCTGCCTCAAGCCCCTCAAATGCACTACTATTACTAATAGATTTAAAGATGGCACTCAGACCTGGTTTGCTTCTCCATTCCTCTGCGAAATGCTTGTTGAAATAAAGATAAACTTCCTGTTTAACTCTCCATGGATGCTCATAAACAAAATCCCCAACAGTGATAGAATTAATCTCATTCCTGCTCTGTCTATTGGTGGCCATGACATGAAAATATCTTGTATTTTTATCTCCTTTCAACGACCAGTCTAATCTAGCTTTCTAAAGCCACATCCATACAATCATTCTGCTCAACCTCCATGCTTCACTAATCACCTCTCTTCTTCTTATCTTCTCTGTCTCAACTAAATCTCTATCTTCTGCTAAGAGGTCAAGCTTATTCACCTCATCTTCAGCTGCTTTTAGCTTGCTAGATACATCCTCAAACACCTCACCATTCCATTTTTTCAAAGCCAACTTAAGTAATTTAAGTTTACTCTGTAGAATGTAACATGCACACCCTTCTACTACAGATTCTTTCCAAATCTTCTCCAAAAAAGATACAAAGATTAGATGCAAGGTCCAGGCATTTATAAATCTAAAAGGCCTAGGACCCTAATCCCTATCATCCTCCATCAACAATAAGGGACAATCTTCTACCATCAGTGATCAGTGAGGTGCAGTCAGCCTTTGTGAATGGCAGGCATATCTTAGATGGGGTGCTAATAGAAAATGGAGTTGTAGATGGGTAGAGAAGATCAAAGAAGAAAGGAGTTATCCTAAAATTAGATTTTGAGAAAGCCTATGACTCAATAAATTAGGAATTCTTGCTTTTAATGATAAGGAATTTTGGTTTTGGTGAAATATGGATTAGGTAAATGAAGACTTGCATTTCTATAACAATGGACTTGCATTTCTACAACAATGGTGTCTGTATTGGTTAATGGTTCTCCTACTAAAGAGTTCAAACCACAAAAGGGGTTAAGGCAAGGAAATCCTCTATCTCCTTTTTTGTTCATTATTGCAGCAGAAGGCCTCAATCTTTTATTAGAAAGGGCTAAAGAAAAGGAACAATTTAAAGGTGCTACAGTTGTCCCTAATGAGTTAAGAATCTCACATCTACAATTTGCAGATGACACTATCATATTCTGTGAAGGTGATAAGGAGGAAATTCAAAACAATAAGAGAGTGTTAAAGTGCTTTGAGGTGAGGTCTAGGTTAAAGATTAACTATCATAAAAGTGTAGTTTGTGGGGTGGGTTTCCAAGATGATCAAACTAAGGATTTTGCTAAAATCCTGAACTGCCTGACCAAGAAATTGCCATTCAATTTCTTAGGATTGCCTTTAGGGGCCAATCTTAGAAGGAAAAGCACATGGCAACTAGTTGTGGATAAGGTAAAGAAGAAGTTGTCTTCTTGGAAGAGGAAATTGTTGTCTTTTGCTGGGAGACTGACTTTAATTAAGTCAACTCTCTCAAACTTGCCAATCTATTTCCTTTTTATTTTTAAAATGCCTAAGGGTGTTGTTAAGGCTGTTGATAAGCTTCAATCATCATTTTTGTGTTGGGGGGGTGGTCTAAAAATAAACGGAAAGTGCACTTGGTCAAATGGAGGGAGGTCACCAAAAGCAAAAGTCAAGAAAGTTTGGGGGTGAGAGATTTAAGTGAAGTGAATGATTGCTTGTTACTAAAATGATGGTGGAGGTATGGTAGTGAAGATAAAACATTGTGGAAGTCTGTGGTGTGCTCAAGGTATGGTAGGGCTAGTGGGGTTAGGTTCCATCAGTAAATCATTCAGATGTGGTTTCCATGGTATGGCAGGATATTCTTCAGCTTACTTCAGTAAATCAAAGTTTGGGTGAGTTCTATGTTGGTCATTTTAAAATAAATGTTGGAAATTGGAGGAGAATTCAGTTTTGGTCTGATGCTTGGTTCGACAACAAATGTTTAAGGGATAATTTCCCCAGATTACACAGTTTATCCATTGGGAAAGAGAATTCTTTGCAGCAGATCTATGCCAAGAAAACTAACTCAAGGGTGTGGCAGCTTAATTTTAGAAGACAACTCTTAGCTTAGGAAAATGAGGAGTTGCAGAGATTGAATGGTATGCTAGAGGCATCTCCTACAATTAGAAATGACCTTGAAGATTCTTGCTATTGGCTAACTAACAGTTCAGAGCAGTTCTCTGTGCTTTCTGTGTGGACTGGTGGAAAGCATCAAAAGGGCCATGTCTGAAATTACCTAAAGGGTTGTGGGAAAGTATAGCTACACCAAAAGTGCAACTTTTTAGTTGGCTAGCTTGGAGAGACAGAGTTAAAACTTCAACCTTTCTACAAAGAATTGCAGTTTTAGATGCTAGTGCCAACAATTTGTGTGTATTCTGCAAAACAGTGGTGGAATCTTTAGATCATGTGCTATTGTTTTGTCCATTGGTCTAGAAGCTTTGGTCAAAAATGGTCAATTGGTGGGATCAATCCTGTACAATTCCTAAATCAGTGAAGGGTCTTTTTCATTAGTGGACAGGTGACAAGTTGAAGAGATGGGTATTCAAAATGTGGAAGATAGTTCCCTTAGTTGTGATGTGGTCTGTTTGGAAAATAAGAAATGATTGTCTTTTCAAGGGAGCCCAACCTAATTTTGAAGATTTATGTGAAAAAGTGAAAGTGCAGATTGCTTTCTAGGCCAAATGGAACATGGAGGTAGATTATTCAGTTCATGATATTGTCTCCAACCTCCATCAGATCAGGTTTTCTTCTTGAGGTTCAGGATGGATATGGATTTGGAATTGGCGGGGGCTATATTCTTAGGTGTGGTAGTAGGGGCTCTATCTGGCTTGTATTAGTATGGTTCCATTTATATCAGTTGCCTTGTTTTTTCTATGTTTTTGTTTTGGCCTTTGTTTTTCTTGTTGGTTCCTCACCAACATCCGAGCCTAATGCTAGCAAATGATAGGGTTCTTTCCTCGGTGTTAACCTAGTTGGAAACGAGGTGGTGTTCCGTGATGCTTTTTGGACTTCCTCCCCCTTTATTGATGTATTTCCATACATTGTATGTTCTCATCCACCAATAAAGTTTTCCTTTAATTGATCCAAAAAAAAAAAAAAACTTCAAGTTAAACACCTCTAACCACTCAAGATTTGCTAGGAAGAGATATGCCCTACAAAGCCAAAGAAAAGAATAATAATAATCATAATAATAATAATAATAATAATAACAACAACAGCAGCAACACACCAAACCTCCCGAAAGCATTTTATTTTTCAGGCTAGTAAAGATAAACAAAACAAAAGTAGGAGCGTAATATATATATATAGAAAGTCTTGAGCACATTGTTCTACATCATGACCTTTCTAACAATTAAAACAGCATCTGAAAGCGTTTCCTCTGATGCCGTGAGATGAAAATGATTGGTTCCCTCAAGTTAAACAACCTTTTTACCAACATGAAAAACAAAAATGTTTAAGACCCCTTTCCCCTCACCCCTTTTGACCCCCTCTTTTTTTTGATTGGCTACTTTTTCTTTTGTTTTTTTTTTTTTTTTTCCTTCTTCTCCAATCACCACCCGCCACGTGTGTGTGGGGGTTGTGGGAGTGATGATTGAAGGGGGTCTCTATTAATGCTCCATGATAAAAACCATGTCAGTTAAAATTTGTAGCATGTAAGGGCGATGGTGATATGATGTGAAATGATGACCCATAGGTCAACATCAGATAGAATAGGGAAATGAATAAGAAGTTACTAAGAGGGTGTGACGGGAGGACAAGTACAATCACCATGACTGAAATAAGAAAGCATGTCGAGTTTAGTGTATAAAACCCAAAGAAGAAGTCTCCATATGTAAGAGGTGGTGATATCATAGTTTTGTTCCTTAAAACTTGCTTGGAAGGATCCACGGTGGCGGTGGGGTTGGTGGTGGTGGGGTTGGTGAAAGTGGTGGGGTTAATATAATTGACGTTATTAGTAGGAATAAGGTTGGTGGTGGTGGTGCACATGACAATGGCGTTAATGTGATTTTCGTTGGTAGTAAGCTGATTATTATTGTCGCTAAGTCTTCCTACTATTCTAGGAGGGCTGAGTATAGCTTGGAAAGTGGCCGTTGCAATTAGAACAGCTACAACCAGTATTGTATTCCGCATCTCCATTGTCAAAACTCTTCCTTGATAAAACAGTGCTACTATATTAAATTCAAAGTTCCAATGTGGTGACATACAAAATTCAGCAAAACTATAATCCTTAGGAAGTGATGAACTTTTTGAAGCTCCTACATTGCCTAAAGCTTTCTTAGCTTCTCTTTCGGCCTCTCCACTAGGATTAGCAACTGTTGTTGCAATGTCAAAGGTTGTCCGACCCTCCAAATTCTCTGCATTTTTGTCCATTTTGATCTTCTTATTAAGTAAAGATTTCACAATCTGCTAAGAGAAATGTATACAAAATCATTAATTAATATAAAATTAGAATATGCAATGGAGAGATCACTACATAGCACATTCTTTATAACTAGACATGACATGGAAATAAGTGGCTCTCATGTTACCTTTGTGTTTAATGATATAAAATATATATATATACATACAAGGACGGATTTATGATTTGAGCTTTGGAGGTGCAAAAACACATAATTTTTCATCAAAAAAATAATTATAAAATTTAAAATTTTGATTTATACCAGTACAAAAAAATAAATTATATTATTGTTAATCACACATTCTTTGTCAATATAATTGAGAATAAAAATATAATTAAATATATTTCTTGTCTGCATTAATTTAACAAATTATTAACTATTACTATATCTTCGTCTAGTAAAATTCACGATTTGAAAAAATTATAATCACTAATTTTTTATAATATATATAAAAACATTTATAATAAACTCTATGTAAAGATATGAAATGATTCTCATTGAATGTAAAGATGAGCAGACCTCATATATATATATATATATACAAGTGTAGGTAGTTACAACTAAAGACTAACCTATCTTTACTCTGTAACAAACTTATTAACTAATTAGATATTTTCCTCCCCTATTTTCACACTTGTAGCCTCATGTATATTACATATATCAGTGGACTTGCCACCTGTCAATGATGGCTTAACAAACTCAATATCAAAATCTTAGTTAATATCTTTTTCAATAAATATAATAAATTAACTTGCTACAAAATTATTTTTCATCTTATTATGTAATTTACTTTTGAAAAAAAATTATAATTGAAAATTTATATATTTATGTGTATAATGATAATCCGTTTCAATAAATGGTATTAAAATTCATTTACTTATTTTCAAAATGTCATATTGAAATAGACAATATTTTTATTTTCAAACAATATTTCTATTTCTAGTGAACGAACAAACAAGAATGAATGAAAATAAGATGCATAAGCAAATTAAAGTATGATTTATAAAAGAAGAAAAAAAATATTAATGACATATGAACAGAAAACAAGAATAATAATAAATAGAAACAAATAAAATAATATAAGTAACTTTAAACAATAAAAAAATATAACAAGTAATACAGATAACAAATAGAATAGATCAATATTTGATAAAATTCAATTTAGAAACTATTTTTAAAACTTTGAAATGTAAATAATTTGAAGGGTGCGAACTACTAAAACTTTGGGGTGCGAAGTACTCCAGTTTTTGTTCCAAAAAAAAAAAATACTCCAATTTGAAATTATATTACTAATTATTAATATAATACATAATTTGGGGATGCGACTGCCCCTACCCGCACCCCCTAGATCAATTCTTGTATATATATATATATTTATTTATTTATGACATCATTCATAATTATATAACATATTATAATTGAAAACAGAGCACCTTGCTTTACTGTTATGTATACATTTTTAGTTTTCTTAAACAAAATAACAAGAAAAAAAAAACATTATAATTTTATAAAGGGCATTTATTCATAAATCATTCTTCATCTAGTTATGTTCTACTTAATTCAAATTATTTTCTTATATTCTAATAAGTTCTATAAATAATATTTACATTGATATTGAGAATGTTATCAATGTAAATGTTCACGCTGTCAAATATAAATATTCACATCACAAAATTGCTAAACGTTCAACAAATATTTATAAAGGTAAAATTATTCATAAAATATCTTAAATATAAAAATTAAGATTCGAGGATCAAATATCTAAATAATAAAATTTATTAAAATATAAAAATATGCTATGAACGATTTAGTGTCCAAGTATTTGAAAAAAAGTTTTCCAATAAATTCCTCATTTCATAAGGTTGGAATTTGTCATAGCGGGTTCACTTTCCCATCTACAGGTCACACATTAAAAAAATAAATAAATAAATAAAAGCTTACTTTGGAGTTTTGACCAACTGCATAAATGTGCACCACAAGGATAGTATGTGGCACCCATCTAATATATTCATTTTGATTATATATAAAGAAATCTTATTTTCAACAAAGCTATATTGAATAAACTACATCGATGTATAATATATAGGGAAGGATTATGGTACCTTCTCCTCAAAAGGTGTGTACTATATATACTTTATAATTAAAAAATATATATATAATTTCATACTTTTTTAAGTTGTAACTTAAAAAAAAAAAAAAAATTTAACCAAACACAAATGAGGCATAACCAAAGATCCTAATTTCCTCAAAAAAAAAAAAAAAAAAAAAAAACAAAACAAAACAAAACAAAACAAAAAAAAAAAAAAAAAAAAAACAAAGATCTCCAAATAATGTCATAACTAAAGAAGAAAATTGCTCATAACTAAATAACAAAATAGCAGAATTAAAAGTGCATATGTTAATGGATGTATATAATAGAATTCTCCTGATACATATTTTACAAATATTCAACATCATTTAAATGTTAACTAATAACATAAAATTTGTAAAAAGTACTAACGATATCATTAGTTGGATTAAATTGACACAAAATTTAAAATTACAGATCAAAATTGACCCGATTAAAACTATAAAGACCAAAATAACACAAGAGGTTAAATATAGAGAGTACTAATATAATTTATCCTGAAAGAATTATGGTAATACATTTTACATGACGAGACTTATCATAAAAGATAAATTTTAAAAGATTTTATTATTGTTTGGTATCTAAATATGTTAATTGATCTCTCATGTATAATACGGGAAAAAATTATAACAGATTCTAAAATATATAAAAAGAGTGTTTTCTTAGGTAAGTATATATAAAAAGAGTTCCAAAAGAGTTCCAATTGTAAACCATAAATATGAAGAAACACCAATAGAGCTAAACACATTATTGTTGGAAAAGAATGATTTTTGACAATTTTAATTCAAAATTAAAGTAGAATTCAATCGTAAGTTGATATAAGTTTGAGTAGTTTTGTATTTTCCTAAATGAGAAGATTGTATTACGAAAATAATGAGTCGAAATTGTTAAATTGTGAATGAGAATTGTCTCATAAAATGGATATCAATAAAAATTGGGTTTAGATTTGGATTTAGTCTTAGTTTGGACTGAGCTTAGGCTTGTATTTATGTATGTATTGGGTTTGGTTTTAGACTTGGACTTGGATTTGGACTTGGACTTAGTCTTGAACTTGGACTAAGCCGTGTTGTGTTAGGCTTAACTTATGCATGTGTTTGAGAATGTGTTTGAATCGAGTTGTGACCCAACACTCGTATCCGTTTTGCAACCCATCTAGTTGGATTATTTAAATAGCATTGTATATATTTATTTATTTTTATATATAATATAAGGGAGGTTTTCAACTTTTGTAACTCCCATCTTTTGATGGCATTGACGACTATATTAGTGGCTATGAGATTTTAACCTTTGTGACTCTAGCCCTAATGGCTAGAGTTGATGGCATTAATTAATGGCAATTTAATGACCCTATTGATGTTAGCCTTCATGGCTAAGGTTCTCCCCTACAAGTATTAATAGAGGCTTTCCCCTCCAACTTAGTAGGATAATCTTGGAGAGATTTTTGATGAAAAATGAGATGGTGTTTTGAGATAATAAAGTTGGAGATGATTTCTATACCAAATAAATTTTTTATATCTTCTTTTTGCTAACCCCTTATTTAGTTCTTGTTAGAGAGAGAGCGCTGCCATTGTCAAATTCGCCGAAACTATGTAAAAGGTGCTTCTACATTAGCTAGTTTCGACCGTCATATCCTAAGAGACAGACGTCGATGTACCTCCAGCATCCATCGGGAGAAGGTGAATCTATTTTAAGAAAATTGTGATATTACACAGGTTTCGATTTGTGTCTCTTATCTTTTGTTCTTCACACTTTTAGATTTAAACTATTTCTTGTATATTATTTTGTATGTCTATGTGGATCCATCGTGTAATATGTTCCATGAAATAATCTAGTTCATTCTTATATTTTTAGTTTTGTGGTTTATTCTGTATTTCATTCTTTAATTAAAAAAAAATTAGTTTTGCCATTTCTATTTAATTTAGTTTTATGTATTTTTCTAGTATTATTATGGGAAAATACCAACACTAAACACATTATCAACTATATACAAGGATGGATCTAGAGGGAACAAGGGGGATCGCTCCTCCTATAATTTCAAAACCCTCATATATTATAGTAGTATTAATTATAATTATTTCCAAATTATATAAGTTTGCTCCCTTTAAATATCTTTTTTACAAATTTTAAGTGATCATCCTCTCTTGAGTTTTAAAAAATTTAAGTCTTTGTTTATTTTATATCGATAAAATATTGGATTAAAGTAAAGGCGATTTTTTTTAAGGTCCCAAGTATTAAGATTTTATAGTATAAAGGACATCCAATATTTTCATAATGTTTAAGGTCCCTCAACATCGAATCCAGAGAAAATTCGATCCAGAGAAAATTGTCAAATCCAGAGAAAATGCAAGGGTAATCTAGAGAAAATTGCCAAATCCAAAGAAAATTGCCAAATCCAAATAAAATTATCAAATTCAGAGAAAAAAAAAAGCAAGGTAAGGAGGTTGATCTTGGAACCAGTTCTCAACGATTTTCAGAGTCTCAATCTCGATCAATCCAATCGCATGCGACAATACTTTGAATGAATATCAGTCTCTCTCTCTCTCTTTCGATCTCTTTTTACACACCCATCCATGGATGATTCTTTCTCTACCCTTCCCACCAGCCACTTGCTCGGTTCAGTTCCGGTACGCATTCATTCACTCTCCATATATATTTCTATACATATATGTGTTTGCATGTACATATATATATGCTTTTGTGTGAAATTGTTATGGTTTTAACATAATTTGTGCCCTAATGTTGGATTGCTTGAAAGTCCAAGGAAAATTTTCATTGTGATTTAGTGATCAAGATTGTATATAATCGATGTGGGAAAATACTTAATGAAACACAAAATACAAAATTAATGAAGCAGGTGTTTGATGGCAAGGGAAGAGAGAGTTCAGAGTGTGAGAGAAAGAAATCAGATTTGATTTGGAAAACTCAAATTTCTCTGTGATATAGGGTGTAGAATTGAGGGACTTTAGACATCATAAAATAATATTGTGGATCTCTTCCATTACTAAAAATGAGAAAGGGACCTTAGACTAATTTTCCCTTAAAGTAATAAAATTTTAAAAAAATAGACAAAATATAATAAAATTAATATTTTTTTTTATAACAACGATTGATAACAAGCTCTATTTATAGATAATAAAATAATATATTAGCTATTTCTTTGATTATGTTTGTTGAAGAAAACATTATTCAAATTTTAAAGTTGATTCTTTCATAAATGCTTTTAATTATATGAAAGAGTATCAAGCACAACTCAAAATACTTCACTTTAGTAAATAGATTGTTTTAAATTACTATCTTTTTCAATATGGATAAAATATATATATATATATGTATATGTTTTCATCTTATTTTCACTTTTTATATGTCGGTAAAAATTTGATATTATAATTCATACTTTCTTTGAAGAAAAAAATAAAAATTTGTTAGTAACTCTCCCTATGTGAAAATCCTAGTCCATCCCTAACTGACTATGTACTACAAAGAAAAACCAAAGAATCGATGGATAGCATGCCTAAGTTTGTGAAGTGGACACGGCGATATGCAGCAGAGTATTGCCTTCATCATCTTTCCAGTTTAACACACACTCTCTTCTGATCATTAAAAGACATCCCAACAGCACTTCAAAGAGAAGGCAAGCAACAAGATCTCGGTTTGGGTTCGTCAGATATGACTGTGAAGTGGCTGCAGATATGGCGATCTAGAAAACCGATGGTCTATGGTGTGATAATAAGGCCTTAATGGTTAAAAGAGCAGAGTATCAAAAACCCCAAACTCTTGGTCCAATGAAGCATAGGGGTCCACACAGAGGTGACGATGGATCGAGGATTTAGTAGAGGACTCATCTATAGCAGAGGCAATATCATGGTGGCAAAAAGACATTTGCAAAGGCATTAGCAAGTGGTGGCTCAACAGAAAGGAAGAAGGTGGTGATCAAGGCCAAAGAGGAAGGTAATGGGTGGCGGTATGAAAGCTTAGTAATGAAAATGAGCAATTTTCTAGCTTTTAAGGACTTCAGAACAGAGATTTGTATTAGAGAGATGAAGGATGTGGTTGTTAGGGAGTGTGGAGGCAAAATAGTGCTGCTAACATTTAGCTCAGTCGAGCATATGAAGGAAGGGAAGGCTCAGTTGGGAGACTGGGGTCAGAAGTGGTGCGACTCAGTTAAAGAATGAGAGGAAGGTCAATTTGTGGAGCATGAGAGGTGTGTATGGTTATATTGTTTTGGCATACCAATTAATCTTTGGAGTGTCACAACCTTTCACAGTGTAGCTAGTCTTTGGGGCTCAGTGGTTCAATTTGAAGAAGACATTAATAATCCTAGCACCTTTTCAGCAAGGCAGAGTTCGAGTGATTACGAGGTGTATGGAGATGATCAATACGACTGTTTATCTAGAGTGTAGAGGTAAGCTTATTCCGGTGAGAGTCTGTGAGGAACTTTCACGGTGTTTATGTCAATGCCAGCACTAGCAGGGGCAAGGATCATGTTCATTTTCAATCCAATGACAAAGAAGAGGTTGACCAATTGTCTGGTAATGGTGGGTGTAGAAGGCGTACTAAGCAAGCTTTTTCAGGAAGGGTGGAGGAAATGGAGGGAGGCTCTGATGGGATAAGCAGGGTGTTGGAGACAATGCCAGTCAGATCAGAGGTGTTGGGTAGGGGAAATGATGGCAAGCATTGAGCAGCCGTAGTTGACACATAGGGAGATGCATGGGGAATGGAAATTTAGATGCATGCTCCAAGGAGAAAAGTTTAATTCAACAAGTCAACTCAAAGGAGGCAATGATGAATGAGATTCAAAATCTAAGTGGGGCTATAGGGATTTCTAGGCCTATAAAGGACTTGTATGGCCCAGAGGGGGACAGAACTAACATTAATCTGGAGGTCCTTCTTGAGGGAGTGCAAATTAGGCCTCAGGTTAATGGATCAAAAAATCAAGTGGGTTTGAACTTGGGTGGCGATGTGGACCAGTTTAGTATTAGGCCCAATCTGGTCCAATCTATACAAAAACAACTAGGAAAGAGGATTGATGGCAACAGCAAAGGCAAGGAAGTAGCATTACACAAAGCCCACAATTCTTGGAAGAAATGATCCATTACAAAAAGGTGCAGTCATTTAGCTGGTGGTATTAGCAAACAGAAAGTGTGGTTGGCAGCCTGGGATTCCCAAGAGGAGCCATTTTCAGAGCTTCAGCTTCAGCAGTAGCAGTGGCTTCATCTTTATCATCATCTCAGAGTATTTTGACGATTAGAAGGAGAAATCTGGTAGAAGAGGCAAAGACAACTCTGAAGGTAGGAAAAACACTGGGGCTGCAGTATCATGGTTAAGAAGATGAGGTTGTGAGCAAGATAGTGAAGTTAGAAGAGAAAGATGTGGAAAGAGTTGCAGATGCAGAGGAGGCAAACAGAAATTAGCTGTTTACCAGCAGGGGAAATGGGAGTGACATGCAAGTGTAATTATGAAGATTTTATCTTTGAATGTTAGAGGGCTGAGAAGGCCAAAAAAAAAAGGGGGGGGGGAGGAAATAAAAAATCTGGTGAAGGATAGGAATGTGGATGTTTTGTTACTGCAAGAAACAAAAAGAAATACTATGGATGAATATTTTGTGAAAACCATTTGGCCTTATGAAGAGATGGATTTCTTGGGGGTGGATTCAGATAGCAGTGCTGGTGGCCTGTTGTGCATCTAGAGGCCTGATGTCTTCAAGCTTATAGATTGCTGTTGCAGCAAGAATTTCATCCTAATTTCAGGTTCAACATGCTTTTCTTTTGACTATGTCATTGTTAATATCTATGCTCCAAATGAGGCCTTGAGAAGGAGACAGTTATGGGAGGCTCTGGTAAGTGTATACCCTCATTGTTCAAATCCATGGTGTGTGGGTGGGGACTTCAATGAGATTAGGTTCATGAATGAGAGGATAGGGTACTCAAGAAGAGAGAGATGGATGAAGGACTTTAATGAGCTTATTGACAAATTGGAATTAACTGATCTGCCTAAGCTAGGTAGGCAATAAGTTGTGATTGGGGGCTCGAAATTAGGAGCCCCGAATGCCCCTAATTTCGTTTTTGTAATTTTTTTTTTTTTTATTTATTTTTTTTCTCTGCAGACGAAGGAAGAAGACGAAGGAGGGGGAGGGGAGGGGGAGGGAAGGACTGGAGGGGGCCTAAAAAATGGAGGAGGAGGGGGAGGAGGCGGCGGAGCCGACGAGGGGCAGAGCCGACAAGGGGCAGCGACGATCAGGGCAGCGACGGCGACGGCAGAGCAGCGACGCGACGGCGACGAGGCGACGAGGCGATGGCGACGAGCAGACCAGCGACGGCGACGGCAACGACCGCGACCTCTCCCTCTCCCTCTCCCTCTCCCTCTCCCTCTTCCTCTACGTCAAAAATGGCATCGAAAATGGCAGAAAAAAAAAACCCCAATGCCCAAAACGACGTTGTTTTGGGCATTAGGGGCATTCGGGGCCAAGGATTTCGAGCTACAAAACATTTTCCGAAGGCAATTTACTTGGTGCAATGCATTAAACGGGGAAAGATGGAGTAGGATAGATAGATTTCTGCTGGATTCAAGGTGGTTGGAAAAGTTTTCTTTCAAATAGTGGGGTCTTCCTAGAACCATATCAGATCATTGCCCAATTTTGCTGAAGAAGGATGAAACGGACTGGGGTCCTAAACCTTTCAGGTTCTTAAATCCTTAGTTGTCACACCCTACTTTTTTGTCTGTCCCTACTTTTTAGTCTATAGTTCAACAGATTTGGAAGACCAGTCAAGTATTAGGATGGGTAGGGTATAGACTACTGAGAAAGCTAAGAATTCTAAGATCTCACTTAAAGGTGTGGAACAAGGACGTGTTTGGTAACATTGATTCTCACTTAAAGATATCAGAAGAGGAATTGCATGAATGGGATATGAAGGTAGAAATCAGGCCCTTGACTGATGTAGAGCTTACAAGTAGAAGGGAAGCGAGAAGTTTGGTGTGGAAACTAAGTAGAAATAAGAAGAGGTTGTGGCACCAAAAGTCCAGAATGCTATGGGCTCGAAATGGTGATAAAAACACTAGATTTTTCCACATCATGGCCAGCAGGAGGCAGAGAAAGAATTTGGTAGATTCAATCATTGTGGAGGGGGTGAGCATTGAGGACCCTATTCAGATTAAACAAGTTGTGGTCAGGCACTTTAGGCAGCAGTTTTCAGAGGATTGGGTTGTTAGGCCAAAGATTTTAGGTTCTTTTGATGTTATTAGCTCTAAGGTTGCAGCTAATTTGGAAGCATTGTTCTCTGAAGATGAGATTTGGGCAGCTATTAAAAATTGTGATGGGAACAAGGCCCCTGGGCCAGATGGCTTTAATCTTGCATGCATACAGAGGTGTTGGTCTGTTATGAAAAGTGAAATAATTCAAATGATTCAGGAATTCCATACAAATGCTAAATTATCAAGTGGGGTAAATAGCTCTTTCACTGTGCTCATACCTAAGAAGGATAATCCTGCAAGTTTAGGTGATTATCGGCCAATTAGCTTGGTTAGCTCTATTTACAAGATCTTGGCCAAGGTTCTATCCAGAAGATTGAAGCAAGTGCTTCCAGCTGTGATCAGTGAGGTGCAGTCAGCTTTTGTAAGTGGCAGACACATTTTAGATGGAGTATTGATAGCTAATGAAGTTGTAGATGGGTGGAGTAGAGCTAAGAAGAAAGGTATTATACTGAAGTTGGATTTTGAGGAAGCCTATGACTTCTTAAACTGGGAGTTTTTGTTGTCAATGTAGGGTAACTTCGGCTTTGGTGCAAGATGGATTAGGTGGATGAAAACTTGTATTTTAACAGCTAACGTGTCTATATTGGTCAATTGTCCACCCACTGATGAGTTTCAACCCCAGAAGGGGTTAAGGCAAGGGGATCCTTTATCTCCTTTTCTGTTCATTGTGGCAGCTGAAGGCCTTAATCTATTATTGAAAAGGGCTGTAGAGAAGGGCTTGATCAGAGGTGCTATAGTAGGCTCTGACCAGTTGGGAATTTCACATCTTCAATTTGCAGATGACACTATTATTTTTTGTGAAGGTGGCAAGGAGGAAGTTTTGAATATAAAGAGGGTGTTGAGGTGCTTTGAGGTGATATCTGGATTAAAGATTAATTATCACAAAAGTGTTGTGTGTGGGGTGAGCTACCAAGAAGATCAATCTAAGGAGTTTGCTAAGATCCTGAACTGTTTGTCTAAGAAGCTGCCTTTTAATTTCTTAGGCTTGCCTTTAAGGTCCAATCCTAGAAGGAAGAGTACTTGGTCCCCAGTTGTGGCTAAGTTTCAGAAGAAACTCTCATCTTGGAAGAGAAAGTTATTATCTTTTGTTGGAATATTAACTCTGATTAAATCAGCCTTATCCAATTTGCCAATCTATTTTCTTTCTATCTTCAAAATGCCTAAGGGGGTTGTTAAGACTCTTTCAAAATTGCAAGCCAATTTTCTATGGGGTGGGACTGCAACCAATAGGAAAGTGCACCTGGTTAAATGGAAAGAGGTCACCAAAAGTAAGAGTCAATGAGGGTTGGGAGTGAAAGACCTAGGAGAGGTTAATGAGTGCCTATTTTTGAAGTGGTGGTGGAGGTATGGTAGGGATGACAAGGCTCTGTGGAAATCTATGTTGTGCTCTAGGTATGGCAAAGTTGGTGGGGGATGGAAACCCTCAGTAAATCAAGCAGGTGGAACTTCAATAGTGTGGAAGGATATCTGTAGACGTCCCCGAACGCATCCCGGGGGAAAGGGAGTGCGAGTCCCCCCCCTGTTCTGGTTCGATATTGGGTCACTACAGTTCGAAGGACTCAAATGTCACGGTTCTCAATCTTGAACCGAAGAGTCCGAATCCGGCAAATCGTTTTGAAAACAGATTTTTTGAAAGAAGTGCCAAACATGGAATGCTTCGCCAGATACAGAGTCGCCACCTAAATATTTTTTTAATGGGAAATTTAGGAAACCCTGACTCGGTGCCAAAGGCCACGTGTCCGTCATCACCAAAGTTGCCTCGGCTCGGGAACTTGGGTACGATTGGGGAAGGTCACTTCGTGAGCACCCCCGCTCGCCCGGTCAAAGACCGGCCTCTACTAACCATGATATCTGTTTTTGAAAACATTGTGTGTTCTTATTCCGGTTATTAGCCTAGGTTACTATGTGATGCGCACAGCATACAAGTATAGACCGGGTCGTCTGTATTGGAACAAAACATTTCATGTTTGTTTGTTTGAAAATGGTTTGATGGTGCTACCCGCAGGTAGGCTAAGACGTGGATTTGCCACCCTCAGGTGGGCTTAGAAAACAGTGATTTTGCCACTATCTAGTGGGCTTAAAACAAACAGTCAATGCATTGTTCCAATCCAAATAATCCAACCTCCACCCACAGGCATTCAAGGCAGTTATATCACATAAGCAAATAGCCTCATGGCAAGCATGCTATTCATGGCAGTCACTCACACGCATGCAAGGATGCTAAAGCATAAAACTCACCGAGTACTCCAAGCCAAAACAGAAGCTCATTAGAAATCATGCATGATCCTAAATATGCTGAAATGCCTAATGCAACACATGCAAAATACAACTATAGCAGGCTCGGCTATTCTAAACATGGCATATGGAATGCTACAACTAACACGTATTCAATTTGGAATTGAAATACAAATGCAGTTTGTATGATGCGCCGAGCCCGGTGCGTGCAAAACAGATGAATGATGCAAACATGCTGTCATACTGTATGCTAATTGAAATATGCCCTATATCTAACCATTGTAAGCAGGTAAATAAAAGGGAGAAAGACGTGGGATTGGAAGACATACATCACACTCACCCACACTTATTATAATTATGCCCTCGCGCAGAGGGTCCGAATAAATAATAATACAGTCCGAATGAAAGAATAATACAGTCCAAAATAATACAGTCCAAATAATATACAAATTCCTAATTAATTAACAAATTAACTAAGAAAGCTGTAAACTGGCATGCAAGCCAGGGACTGCCTTGCTTCTGATAAATAATGTATGTTTGGGCTGCCTTGCGCGGAAATCCACTGGGATGCCCCAATTAGCCTCTGTTTGCAATGTTTCTCGAAATGCGTGCCAGACTCCGAAAAGTTGCTGATTCTTTATTTTGCTGTAACAGAGAACAGGAAAGGGGCATAGCAATGTATTTCACAAATATATGCATGCCTCGATCCTCGTGCCACCAATCACGCATCTCGATGCATGATGGCCGAGGAGCCGAATTGCACAACTCAATATAGGATGGATGCATATGAATGCTACAACAAAACCTAACTCCATCATGGGTAATCCGGAGTGTCGGTGACTTGGGAATTGAGACTCGTTCCGTCACTCAGGGTGCGAAACGTGCCTCGTTTCCCGTGCAATATGCATGATATGCATGAAATGCAACTAAGATACAATCCTAACATACGCAATGTTATGGAATGGCATGCCTCGAAATGCGTGCACACGGGCGCGCAAACCGAGGCAATGGCCCTAAGGCATGAAATGGCATACGTAATGCAAATTGGACTTATACTAACATGAGAGAGCCTCAGCCACACTCACATAAGAAGCCGTGAGATGAAAAGAAGATGCCTCGAAATGCGTGCACATGGACACGCAAAACGAGAAAATGGCATACGCAATGCCGTATGGGCTTACACCAACACGAGCGAACCTCAGTCACACTCACATAGGAGGCCAATGGATGAAAATGAAGTGCCTCGAAATGCGTGCACACGGGCACGCAAACCGAGGCAATGGCATAAAGGCATGAAATGTTGCTAAAATGACATAAAGAATGCAAAATGGACTTACACTCACATGAGTGAGCCTCAGCCACACTCACATAAGAGGCCGTCGGATAAAAAAGAAGTGCCTCGAAATGCGTGCACACGGGCACGCAAACCGAGGCAATGATATAAAGGCATGAAATGGCACGCAGATGCAAAGATGGGCTTATACCAACATGAGAGGGCCTCAGCCACACTCACATAGGACGCCGGAGAATGAAAAATGAGATACCTCGAAATGCGTGCCCGTGGGCACGCAAACCGAGGCAATGGCCCTAAGGCACAGAATGACATACGAAATGAGACGTGGCATATGGCATATGGAAAATGCAAATTTCAGCAGCCAAAATGATGCAAAAACAGCCCCCGAATTATAGCAAAATTACACCCGATGCCCGAAATGCTATGCTGAGTACCCGAAATGACTTGCAGCTATGCCAAACATGCACAATATGGACATGAAGTGTAAAGACAGATGCTAGGCAGTCCCTAAACTAGCATTTTTCCAGTACAAAGCATGGCCAAACAACAATCATAGATGGGGCAAAAACAGCATGCAAAAATGGGGGAAAAAGGGGAAATAATGAAGTAAGTGGTATATGCAATGCTCAAACTGAAAAATACAGTTTTACAACACTGAAGAGGGACCAAAAATATGAACATTTACAGCTTATGACAACCCCCAAAATAGTATGTAGATATGCTCAACATAGCATGCAAAATATGAGCCAAAAGAGGGCTATAAAGAGAGGTATACCAAGCATTCACCAAACAGCCTAAGACCCTTAATGAAATATGTCAAAAAGACCAAAATATGACTCTTTCCAGACCTGATGATGGCCAAAAACAGAATCTAGATAGGCTTAAAAAAGCATGCAAGAATGGGGGCCAAAGAGGGATATAAAGACAAGCACAACATGGAGACCCCCAACAAAGTTGATCCCTTCTACGATGTTGTATAGGGATCCAAAATAAGCCTACTCACAGTTCATGACATGCTCCAAAACAGATCACATGTAGGCCAAACAAATCATGCAAATTTACGGTAAATGTGAGAGATTATGAAGCAAGTGCATGATAAAAAGGCCAAACAGGGTTGATCCCTTCTTCAATGTTGAAGAGGGGATCAAAATAGGCCCACTCACAGTTTACATCAGGCTCAGAAATAGATCACACATGAACTAAAAAAAGCATGCAAGATATTGACATACAAAATGATATTGAAGCAAGTGCATCATAGAGGGCTCAAACAGGGTTGAACTCTTAAAAAAACATGTATAATAGCTCAAAAGAAGGCCCCTTTCAGTTCTGGTCGGAGCCCAAAACAATAAGCAAATAGGCTTAAGAAATGAGGCAAGAAAGTGCTGCAAAAGAGAGAGATGGAGCCTTACCCTTGTAGACAAGTCTTGGCTCCCTTTTGCTTGAAGAATGGATGCCTCCTAGCTGCTGGAAAGCTCTCCTAGCTGCTGGAATGGAGTTGTGATGATAGGGCTTGGAGATGATGAAGAAATGGCCCCAAAACTTGAAGAAAATGGAGTTGTATGTATGTATATGCTCCAATCAACACTTGTAGCTTCTTCTCTTGAGTTGGGAGGACACTAATGTGTGCAAGAGAGGGAGAGAGGAATCCTTGGCCAAAATGGAGGGAAATGAGCTCTTATTTCCCTCCAAAGGGGTCCCCCGGAGAAGATATTTTTGGGGGAAAACCAAGGCACAGCTGGAATGCACACATTCCAAGGAACATGGCCGGCCAGCCATTTTTGTTGCAGGTGGCCGGCCAGCCACCCCCTATGGCCGGCCAGCTAGGGGTCAAAAGGGTCAAATGGATTTAGTGGCCGACCACCACATATTGGTGTCCTCCCATGTGCCCTCAACACAGCCATGTGGTTCAAAATTGGCAACTCTAAAACAGGAGAGAGAACAAGCCATTTTTAGGAGGGGTTCAAAAGGGTCAATGAGAATTACTGGCCGGCCATGTGTTTTTAGGGTCCTCCCATGTGTGTACAACACAAATATGTGGTTTTGGCTCGAAGAAAATGGCCCTAGGGTGTTCAACATTAGCCCAGAAGTGAGAAAAACGGGCGCCGGGGAGCGCCGGAGGAGCATAACTGGTCGTTTGAGACAATTACTGTCCTCCCACCCTCCAGTGACCTTCCTTATGGTAAAACAGAGGTACCTGCCAAAAATGAACGAAAACCAATGCAAAACGAATGCTCGGGGGCCAAAACACGCAGTTCGGGATCCCGAAAATCGGCTGTTAAGCACCGAAAGTGGTGTTTGGCTACGAAGTGGGTATCTGAGACCCTAGTGTCCCTTGAAAGGGAGTAAATGAGATGCATGCCAGAAACCGGAGGAATCGGAGATGGTTGGGTGGTCCCGAACCGAGGCACACGGCCTGACGGCTCCGAAAATCGGGGACCGGGCTCCGAAATGGGCAAAATGGCCTACGGGCACGAAATGTAGCCCACGGCCACTGAGAGATAGTCTACGGGACCTCTGTTCCCCCTCAGGAAAGAAAACAGAGAAAAACCGAGTTTGGTTCGCAAACCGAGGCAAGGCACAGAAGAGAGTTCGGAAGTCCGGAGGCAGGGCACACGGCCGTGACTCTGAGACTTCTGAACGAGCACAATATGCAACATCACCGAGCGCTCAATCGGTGACGTCTGAGTCTTAAAGTCGGTCAAAAATGGGGTGTCTACAGTTGCCCCTCTTTGACAGAACTCGGAAGTCAAGAAGTGACGGGAGTGAATGTCAAAGCCTAGAGACGATCCATTTTTGACAAGGCCGAAGACTTAGACAATCATACAAGATAAACAGAGATATGTGCCCGCAGGCAGGGGGGCAAAATGCAAAGCGACATGCACAGAGCCAAATGATCGTGCAAATGCAGCAAGCTGTAATGAGGCAAGTATTCGCAAATAGATGCAACGGTTTTAAGCAAGAATGCAAAGCAACAACTACATTTCATGCAGTTAGGAATGCGGAAAATTATTCAATTCTCGTCGCGTCTCACACGGAGAAGATACGATACCTGCGCGATTCGTCTGGTCGCACCAGCCTCAAATGAACCGTACATACAATATCGTGCCTGCAAAAGAGAGAAATTAAACAAGAACAATATGCTAACAACATATATTCAATGTGATTCCGAAAGTTTGGCACACGCGGTGCCGGCGGGTGAATACATAAAGCAGTGTGATACAGGTAAGGTGCGCAAGATAGCGCGATGCGACGCACTAACAAGTGCATGTGAGATGCGCAAGATAGCACGATAAAATGCATGCACAATGCAAGTAATGTGCACGAAATAGTGCGATGCGCGAAATAGTGTGAGTGAAATGTAATGCACTAACAAGTGTAGGTGGGACGTGCAAGATAGTGCAAATGATACAATGCACAAAATAGTGCGATACGCTAAACAGCGCGATTGATTTGAAATGCACAAGATAGTGCGATGTGGTATGCAAAGCACAGGATAGTGCGATTGAGGTGCACAAAATAGCGCGATGAATGCAATGCACAAAACAGTGCGATGGAGGTGCGCAAAATAGCGCGAATGATAAACTGCACAGAATAGTGCGATGTGCAAAATAGCGCGAATGTAAACTGCACAAAACAGTGCGATGCACAAAATAGCGCGAATGTAAACTGCACAAAACAGTGCGATGCGCAAAATAGCGCGAATGTAAACTGCACAAAACAGTGCGATGCGCAAAATAGCGCGAATGTAAACTGCACAAAACAGTGCGATGCGCAAAATAGCGCGAATGTAAACTGCACAAAACAGTGCGATGCGCAAAATAGCGCGAATGTAAACTGCACAAAAATAGTGCGATGCGCAAAATAGCGCGAATGTAAACTGCATAAAATAGTGCGATTCAGGTGCGCAAGATAGCGCGAATGATTTGAAATGCACAAGATAGCGCGATTGATTTGAAATGCACAAGATAGTGCGATTGAGACACAACCACAAGATGCACAAGACAGTACAAGTGAGATACAAAGTGTAAGTGCACAAGACAGTGCGAGCGAGATAAAATGCACAAGAAAGTGCGATAAAATGCATTTTCTATGCAAGTATGGAAGCACAATTTATGCAACATTGAAAGCAAGCATATTCTATGCAAGAATCATAACGATGCGCGGCACGCATGCAACAACAGTGTATATGAAAGTTCACATTCTATGCAATAGAGGAGCATCAAATATGTACTCTGGTGCCTCTGATTTGCTTCTTAGAGGACTTTGCAACACACTCAGTTCAAAAAGGGCACACCCTGTTCAAATTGGCGAGAGATAACATCTGCATGTAAAACCCTCGGGTGTTACTTGGACTGTCATTCTGACTTGAAGCAGGCTTACACTTGAGGTAGAGGCGCACTCACACTTTGGTAGTATTAACAAGGCCTGAAGAGGTATATCCGGAATACAATCACGGAACTTGCTGAAGGTGAGGCTCACTCAGATGCTTCGATTTTCCTTCTTTTCTTTTGCCTTGTAGTCCAGAACCTAAAAAGCTTCAGCTAGGTCCTTGTTCTACTGTTCACACTTATCGGGGGTGGACACCACGACTTTTTGAAAGAACCAATCCTGTTTTGCACAAATGTGGAGAACGGCACGGCACTCGGAGCACAAAATGATTTTATTTTTGAAATTGAGAGATGAGTTTTCGACCAGGTATTGAGCCTACGACTGAACACAGCAAAAACGACTCAACAAGGAAATAAAAGGCACACAACCTAGACACATCGAGTAACACTCGAAACGACCCAAAACAAAATCGAGATAAAACAAAAGACACGACACTCAGACGTGCACAGGGAGCCTGTTTCACCGGGTAGTGTTTCCCACCCTTTCTCATTTGTGATTCTCACATCACTCTGGCACTCAATCTCGATTTTTCTCTCAAAACCCTTTTGCTCACTTTTTCTCACATCGCACATCTCTCTATTCTTCAATCTCTCATTTTTCATCCCTCCCCTGGGTGGTTGATGGATAAACAGCAAGTTGTGGGCTCGTGCCCCTAGCATTCTGCTAGATTCTTCTTCTTCTGCACGCAGCTAGTGAATTCTTCCCATAGAAGGGTTGCGCTACAACTGGGTGTGTAGCAAATCTGCAACTAACATCGGTTGATGATGCTTTGCTGGGGAGTTTGGACGTGATCAAATCTGTCCAGATGATGGAGTGGAATATCTTGCCCCATTCCAGTTCGTGCTTCGCACTTGGCTTGATACCTCGTTGCGTGGAGGATGAGAGAGCTTTCAGCCCTTTTGCGGTTAGCTTCAGTGGTGCCTTTTTCTTGGCATGTAGAGTGCCCTTCTCGGCAAGGATGGTGCCCTTTTCTGGCAAGTATTTTGGCAAGTATTTTGACAAAGGGGAAAAGACAGAACACCTGACTCAACTGTGCCCCTAGTTCATTATTTTGACCATTTTTTTTTTGTTTTTGGCTTTCTACTAAAACAATTTTGACCCACATGAGAGTTAGATTAACATGCTTGTTCAATTTTTGATTTGAAATCATGCAAGTCAGGCTATGAGCACTGAAAATTTTCCCTTTTTTGGGTCCGAGAAATGGTCCAGTTTTGGAAAAAATGAAATAATTTTCGAGAGAATTAGTCAACCTCAGTAAAAATCCTCAAAAACTATTTTTGCAAACAACCACTTGCTCAACGAGCATGAAACCTACTCCTGAGATGCACAACCTCGGATCCAAAGGAAAACTGCCCCGTGCTTGAAGAGAGCTGCACGGCAACGGAAAGTTGCCCTAGTTTGAACGGCACCGCGGCGCATTGAATGGCAATGGAAAGTTGCCCCTTGTTTGAATGGCGCCGCAGCACACTGAATGGCAACGGAAAGTTGCCCCTTGTTTGGATAGCACCGTGGCACATTGAAATCAGTCCTCGGAGCGACGAACACAACCGGACTCTCGGATACAGAGAAGGCAAAGATAATCAAAACCATTACATGGACACAATCGAATTTGAATTGTTTTACGGCTGGACTTTAGAATGAAGTTGCCTACGTATCCCAAACATGGGAATCAAGCCTTACGTAGTTCGGGGTCAAGGTACACTCGGGTATTTAACCTCTCCTTTTTAGGCTCTAACTTTTGCCAAGGCGCCCGTCGCGGATTTTCGACCTTGCGAGCTTTGTTCTTCTTTCTTTCTCTTTTTTTTTTTATTCTTTTCATTCCTTTTTCTTCTTCTTTTTTTTTTTTTTTTTTTTGCATTTTTCTTTTCTTTTCTTTTTGCATTTTTGTATCTTTGCATTTTTTCTCTTTTTTTTTTCTTTTTTCATTCTCTTCTTTGCTCTAACTTTTGCCTGGGTCGCCCTTCTGGGTTTTCGGCCCTGCGAGCCTCTCAAAGGGTAAAAATGTAACAAGTCCATGCCAAATGGTTCTGAGATTGAAGCCCTCTGTATCCAGGAGAGTGGCTGTTGTATTGGTTTGCAGAAAGATCCACCTTTGGCTCGTCGAGCACATCGGACATTTTTTGCCCCTAGTTCGAGGGGTGCTTCTGATCTAGCCTTGCAAGCTTCTTCTGATGAGGTCTGACCTTCTTGATCTGACTTTGGTGCCTCTTGTTCGAGGGCTGCTTCAAATCTGGCCACACAGGCCTTACATTGTGGTCGACCGTTGAACATTCTGAATGCAAGTTCAAGGTTCGAAAGCAAAGGGGGGTCGAGTCTCGAGGCTGAGAGCGATCCTAAGCTGCACAATCTCAAGAGCGATTCCACACATGTCTTTGCAGGACCGCGCAAAACATTTTTTGAAAGTTTTTTTTTTAAGAAAGCGACAAATCGCTCGCGCTGAAGACAGTGTAGGATCAATCTGGATCAAAGCCAGGGTCCTTCTCAGTACTCACACTAACAAGCATGATTTCATTCATTAAGGGCTTCGCACGCCTCTCTTTCTCTCAATTTGATCAAAGTTTTGCAAATCCCGAGGAATTCCTCCCTCTTTGTTTTCACTGCAGTGTTCAAAAAGGTTTTGAAAAACTTAGGTCAATACAATGGCTTCAAGGCACAAGAGAGCAGGTGGAATGCACTGCCATTTCATTCAAATCCCGGCACAACTAGCACACGGCAGAAACAAATGCGAGAGTATGGAAATCACTGCTGTTTCATTCAAAATCTGTTGGCATAACTGGCTCCCTGGCAGAAACAGACTCAAAACAAGACAAAAAGACAAACGCGAAACAAAATGGTGACGCCCGAGGTAACACCCCCTCGGAATCACCCAACTCCTATACAACAGGACTGACTCGATACAACAAGACAGACCCAAAACAAAAGAGACTGACTCAAAACAAAAAGACAGACTCAAAACAAAGTAACAAAAACTGACCCAATACCCAAGTCAGAAAGCACAAAACTGGTATTTGCATATTGCTCAGAACAGTGCGTGCCATTCCTACGTCTGGAGTTGATTGAGCGCCGCCCGCAGGTGGTTCATCCCCCATTCACATAACATTATCCCCCAAGTTCACTGACCCAGTGCCGATAGACTTTGCTGAGCTCGGCGGGAGGATGACCTCGTTGTCAAATAGATCCTGTACTTCATGGCGAAGACGGAAGCAGTTGTTGGTAGCATGGCCAGTTTGCTGATGGTATACGCAGTACTGGGTAGCATCATGTGTAGCCGGAAGAGGGTTCGGGAGAGACCGAGGCTCAAGGGGTTTGAGATGGCCTTGTCCAACAAGGATTTGGAAAGCTTTGGATAAAGGCATGTGGAGGGCATGGAAGACCCTCTGACCTCGGGGTTGGTACTTCTGGGTTTGTGGATTTTTGCTGGGCGCACCAGCAAAGGGATTGGCAGGTGCTGGCCTAGTTTGTTGATCTCTTCCAAGCACGGGATTAGAGTTGAAAGGAATATTCTTGGTACAACGGCCCTTCTCCCGGCTTGCCCCTTGATTCAAACTGCCCCCAACTTGAGTAGCGAAAGTGTCATCCACAGTTTTTGCAACAACTGCGAGGACCTGCTCTTTGTTTAGTCCCTTGGCTTTCAAAGCCTCAACAGCCAACAGAAGATGTTCATGGGGATCCATGCCCGCCCCTACCTTGTTCTTTCCACTTGCTTCCACTTTGCCAAGGGATTGGCCTTCCTCAAATGTAGCCCGCCCCAAGACTGGGGAGCCTTTTGACATGAAGTTCCCAGTATGTGGTGTGGTCGATGATGGAGCCAATGTCCCGGAGGCCAGATTTGTCATGGTTCTTTGAAGATCTTTTATCATTCCCATCAACTCAGAAGTAGTGGGTTCGTGGGTTTGTGATGATTGGGGTTCAGGTGCACCTATCATGCATAAGTCCATGCTTTCTGGGATAAACACCTCAGGTTTGGGTAGATGGGCCGGGGTGATGTATATGCTGGGGTCATAGGTGGATGGCAGTATATGGATGAGATTGAGGTAGGCAAGAGATGTTTGGTCATTGGGGTCTGAAGGTGGAGCTATCGTCCGGTTGTCGATGAGATTTTGGACCTCATGACGAAGGCGGTAGCAACGGTCGGTGCCATGACCGCGCTGCTGATGGTACATACAGTACTTGGCAGGGTTATGTCTGGCTGGGAGTGGGTCGGGAAGAGGTTGAGGATCGAGGGGTTTGAGATGCCCTTTTTCCATCAGGAATTTTAGTGCGCTAGTCAGGCTCATATAGAGAGGGGTGAAAGTTCTGCCCTGAGCTTGGGCTGGGCTGGCCGGTCGTAGGCTTGGTTTGGCAAAAGGGTTGGCTGTGGTGACTGTATCGATTTCAGTGGGTTCGGAAATAGTGCTACTTCCGACATTGGTACTCCTTGAAATCACCCTTCTTGTCGGTTCACTTGTTCTGGGAATGATCCCACTGTTGAACGCATTCTCGACCTGAACCCCCAATTCATGCAGACTTTTGAAAGTGAATAACGGAGCGACTATCAATTTCTGCAACATATCATGCTCGAGGTTCCGCACCATCATCTGCACTTGATCCCTCTCAGAAGGGCGGCGATCTGTTATCTGTGCTACCTTTGCTCTCCATCTCGCAACAAATTTCACAAAAGGCTCTTTTGGGTTTTGGCGGGTTGCTTCAAGCTCTTGGATGGTCATTTCAACTTGGGTATTGTAGGAATACTGATCGACAAAGGCCTCAGCCAATTCTTCCCAGTTTTGCTTCACTTTGTCCTCCAACTTAGCGTACCAAGTGGCTGCTACACCCGACAGGGTTCTTCCATACAGGGAGAGTTTCTGTGGCTTAGTCAGACCCATCGGCTTTAGGACATCCAAGAAAAGTTGGATATGTATCATTGGATCCCCAGACCCGTCGAAACGGTCAATATGTGGCATTTTGAATCTGTCTGGGAGCTGAACGACAGACTCAGTATGCCCATCCTCAATGTCGGGAATGGAGTTAAGGCCCTGTGCCTTCTTGAATTGCTTCTCAAGGTTTGTAATTTTCACTGCGGTCAGATCGAGGTCATTAGCATCAAGGGGATAAAGCCTCTCATTAGGCTGCACCAGGGGTCTGAGCACCTGAGCTTGAGTCAACCTTTCTCGAGGATTTGGACACTGTAAATCTTCAACTGGCGGAAGTGGGTCAAAGTTCGGCTGGGGTCCCAAAGCTGGATGTGAGGCAGATGCCCCAGATGGGCACTGCGTTCCAATATTGGTCTCAGCCTGCGTGGCAGTTCCCTGATTTAGCGCCGCTATCACGGCCACAAATTCTTCCGAACCTTGTGCCATCACGGTCTATTGAGCCTAAACAAAGGTGATGTGACTGGTGATTGACGGATCAGATGAACCGGTGAGCCCTGACTGGCCTTTCTTTGCCTTGCCTCAGCGAAAGAACACTGGTTGCCCTTGAATTGAATTTCTGACCTAACAAAGTCTATCAGCACTAGTCCAATGTACTCGGGGGATATCGGAGCCTTCTGAAGCTATGGTTCCAGGACTACCTAGCAAAAGAGAAAATAGAGAGCATCTCAGCCTGATTTCACCAAAACAGATACGAGCATAACAGGATGACTGTGCCCTCTACTGAATTCTGCCCAAATCTCCGCCTGTAAACTGATACCCTCAGGTAATACTGATTCTTCACACACTGATGCCCGTAGGCTTGATACCCAAAATACTGAATTGGTGCCCGCAGGCCTGGTGCCCAAACTGATAAACTGATACATGCATTCCCTGTAGAGACGCACTCTAACAAGCACATAACAGATAAGTGAGAGCCAAAACACCCCTATGTTAGGGTTGGGTTTCCCTGTCCTATTTTGTCAGGAGCTAGGGTTTCACTATGCATGCAGCGGTTTCAAACAACCTATTGGGTAAGCAACCTGTCCTAGTTTGGAATGGTCACTATGGATCCGAATATGCACTAGGTCGAATGGTCAAAAAGGGTGCCCCGGTAAAACCGGGGTTTGTGTTCCCATGCTGTCAGAGCCCAGAGCCGATCAGCCTTATGGTCATGCCTTGACAAGACAAGCCTCCGGCAAATCGTTCGGGAATGGCATATGGAAAACACGGTGTCCTAGGCGCACCAATGCAAATGCAATGCAAAGAAACACACAAGTGTAGTCAAAACCAGATATCATGAGTTCGAGTCAAGTTCTCTAAATCCCCAGCAGAGTCGCCAGAAACTGTAGACGTCCCCGAACGCATCCCGGGGGAAAGGGAGTGCGAGTCCCCCCCTGTTCTGGTTCGATATTGGGTCACTACAGTTCGAAGGACTCAAATGTCACGGTTCTCAATCTTGAACCGAAGAATCCGAATCCGGCAAATCGTTTTGAAAACAGATTTTTTGAAAGAAGTGCCAAACATGGAATGCTTCGCCAGATACAGAGTCGCCACCTAAATATTTTTTTAATGGGAAATTTAGGAAACCCTGACTCGGTGCCAAAGGCCACGTGTCCGTCATCACCAAAGTTGCCTCGGCTCGGGAACTTGGGTACGATTGGGGAAGGTCACTTCGTGAGCACCCCCGTTCGCCCGGTCAAAGACCGGCCTCTACTAACCATGATATCTGTTTTTGAAAACATTGTGTGTTCTTATTCCGGTTATTAGCCTAGGTTACTATGTGATGCGCATAGCATACAAGTATAGACCGGGTCGTCTGTATTGGAACAAAACATTTCATGTTTGTTTGTTTGAAAATGGTTTGATGGTGCTACCCGCAGGTAGGCTAAGACGTGGATTTGCCACCCTCAGGTGGGCTTAGAAAACAGTGATTTTGCCACTATCTAGTGGGCTTAAAACAAATAGTCAATGCATTGTTCCAATCCAAATAATCCAACCTCCACCCACAGGCATTCAAGGCAGTTATATCACATAAGCAAATAGCCTCATGGCAAGCATGCTATTCATGGCAGTCACTCACACACATGCAAGGATGCTAAAGCATAAAACTCACCGAGTACTCCAAGCCAAAACAGAAGCTTATTAGAAATCATGCATGATCCTAAATATGCTGAAATGCCTAATGCAACACATGCAAAATACAACTATAGCAGGCTCGGCTATTCTAAATATGGCATATGGAATGCTACAACTAACACGTATTCAATTTGGAATTGAAATACAAATGCAGTTTGTATGATGCGCCGAGCCCGGTGCGTGCAAAACAGATGAATGATGCAAACATGCTGTCATACTGTATGCTAATTGAAATATGCCCTATATCTAACCATTGTAAGCAGGTAAATAAAAGGGAGAAAGACGTGGGATTGGAAGACATACATCACACTCACCCACACTTATTACAATTATGCCCTCGCGCAGAGGGTCCGAATAAATAATAATACAGTCCGAATGAAAGAATAATACAGTCCAAAATAATACAGTCCAAATAATATACAAATTCCTAATTAATTAACAAATTAACTAAGAAAGCTGTAAACTAGCATGCAAGCCAGGGACTGCCTTGATTCTGATAAACGATGTATGTTTGGGCTGCCTTGCGCGGAAATCCACTGGGATGCCCCAATTAGCCTCTGTTTGCAATGTTTCTCGAAATGCGTGCCAGACTCCGAAAAGTTGCTGATTCTTTATTTTGCTGTAACAGAGAGCGGGAAAGGGGCATAGCAATGTATTTCACAAATATATGCATGCCTCGATCCTCGTGCCACCAATCACGCATCTCGATGCATGATGGCCGAGGAGCCGAATTGCACAACTCAATATAGGATGGATGCATATGAATGCTACAACAAAACCTAACTCCATCATAGGTAATCCGGAGTGTCGGTGACTTGGGAATTGAGACTCGTTCCGTCACTCAGGGTGCGAAACGTGCCTCGTTTCCCGTGCAATATGCATGATATGCATGAAATGCAACTAAGATATATCCTAACATACGCAATGTTATGGAATGGCATGCCTCGAAATGCGTGCACACGGGCGCGCAAACCGAGGCAATGGCCTTAAGGCATGAAATGACATACGTAATGCAAATTGGACTTATACTAACATGAGAGAGCCTCAGCCACATTCACATAAGAAGCCGTGAGATGAAAAGGAGATGCCTCGAAATGCGTGCACATGGACACGCAAAACGAGAAAATGGCATACGCAATGCCGTATGGGCTTACACCAACACGAGCGAATCTCAGTCACACTCACATAGGAGGCCAATGGATGAAAATGAAGTACCTCGAAATGCGTGCACACGGGCACGCAAACCGAGGCAATGGCATAAAGGCATGAAATGTTGCTAAAATGACATAAAGAATGCAAAATGGACTTACATTCACATGAGTGAGCCTCAGCCACACTCACATAAGAGGCCGTCGGATAAAAAAGAAGTGCCTCGAAATGCGTGCACACGGGCACGCAAACCGAGGCAATGATATAAAGGCATGAAATGGCACGCAGATGCAAAGATGGGCTTATACCAACATGAGAGGGCCTCAGCCACACTCACATAGGACGCCGGAGAATGAAAAATGAGATGCCTCGAAATGCGTGCCCGTGGGCACGCAAACCGAGGCAATGGCCCTAAGGCACAGAATGACATACGAAATGAGACGTGGCATATGGCATATGGAAAATGCAAATTTCAGCAGCCAAAATGATGCAAAAACAGCCCCCGAATTATAGCAAAATTACACCCGATGCCCGAAATGCTATGCTGAGTACCCGAAATGACTTGCAGCTATGCCAAACATGCACAATATGGACATGAAGTGTAAAGACAGATGCTAGGCAGTCCCTAAACTAGCATTTTTCCAGTACAAAGCATGGCCAAACAACAATCATAGATGGGGCAAAAACAGCATGCAAAAATGGGGGAAAAAGGGGAAATAATGAAGTAAGTGGTATATGCAATGCTCAAACTGAAAAATACAGTTCTACAACACTGAAGAGGGACCAAAAATATGAACATTTACAGCTTATGACAACCCCCAAAACAGTATGTAGATATGCTCAACATAGCATGCAAAATATGAGCCAAAAGAGGGCTATAAAGAGAGGTATACCAAGCATTCACCAAACAGCCTAAGACCCTTAATGAAATATGTCAAGAAGACCAAAATATGACTCTTTCCAGACCTGATGATGGCCAAAAACAGAATCTAGATAGGCTTAACAAAGCATGCAAGAATGGGGGCCAAAGAGGGATATAAAGACAAGCACAACATGGAGACCCCCAACAAAGTTGATCCCTTCTACGATGTTGTAGAGGGATCCAAAATAAGCCTACTCACAGTTCATGACATGCTCCAAAACAGATCACATGTAGGCCAAACAAATCATGCAAATTTACGGTAAATGTGAGAGATTATGAAGCAAGTGCATGATAAAAAGGCCAAACAGGGTTGAGCCCTTCTTCAATGTTGAAGAGGGGATCAAAATAGGCCCACTCACAGTTTACATCAGGCTCAGAAATAGATCACACATGAACTAAAAAAAGCATGCAAGATATTGACATACAAAATGATATTGAAGCAAGTGCATCATAGAGAGCTCAAACAGGGTTGAACCCTTAAACAAACATGTATAATAGCTCAAAAGAAGGCCCCTTTCAGTTCTGGTCGGAGCCCAAAACAATAAGAAAATAGGCTTAAGAAATGAGGCAAGAAAGTGCTGCAAAAGAGAGAGATGGAGCCTTACCCTTGTAGACAAGTCTTGGCTCCCTTTTGCTTGAAGAATGGATGCCTCCTAGCTGCTGGAAAGCTCTCCTAGCTGCTGGAATGGAGTTGTGATGATAGGGCTTGGAGATGATGAAGAAATGGCCCCAAAACTTGAAGAAAATGGAGTTGTATGTATGTATATGCTCCAATCAACACTTGTAGCTTCTTCTCTTGAGTTGGGAGGACACTAATGTGTGCAAGAGAGGGAGAGAGGAATCCTTGGCCAAAATGGAGGGAAATGAGCTCTTATTTCCCTCCAAAGGGGTCCCCCGGAGAAGATATTTTTTGGGGAAAACCAAGGCACAGCTGGAATGCACACATTCCAAGGAACATGGCCGGCCAGCCATTTTTGTTGCAGGTGGCCGGCCAGCCACCCCCTATGGCCGGCCAGCTAGGGGTCAAAAGGGTCAAATGGATTTAGTGGCCGACCACCACATATTGGTGTCCTCCCATGTGCCCTCAACACAGCCATGTGGTTCAAAATTGGCAACTCTAAAACAGGAGAGAGAACAAGCCATTTTTAGGAGGGGTTCAAAAGGGTCAATGAGAATTACTGGCCGGCCATGTGTTTTTAGGGTCCTCCCATGTGTGTACAACACAAATATGTGGTTTTGGCTCGAAGAAAATGGCCCTAGGGTGTTCAACATTAGCCCGGAAGTGAGAAAAACGGGCGCCGGGGAGCGCCGGAGGAGCATAACTGGTCGTTTGAGACAATTACTATCCTCCCACCCTCCAGTGACCTTCCTTATGGTAAAACAGAGGTACCTGCCAAAAATGAACGAAAACCAATGCAAAACGAATGCTCGGGGGCCAAAACACGCAGTTCGGGATCCCGAAAACCGGCTGTTAAGCACCGAAAGTGGTGTTTGGCTACGAAGTGGGTATCTGAGACCCCAGTGTCCCTTGAAAGGGAGTAAATGAGATGCATGCCAGAAACCGGAGGAATCGGAGATGGTTGGGTGGTCCCGAACCGAGGCACACGGCCTGACGGCTCCGAAAACCGGGGACCGGGCTCCGAAATGGGCAAAATGGCCTACGGGCACGAAATGTAGCCCACGGCCACTGAGAGATAGTCTACGGGACCTCTCTTCCCCCTCAGGAAAGAAAACAGAGAAAAACCGAGTTTGGTTCGCAAACCGAGGCAAGGCACAGAAGAGAGTTCGGAAGTCCGGAGGCAGGGCACACGGCCGCGACTCTGAGACTTCTGAACGAGCACAATATGCAACATCACCGAGCGCTCAATCGGTGACGTCTGAGTCTTAAAGTCGGTCAAAAATGGGGTGTCTACAATATCTCGCAGCTTTCTGTGGTCAATCTGAGCTGGGTAATTTTTTTGGTGATCAGGTCAAAATCATAATTGGTAATGGGAGGAGAATTCATTTTTGGTATGATGCATGGCTGGGTAACAGAGTCTTGAAAGCTGAATTTCCCAGATTATTTAGTTTATCAACAGAGAAGAAGGAGTCTTTACAGCAAATTAGTGTAAAGAAGAGTAACTCAGGGGGGGTGGCAGCTCCAGTTTAGAAGGAATCTATTAGCTTGGGAAGAGGAGAAGGTGCAGAGGTTGTTAGGGATGTTGGATTTATCCCCTCCACTAAGATTTGGAATTGAGGATTCTTGCTCCTGGTCAGTAAAGACTTCAGGGCAATTCACAGTTGCATCTGTGTAGAGGTAGAGGGTTGCAGCTAGGGGTCTTAGTCTGGTAGTCCCAGCAAGGGTGTGGGTAAGTTTTTCTCCTCCAAAAATGCAATTTTTTTGTTGGTTGGCTTGGCGTGGCAGGGTTAAAACCTCTTCCTTCCTACAAAGAATTGGGGTTATTGATATGAATGCTAATAATCTGTGTGTTTTCTGTCACTCTAAGGTGGAATTTGTTGATCATGTTCTTTTGTTTTTCCCTCTAGTGTGGCAGTGTTGGTCTAATATGGTTGATTGGTGGGATCAGGTATGGGCCATACCAGGATCAGTAGCAAATCTGCTGTACTGGTGGGCTAGAGGTAAATTCAAGGATTGGTTACTCAAAGTGTGGCAGAGAGTCCCTGCTGTAGTTTTATGGTATGTCTAGAAGTTAAGGAATGAATGCTTGTTTAAGGGTGCTCATCTTAACATTCAAGAATTGTGTGAAAAAATTAAGGCGCAGATAGCCTTATGGATCAAATGGCATTTGGTGGTGAATTATTCAATGCATGATATTGTGTCCAATCTTCACCAGATCAGGTTGGCTCTTTGAGGTTCCAGATTTGCAGAGCTGCTTTCAGCTCGTGTGATTTTGGACTGTGGCTTTTTCCTCTGGTTAGCTCATGTGTCTTTGGATTGTGGCTTTTGTCTCTGGTTGGAACCTTACCAACTCTGTGGCTTTGTTTGCATTTTCTATTGCTCTCTCTTGGTGTCCAATTTGTTGGGATCAAGAGTAGTCCTCTGTTACTTGTTCATTCCTTTCCCCTTTATTGATGTACCGCCATACTTTGTATGCCTCATTACATCAATAAAGTGTTTTGCTGATTGTAGACGTCCCCGAACGCATCCCGGGGAGGGTGCGACCCCCCCCCTCCCGGTTCTGGTTCGATATTGGGTCTACTACAGTTCGAAGGACTCAAATGTCACAGTTCTAAATCTTGAACCAAAGAGTCCAAATCCGGCAAATCGTTTTGAAAACAGATTTTTTGAAAGAAGTGCCAAACATGGACTGCTTTGCCAGATACAGAGTCGCCACCTAAATATTTTATTTTTGGGAAATTTAGGAAACCTTGACTCAGTGCCAAAGGCCACGTGTCCGTCATCACCACAGTTGCCTCGGCTCGGGAACTTGGGTACGATTGGGGAAGGTCACTTCGTGAGCACCCCCGCTCGCTCGGTCAAAGACCGGCCTCTACTAACCGTGATATCTAGTTTTGAAAACATTGTATGTTCTTATTCCGGTTATTAGCCTAGGTTACTATGTGATGCGCACAGCATACAAGTATAGACTGAGTCGCCTGAATTGGAACAAAACATTTCATGTTTGTTTGTTTGAAAGATGGTTTGCTACCCGCAGGTAGGCTTAAAATGCAGATTTTGCCACCCTCAGGTGGGCTTAGAAAACATGGTTTTGCCACTATCTAGTGGGCTTAAAACAAACATTTGATGAATTATTCCAATCCAAATAACCCAACCTTCACCCACAGGCATTCAGGAAGTTATATCACATAAGCAATTAGCCTCATGGTAAGCATGCTATTCATGGCAACACTCACACGCATGCAAGGATGCTAAAGCATAAAACTTACCGGGTACTCCAAGCCAAAACAGAAACTCATTAGAAATCATGCATGATCCTAAATATGCTGAAATGCCTAATGCAACACATGCAGAATGCAATTATAGCAGGCTCGGCTATTCTAAACATGGCATATGGAATGCTACAACTAACACGTATTCAATTTGGAATTGAAATACAAATGCAGTTTGTATGATGCGCCGAGCCCGGTGCGTGCAAAACAGATGAATGATGCAAACATGCTGTCATACTGTATGCTAATTCAAATATGCCCTAATCTAACCATCATAAGCGGATAAATAAAAAGGAAGAAAGACGTGGGGTTGGAAGACAGACATCACACTCACCCACACTTATTACAATTATGCCCTCGCACAGAGGGTCCGAATAAATATACAGTCCCGAATAAAAGAATATTACAGTCCAAATAATACAGTCCGAATAATATACAAATCCCTAATTAATTAACAAATTAACTAAGAAAACTGTAAACTGGCATGCAAGCCAGGGACTGCCTTACTTCTGATGAACGATGTATGTTTGGGCTGCCTTGTGTGGAAATCCACTGGAATGCCCCAATTAGCCTCTGTTTTGCAATGTTTCTCGAAAAGCGCGCCAAGCTTCGGAAGACCGCTGATTCTTGATATGCTGCAACAGAGAGCAGGAAAGGGGCATAGCAATGTATTTCACAGATATATGCATGCCTCGATCCTCGTGCCACCAATCACGCATATCGATGCATGATGGCCGAGGAGCCGAATTGCACAACTCAATATAGGATGAATGCATATGAATGCTACAATAAAACCTAACTCCATCACGGATAATCCGGAGTGTCGGTGACTTGGGAATTGAGACACGTTCCGTCACTCGGAGTACGAAACGCGCCTCGTTTCCCGTGCCCGGGCTAACTCCTATCCCGAACACGATGCAATATGCATGATATGTGTGAAATGCAACTAATATGCGATCCTAACATACACAATGTCATGGAATGGCATACACGCTATACGAGGTAATACATAACCGGGCATACACAATGTTACGGATGAAATGGCATACGCAATGCAATAATGGGCTTACACCAACATGAGAGAGCCTCAGCCACACTCACATAGGAGGCCATTAGATGAAAACAAGACACCTCGAAGTACGTGCACGCGTGCGCGCAAACCGAGAACGGACCCTCAGGCACCGAAATGCCACTCTAATGAGACATGGCAAAGACATGGAATATGACATGCAAACATGCGAAAATCAGTAGCAAAATGAGGGGGAAAACAGCCCCGAAATGAGGCGAAATAATACCCGATGCAAGGAATCTCTCCCGAAATGCAAAACTAGGCATCCGAAATGACTTGTAGCTATACAATACATGCATAATTTGAACATGACATGAAAAAGCAGAAGCAAGGCAGACCCAAAACTCACATTTTTACAGTACAAAACATGGCCAAACAGCAATCACAAGTAGGGCTAAAATGGCATACAAAAATGGCTCCGCAAGGGAAGCAATGAAGCAAGTGATAGAGGAAAAGCCCAAACAGAAAAATATCCTTCTACAACACTGAAGAGGGACCAAAAATATGAACATTTACAGTTTATGACATTCCCCAAATCAGTATGCAAACATGCTCAAAATGCAATGCAAGATTGAGGCCACAAGAGGGTATAACATGAAGTATACAAAGCAATCACCAAACAGCCAAAGACCCTTAATAAAATATGCCAAGAAGGTCAAAATATGGCCATTTTCAGTTCTGATCATGGCCTAAAAACAGAAGCAAAATAGGCTAACCAAAGCATGCAAAAATAGGGGCCAAAGAGAGACAATGAAGCAAGTCATGCATGGAGGTCCCAAACAAGGTTGAGCCCTTCTACAATGTTGTGGAGGGGCTCAAAATAAGCCTAAACACAGTTTACATCATGCTCAAAAACAGATCACAAATAGGCTAGAAATACTATGCAAAATAATGGCATACAAGAGGGTATTGAAGCAAGTACCAAATGGGGGGCTCAAGCCCTTGAACAAACATGAAGAATGGCTCAAAAGAATGACCCTTTCAGTTAGGGTCGGAGCCCAAAACAGTAAGCAAATAGGCTAGAAGAATGGTGCAAGAAAGTGCTACAAAAGAGGGAGATTGGCACTTACCCTTGAAGACCACTTCTTTGCTACCTCTTGGACCAAGGAATGTTGCTTCCTAGCTACTAGAAAGCTCCCCAAGCTGCTGGAAATGGAATGGTGGTAGTGGTGCTTGGTGGTAGTGAAGAAATGGAGCCAAAACTTGAGAAAATGAGAGAGAAATGGAGAGATATGTATGTGTATCCTCAAAGCAAGTTTTTCAACCCTTGAGATAGAGCTAGAACTAGAACTGCTGTGTGTATGCAAGGATGGAGGAGAAAAGTAAGTCAAGTGTGTGGAGAGCCTTGGGATTAAGTTTCCCTCTCTACAAAAGTCCCCCGAAATCAGATATTTTGGGGGAAAAAGCTATACAGCTGTAAAGCACACATCCCAAGGAGCATGGCCGGCCTGCTATCTTTGTTGCAGGTGGCCAGCCGGCCACCCCTTATGGCCGGTCGGCCAAGGGGCAAAATGGTCCAAAACAATTTCTGGCCGGCCACCAGATATTGGTGTCCTCCCAGGTTTCCTCAACACAACCCTGTGGTTTAAAATTGGCAACTCTAAAACAGGAGAGAGAATAGGCCACTTTTAGGAGGGGTTCAAAAGGTTCAATTTGAATTACTGGCCGGCCATAGACTTTTTGGGTCCTCCCATGTGTGTACAACACAAATATGTGGTTTGGGGTTGAAGAAAATGGCCCTAGGGTGGTCAACATTGGCTCGGAAGTGAGAAAAACGGGCGTCGGAGGGCGCCGAAGGAATATAACTGGTTGCTGAGACAATTGCTGGCCTCCCACCCTTCAGTGACCTTCCTGGTGATAAAACAGAGGTACCTGCCAAAAATGAACAAAAACCGATGCAAAACGAATGCTCGGGGGCCAAAACACGCAGTTCGGGGTCCCGAAAATAGGCCGTTAAGCACCGAAAGTGGCATTCGGCCACGAAGTGGGTCTCTCAGGCCCCAGTTTCCCTCGAAAGGGAGTAAATAAGATGCATGCCAAAAACCGGAGGAATCGGAGATGGTTAGATGGTCCCGAACCGAGGCACACGGCCTGACGGCTCCGAAAACCGGGAACCAGGCTCCGAAATGGGCAAAATGGCCTATGGCCACGAAATGTAGCCCACGGCCACTGAGAGATGGTCTACGGGACCTCTCCCTCCCTTCAGGGAAAGAAACAGAGAAAACCGAGTCTGGTTCGCAAACCGAGGCAAGGTACAAAAGAGGGTTCGGGAGTCCGGAGGCAGGGCTCACGGCCGTGACTCTGAGACTTCTGAGCGAGCACAATATGCAACATCACCAAGCACTCAACTGGTGACGTCTGAGTCTTAAGGTCGGTCAAAAATGGGGTGTCTACACTGATAAAAAAAAAATGCTTTTAACTTAAAGTTTTTCACGGCAATGTGCAGGGCGGTCTCATCTCGAATTGGCTGGTCCATTATTGATTTCGAACAAGCCCATAGAAATTCAGCCAAAAGAACAATGTCGCCTTTTTCAGCTACGTAGTGCAAAGGAGTAAAGCTCTCCCTTCCTTTGACTCGTATGAGTTCCTTGTCAAAATTTATGAGCCGTCTTATAGTCCAAGTGAGATTCTTTTGCAAATCCTGGTAGTCTGGGCTTAGCTCTGCCCTTCTTCGCAAAGCCAAGTCCAAGGGGCTTAGCCCTTGTGGGTTCAGCTTCCCACCAAATGATGGCTTTAATCTCATCATTTCTAAGGCAAAATGGGCATGTCCAGCCGAGGCAGCTATGTGCAAAGGAGTATCAACAAAAGGGGTCTCATCTATACTATCCAAGAATTTTGGATAGTCTTGTATACACTCATACAGGAGACTAATATCTCCTTCTTCTGCAGCCTCCATCAACCTTTGTCGAACCTGTTGGTTCTCCATGACACTTGTGACTAAGAGTATAGCACTCGAACGAGAATTTCTTTATGATTCTAAGAGATTGGAAATTATACTCATGAAAGTAGTGCAGTGAAGCACTGAGAAGGAAAGTGGTCACCTTTTTATAATTAGAATTGGTAGCAGCCATGTGGGGGTCATTACCATCAACAATTTCAGTGAGAGATACATGGGGAAATTTTAACCCAGTTTAAATTTTTTTAAAAATTACAAATACGTGATAAATTTTATACATATTATTAATTAAAGTTATAAATTTTCTCATGGTTTGGTAATAATTTCCTAGTACTCCCACTGTCAAGTTATTTCCCCAAGATATACGGGAGGTGTTTGGTACAGTTGTTAAAATATATTATGCATTATAGCTTAACAGATTAGAGATTATAATTTTAATTAGAATTTGTTAATCTATTTGGTATAATTGATGTATTATAAATTTAAGTTGCTGAGTAGTGTTTAAGCTATGTTCAAATATCCTTTTTACCCCTGTTAATTGTAAATTGAATTAACCTTTGTTAATTGAAAATTGATTTACTTTTTATTTTTTGTTATTCACTACTAGTCTACATTTCTCATAATAATAATAATAATAATAATAATAATAATAATAATAATAATAATCCACAGTCTATTTGGGCCTTTTCCTATTTCCAAAAAAAATAAATAAAAATTAAGAGTATAATCGTAATTAATATGTCCGCATCAAAAGTTGATAATCAGAAGTAGGGAGTGGACAGTTTTTCATAATCAATTTTTTCGAGTCAAAATAAGTTGTTAGAATCAGAAACTATTTGAAATAAGTTTAACCAAATACTCTAAAATAGCTTTTTTCAAAGCCAAACACCCCCACTATGTTTGGATTATGAATTTTGATAGATATTTAAAAAAGAAAGGCAAAAGAGTAGATAGAATGTGAGTAAAATATAAAGTAATATTACTATTACTATAACTCAAAAGTTAGACTCAATTTTTTAACCTAATGATATGATAGTTTTTTAAAATATCTAAAACAATTTTTCTTTCATATATTTTTTAATTATCAATCAATCATCTCTATTATATATCATTTTCCTAAAATGTAATTATATTTTATCTACAATTCACCACATTTTTTTTTCCTTTCTAAATTCCTACCTAAATTCATAATACAAACATAACCTGAGTGTATTTATTGATAATCTGGAGCACTAGATGACTTTACTTATGTAGTGGTTCAAATTAAATTAAGGGGTAATTATATTACAGTGGATGTTAGAAAAAAATATACATATTTATTAACAAATTTATATTTTTAATTTTTAATATGTATAAAATTTCTCATTATTTTGTAATTATTTTTTCAAAAACTCACTAATGTGATATTTTTCCTTAAATTAATAACGTAGGAGAAAGTTTTACGAGGAAATTATTATTAAGACTATAAAGTTAAAAAGCTTTTAAAAATTTAAAAATCATACCAAAAAAATTTAAATTTTTTTTCTTATTCTCTTTATTTTTTGCACATTTTTTTTGGTAATAAATTAAAAAATACATTTTTAAACACTTTAATTTTTTTATATAATATTTTAATCAAAAAAAATTTAAATTATTAAAATATCTACTAACCAAACCATCTCTAATTTTGGGAAGAACAAAATAAGCTGCTTTTTTGCTTTTTTTCGAAATAAGCAAAAAGCTACTTATTTGGTGCATGTTTTCTTTTGGGAAGACCAAACCAAATAAGCGATGACACAAATTTATCCAAATATTCCTAGGGGAACAACAAAATTTGCCACTAAACAAGAGGGTAAAATGATAATTTCCAATATATGAATGAGGGTAATATGAGAATTTCACAAATGATGTGATACCGTATTATGATAATTTATATATATATAAAGAAAACACTTTCCAAATGAATTTATAAAAAAAAACAAAAAAAAAAACAAAACAAAAACAAAAACAAATAAGTTACTTTTTTCTATTCTTCTCAAAAACAAGCCTAGTAATTGAGAAACAACCTAGTGTACTATTTTTATTTGCTGAAATATGGCATAGGCAACACTACGTAGGACGTTTAGATTATTTAATACTTTTTCAATTAATAATTATAATGACCTAACAAAAAGCTTAACTTTTAAAATAATAATAAGGCAATGGAAATTTATACTTTTAAATTCATAAATTCACCCACAATAATGTAATGAGGGAGTTGAACTCCACTTTATTAAGTGTTTAATAAATTAAGAATTGACATATATAATACCACAACATTATAAATAAAATTATAAAACTTTTTTGAGAATCTCAAATATTTTTCTAATAATAATATAGAAAGACCCAAAGTCTATACATTATATACAAAGACCCAAAGTACATACATTAAAAACAAACATTCTGCCCTATCCTAAAAAAAAATTGAGAGTAAATTACACCCACACCCCTGAGGTTTTAAGTTAATACAATAACACCCCTGTGAGTTGTAGGAGTTGGGAAAGGGTTAGGGTTATGTTTTAGGAGTTGGTCATGAATCATGGATTTAGGACAATAAAGTAATTTGGCAATAATTGTTGAGGGTAGTTTAGTACTTTTACAATTTCTATTAACACTGTTAAAAGACACATTTTGACAAGGGGTCAGTGTAATTTTCCACATATGAGGAAGGTATCTATATTAGTAGAGGGGTGGGAATTCGTCGGGCCAAGCTGGATTCAGGCCGAGCCGATACTACATAATAAAGGATTTTGTGTTTTTCCAACTCCGTCCCAACGTGGCCCTAACATTAGGCCTCTAGGATTGTCCAAACCCGTCTCAAAAAATAATTATAAATTTCAAATCTACCCATCAGGCTAAATGTTAATTTTTTTTTTCCATAATTAAATTTAATCAAACATTATATTTCTTAAATAAATATACTGACAACATTAAAAATTGAAGAATTTTGTGTATAAATTGAAAGATTTCTTAAATAAATTCAATTGAACATTACTACAAATGCGAGTTTCAATAAAATTAACAAAGATAAAGTCTAAATCTCAATAAAATATATATATATATTTTAATATTTTATAATTAATTATTAATTACATAACGAGATGGGACGAGATGGGCTGGGTTGAAAGTATAAATCCAAAGCCCAGCTCATTAATATATCGGGCTGAAAATATTAGCCCAGTCCGACCTTATGGGCTAAAATAATCTTTCGAAGTCCTAAAAAAATATGATCAAATTGGAGGAATTGAATGAGCCAACAGACCAACGGCCACTCCTAATTCTGACCACTGCATGCCAACGTCAGTACAAGGCCTCATCAAATTATTTTAAGAGGGTTGCCCTGCCCTTCTATTTCAAATTCAGATGGGTGTTATTTGGGTTTGTGAGACTCATTATGGGTACTATTTTTATAATTTGAATTATTTATTTTTAAATTTTTTTTTGTATACATCAGTTATAAAAAATATATATATCTAGATTGGAAAATCGTAATCTATTCAATTTATTATGTTTATCTCTAAGAAATAAAAATATTGTTTTGAAAATAAATAATTCATTTTTTAGTGACAAATGCAATAAATTGAATAAGTTATGATTATTAGATTGATTTTTTTTTTTTTTTTAGTGATATGCATAAAGCACCTACAAAATAAACAGTTCGAATTATCAAAATGAAACCCATGATAGACTCTATGAACTCAAACAACACCTTCTAATCTAAATTTAGAAATTGAGATGATTTTCCTCCCTTGTTCTCATTTCGTAATTATATACTTGTCACATAACTGGATTCTTTTAAAAACTTAAATAATGGAGTAATAGAAGGGATATATTGACACTTAATTAGAAATGCAACAAATTGACTGTCATAATTTAATATGTAGGAATTAAAATGAAATATAATACAAAATGCAGAAGTGCAAAGTATAATTTATCCTAAAATAAAAAAGGTTGTGATCATTGTTTTGATCAATGATAGTAGTGGTGAAATTGTTTTAAGTTAGAGTTAACTTGGATTGAAACGATTTACAATTTTTTTTAACTTTTTTCTCAACCCTACAGAATAAATCATAATAGCTAAATCCGTCATCACAACTTCAAAAGAAAACTCCATCACTAATCAACGCGGTGATGGTTTTTGGGTGAGCACACAACACAATGATCCTGCTTGTGTTGAGTTCATAATATTTGTAAGGGTTAATTACAAAAACAAATTTTAAGGTTTCACATATATTTCAATTTAAAGTTTAGTATTTTAATTTTAACAAATTAAATTTTGTAGTTTTATTTGTATTTTAATATGCCCCCTCTATCTATCTCCATTTGTGTAAGGTAACGGAGAATCGTTCTGAGATTTAAAGAGAAAAATGCATGAAATCTTTGATTTTTTTTTTTATAATTAACCCGAATATTTAATTTTTTGTATGTATATATATAACTTACATATCTTATTGAATATGTACATATGTGTTTGTATATATAGTGAAATTTTTTTATTCAAATTTTGATTCTTTTGATGATAAAATTTCGTCCCCAATTTTGATGACTAAAAATAACATTAATCCATTAAAACACTGATTAGTATCTCTTACATTTCAAGTAGCCCTTCTTACATAGCCATCAAAATTAGGGACGAAATCAAAATTTTATCATCGGAAAAGTCAAAATTTAAATAAAAAGATTTCACCATATATATATACAAGTATAGTCATCAAAATTAGAGACGAAATCAAAATTTTATCTTCAAAAAGGTCAAAATTTGAATTAAAAAAATTTCACCATATATATAAGCACACATGTACATATACAATAAGATAGATACGTCATATATACACACACACAAAAACTAAATATTATGATTAATTATAAAAAAAAAAAATCCCCAGATTTCACGTGTTTTCAGCCAAAAATGAGGAGCTCTAGGAATCAATCATCATCAAACTAGCTATTTGGATGAAAGCTTTATTCAAGGATTACCATTATTCTATCAATGACTTATTGTTCAATATTACAGAGATAAGAAAATGTATAGGTGGAGGCATGTGAGGTGCCCCGTAAGTCTTTGGGAGTTTCTTGTTCGATTTGAGTTGGAATCTCTTTAACTCTTTTTGGGAGCTGTGGAGATACACATGATTAGTCTAGTTTTAGGTACCAACATAGTTGGGATGCCTAGTTTTGACAATGACATAACTTTTTTCTAAGCCATTTTGTAATCTTTCTTTATTTTAATAAAATTTTTATTTTGCTTGCTGCTCAATTAAACCTCAATATTTTTTATTTTAAATGCCAAAACGATTCTCCATTACCTTATAGACAGAGATGGACGGAGGGCATACATTGAAACACAGATGGAACTCTAGGGTTTAATTTGTCGAAATTGAAACATTAGAATTAAAAATAAAAAATGCGTGAAACCTTGAGATTTTTTTTTTTTTTGTAATTAACCCTTTGTAAAGTATATTCTCTTTTTTGACAAAAAAATAAATAAGATTAATAATATACATACAAACAGAAAAAGTATAAAAAATTTGTAAATGATATTATTATATTGGGACTTACCAATTTAAAACAGAGTATTAAAATGAAATTTAATTACAGAAATAACACGGTCACATGATTCTAAAAAAACAAATCTAAATAAAAATTTATATAAGAATAGTACATTTTATAATTTTTTAATTTTTTTTAAAAAAAGCTACAATCCATATATGTATTAACAAAGAAATTATAACAAGCAAATTGAAATAGTCCCGTGTAAATTTCACCTTCCGTGCATTGTATATTAAATATTAATACTAGATGAAGTATTATATCAAGAGGAAAGGTCACTATTGCCTTGAAAATTCTCTCCACATGGTGACTAACCATCAATTTATAATAAGAGAATTGAACATAGTTAATCACCAACTGCAAGTGGGAAAATTTTATTTATTTTTTGATGTTAATCTTTTAAAATGATGTGTGAAAGAGATAAATGGGGAAGCAAATTATGTACCAACAACCACTGCAACATATAAAACTTTTCGCCACCAATTATTTTGGTCCCTTACTTTTTGTGACAAAACTAATTTCGTCACCAAAAAAGTCGCTAAAAGTCCACCCAAGAAAGTCAAAATTGACTTTTAGCGACGAACTTTTACAAGTGTCCCTAAAAATGACAATTAGCGACAAATTTTCTATTGTCACAAAATGTTTGATTTTGCAAAACTAAAATATTTCGTCGCTAATACTTCGTCACAAAATGTCTCCATTTGGTCACAAAAAGCAAAATAGTGACCTTTTTAACAACAATTATATTTGATCCCTAAAGTTATAAATAACATTTTGAAAACATTCAATTTCATAACTACAAATTGGCATCCACAACCCAAATCTATAGCGATCCCAGGTTTTACCCCTTGTTGTACAGTGGTTCCGTGGATGTTACCAGTGGTTTAAATCTTGTTTACATCCTTCACTCTTGGTATTTGAGTCTTGGGTTGTATTGGGCAAGTTTGAAACAGGTTAGTTGAGCTTAAAAACCAAAACTAGTTGCCCAGATTTTGGCCTGTCCGCTCGAGCGGAGCTTTTGGCGCTCGAGCGGGGCCTTTGTTGTTGCTTATCCGCTCGAGCGGGGGTTCTGGCGCTCGAGCGGGATAATCACTCTCCCAGTATTTCTTCTGCAATGTTGGATGCTCGAGCGAGAGTTTTGACGCTCGAGCGGGAGTTTGTGTGTGACGCTCAAGCGGGGAGTTGGACGCTCGAGCGGGGACCTGGTTCAGTGTAAAGTTCTGAGAGTGTGCATCCGACGCTCGAGCGGGGGATTGGGCGCTCGAGCGGGGATCTGTGAGTGACGCTCGAGCGTGGGTTTGGCCGCTCGAGCGGGGCGACTGGTTTAAGACTCCGTGTTTTGACTTTTTAAAATCACTTTTTCACATCTCTTCTCTCTCCTACTTTTCCAAAAACTCCATTGTTGAGCACCTCACTCTAAAACCTAACTTCTCTCTTAGGATTGATCTAGCTAGAGTGATTTTCTCACCTTGAGCCTTTGCAAAAAGGTTGTTGATCATCGAGGGCTATCTTTTGATCCGGGAAACTTGTGATTTGGAGCATTTTCATTTTCATCATCTTCCCCATTGGGTGTCATCTTTTGAGGTAGGGATTCCTACTCACTCTTATGGTCTTTGACATAGACTTTTTGTTGTTTTGATAAAGTGTCGAAGTTGGTTGATTTTGGGACTTAGGGTTTCAAAATGTTATAATAGAGGGTTTGTTGTTTTGACTCTTAAACTTGTATTTTGGGTCTCAAAATGATGATTTGGGTGTTGGTTGTTAATATATGAACCTATGGGTTTATATTGAGGGTTGGGGAAGAAAGCCCTAATTTGTATATAAATTAATTGGTATAATTAATTTGGGAAGTTATAGATTTATGGAATTGAATTGGAATTAACGAAATTGATTCATTATGTTGTGAAACAATGGAGTTGGTTTTATTAGCCGCTCATTTTGAAAACATTGATAATTTATCAGTTGGAGCTTTTATTATCTGTTTAGAAATAATTGCTTGGGCTACCGGTGGAGGGTAGTTTTGATTGTTGTAGACAATGCATGACGATTAGGCAAACTAAAACTAATCAATTGGATATGTCATAGAGTATGACGGTTGATGGAATACATTAACGTTATGTATTGATTGATTGTGTATATGACTTATATGTATATACTTTGTGTGTGTGTGGGAGGAGATAGGGGATGTACTCCACGGTTTAGGAGAAGATAGGGGATGGACCTCTAAACCGGATGTTGTTTGGGAGGAGATAGGGGATGGACTCCACTGACACAGCTAATATGCTTGTCAGTTAAAGTGTTGATACAGCTCATATGCTTATCTCTGGAAGTGTTGATATAGCTAATATGTTTATCTGTTAAAATGTGGATACAGCTTGTATGCTTATCTATTGAGAGGTTGATACAACTAATATGTTTATCTATTGTAAAATGGGAAGCGTTTAATTTGAGTCATTGCCTCATATATGTGGTTGGCCAGGTTCTGAGCCGTTGATGTAAATTGGGAAACATGATGAGAAATGGAAAATGAAATGAAAGATGAACATAGTGGTCATGTAATGGAAATGGGTTATGAATTGATTTATGGAAATTAAACATTTATAAATTGCTAATGTCTTAGTTACTGCTCATACTGTGTTTAGCATATCTCTACTGGGCGCTGGCTCACCCTATATGGGACATTATTTTCAGGTACAGGTAGCATGCCACCTCCAAGGACTTAGCTAGGATGGACATGAGAGTTGAAGACTCTTTTTGATTATTTTGTTGTATTATATGTACATCAAGCCACGGGCTTATTTTGTATAGAGTTAGTACTCTTCTTTTGTGTAACCAAGTGTTAACTTGGAAAGCTGTAAGCCTAAAGGGCAATTGCTTTTGTTGTTAACATGTAATACTGTGGTAAGAATTACTCTGATGAATGAAAAGGTGCTGATTTCTTTATACTATTGCATGTCTGAAATGATAGGATTTATGTATTATTTTGAGGGCGTTACAAAATCTATCCCTGCATATAGAAAAAAACAAGATCAAATCTTGCACACAATCAAATCTATTCCTGTATATACAAAAAACGAATTACAAAAATCAAAACTCAATCCAAATTCACTTCAACATAGTTCATTATATGAGTTAAATCTCAAAACAAGATCCAAATAGTTCAACATTGTATGGGTTACAACTCTATGATGACTTCAACTTTGTCTTTCTCTTGCACCACCTCTTCACAAGTTCAGTTACAAGAACAATATGCCCTAAACAATTAGTTGTTCCAAGACCACAAAAGCTTATCACCATCTATAGTCATAGAGAAAGGATGAAAATCTTGCACACATGATCATCATTAGAAGTGTAAACAAAGTTCAAAAATGTAAAAGAGATGTAGATGAAATCCAAAAAAGGATATCAACCTTGAAGAACTTAACTAAGGCATTTAAAGTAAATAAAAGCTCAGATTTTTGGGGCAAATTGGAAAAAAAAAATAAATAAATAAATTTGTTTGACTTCTATTACGAGTGTAGCATCATCAGCAGCCCAAGTACAAGCAGCCTACACAAGAGCTGCAGCCTCAGCACAAGTGTGTGCAACTGCATTACAAGTGTGTTCGACAATTAAATCTAATTTGTAGCATATGCAAAGGTATTAACTTCTATTATCAATTTCAGCATGTATTTTATAAGGAATAATTTTAATATTTAAAATTCAAAACATTACCTGGTACATCTTATCATCCCATAATTGACACAGGTATCGCCACGCCTCTTTTTCGATATTCTTCATGTGGGTTTGCAAGGGCTGATTCCAAAATTAATATGGTTTCATCATATCACCAAGAAGAAAGCAACACGATGATTTTAATTTATGCAAAAAGGATTTAAATTTATTACCAACTAGGCAATCCAGGATACATTGTACTCCCTCCACTTAAAACTATGTGTTGGTAGAGCTGCGAAAAACAAAACAAATTAGGGGTTACAAAATACTTGAAAATAAACTCAAATACATTACAAAGTGTATATTGTACAAGGCATGAAGTGGTCACATGGTACAAAAAAAATCTATATAGCAAGACAAGTGTATCATCATCAAAGTTGTAAGATATATATGTCATTGTTATAACTATTAAGATTGATAATACTAAATGCTTTGAAGTAAAAAACTATAAGAATTATTCCTTACAAAATGACCTACATACCATCATCCGATTATCAATGTCCATTTCCTGCATACAACGAAATACCATGTCAGCCATTCCATCACCTTCCACGTCTATGAGTTCCTGCACGAAGAAAGCAATTCAAACTTCTACAAATTCCAACCTATCAAAGTATTATTAAAACTGTGTAACGTCATAGATCTAAAAATACTTTACTAAAATCAGCATTCTAAATGTTGAGAATGCTCCAACAATGTTATAGGTCATAAAAAAAACTCCACCAACAAAACCGCCTAGTCTAGGCAAGATCAACCGTCAATTTAAAAAGATTTTTTATCAGAGCATACCAAGCTGATTAGACAACATCTGATAGTCTTTCCTAATGGAAACTTTATATATTGGCATAGACTTTGTTAGTAGAATTCAAATCTGACCTTCAAGAATTCAAATTTTTAGAACCACCATGTACTATAATAAAAAATAGGCATATAGAGATGAATGAATAACTCGTCAAACAACATACAATGTTGAATTCAAGCTACTCTTTAAGTACAAAAAGAGAATAGAAACCAACTTTTTTCACGAAGGTAAAAAATTAAAAAGAAAAGTAATATCCAAAAGAACCAAAGATATAGAAATTCGAAGTTCCCATAAAGTTCTTGAAGATAAGTAACTGAAGAGAACAATCAGAAGCCTGGAATCGTTCAATGCCAACTTTGATGACCCTTCCATTTGGCAGCTGATTAAATCAACTTTTCTTAATAAATTAACAAAAAATACGTACAAATTTTAATACGGAAAAGTATAACCTATGTCATGTATATATATATAAAGAGTGTGTTAATTTCCTAGAAAATGAAGAAACCAAAGAGAAATATGATACAAAAATCCATGAGTTAAATAGTAAGTTCGCATAAGTACATATTTTCAACTACTTCTAAAATATTCCGCATGAAGGCACCATATATGAAACTACTATGAGATAATTTTAAAAAAACAACCATTGCTATTAATTGCTTTAAAACTCCCAGCTTGGGATATTTTATATGTCACAATCACAGTCACACCATGCCCAAAAGGAAAGTAACTTGAACAATTCCTAGAAGATTCTATATAATTACACAGATAGATAAGAGAATAAACTTACAGTATAATTTTTAACAAGGATGGTAGTCTCAAGTCCCAATTGATATTCCCTTTTGCGATCATAACAGCAGGAAAACAAATCTAAAAAATTGTAATGAAACAAATCCCAAAAAAGCATACCAAACTATGATGTTATTTCTTCACCTTAAGTAGCAAAGGTTCTCTTTGACATCCCTAACAGTCTCAAAGTCAGCGGTGCTATTCATTGCATACCTTCAGAAATGAAAGTTGGGTATTCCAATCAAAGTACCAAGTAATTTCCGTGAAAGGTTACGCCCATTTTGGCATCTTTCAAATATAATACACTACATATATATTGAGAATAACTGATGTTGACCCTTACCCTCTACGTTGAAGCAAATCAACGAGATAAGAAGTTATATGCCTGCCAGCAACATTCATCCATTTTGTGAGATGAGGGAATGACTAGCCATCAACAATTGGAACCTAGAAAGAAGATTTAGCCATCAACAACTGGGACCTGGAGAGAAGATTCAAGTAATTATACTTCCCAAGCAGAGATTCCCAAACTACAGTCACAATGCTGATAGCTCCTCCAACTTAATAATGGAACTATTAATCAAAACGCATGAAATAATGGAATACAACCAACCCAGTTGATACAGCAAACAACTCTATGGATGCTAGTACACAGCAACCTTAATTGCTTACCAACTTCATGAATTAGCTTCTCTTTTTTTTTTTCTTTTTTTTTCCCTCTTTGATAAGTATAAGGAAATATCATTAAAGAGGCACCAAAGGGGTTTAGCCCTTACGCAAAATAAAACTTTTATCAACTATACATCAAAGCTATTCAGAATTGTCTACAAAATCTAAAAATTAGTCCAATCACAAAAAATGAACTTCACATTCCAAACATGGATATGATAAAAGAGGAGATTCTACCAGCTTCCTTTGGCAGAACAGTTGAGCTCAAGGTCTTTCCAAGAGTAAGTTGTTTTGCTTCTTTTAGCTTTTCCTTGTGCCATCTTTCAACAGCTTCTGTCATAGACAACAATATCAAGAGGATATCAGGAAAAATAAGGGAAGCTAATATTATAGACAACAAAAAGATTATGAGATATACAATTACATAATGGCTAAACCCCAAGTTAGTCCTTCCTAATGGCTTCAAGGAACGAAAAAGTTAAAGAAATTCTCTAAACCCCAAGTTAGTCCTTCCTAATGGCTTCAAACAAAAAAAAAAAAACAAAAAAACAAAAAAAAAAAATCAAAATCAAGAATTTCAAAACCATGTTAAAAATAAAATAAAACAAAAAAATCTAGAAAAAATTTCCTTACATTGCACTCATGGTCTCCATTTTGTTTACTATTTATCTAAACAGAGCTTAAATTTTCATATTGTTACTACGCATCCATCAGCACTCACGCAAGTTCAAAATTGCTACATTTTTTGTTAAAAACTCAATATAGCTTGTAGGGCCCAGAAATACCTTGACAGAGTGAATCAACCAATTGATTCCCTCAAACTTATAGAAATCTGCAAAAAATTTGAAGAAGATGAAGAATCAACCCATCGATTTCATGATGTATATATGTGTGTGTGTGTATATGTGTGTTGGGAAAACGAAATTGATAGATCTACCATATTTAAGCTTAAGATCTCTGTTATAGATATACCAAAAACATCGATTTCGTCTTCGATTTTCTCACATCGAACAATACAGCTTGTAGGGCCGATACATCGATTTCATCATCCATTTTCTCACATTGAACTTCAGCCAAGAGACGAGAGAGAGGAGTTCTTGAGCCAAGTGACAATCGTAAAATTATTCATCCAAAAAAAATAATCACAAAACTAGGGCAACACTGTTCATTTTTAAGTTGCTTTTGTTTTTGTTTAGGACAAAACATTTGGTCCCTAAAAAGTCAATTCTATATTAGCAACTAAATTATTTTGTCTGCAAATAATTTATAAATATCAAAAACGGGATTTTTCGGGAACCATATCAAATTGCCCGTTAAAAGTGACTATTTCTAGAATTTTATTTCAAATTTTGATTTTGTCCCTAAATGATTATTTTTAGAGACCAAATTCAATTAGTCCTTAAATATTAATCTCTAAATCACTCATTATGAATTTGTAATAAGCAAATTGGTTAACATTACTTGCAATATTATACAGAAGCAAACTTCAACAATTAGCTGCAACTTTAAAAAAATAAGTCATGTAGTGTGCTGGATCCCACAAAAATGTACACATTATATTTCCCTTTTTAGTTTTATGAGGATTAGATTCAAAACAAATAGCAGATTTAACAACTCACATTATTATGTTCTTCTTGCCATTGGCATTATTCTCCAAGATTATGTATTCTACAGTTTATTTATTTGTTTGATCTGAAGGGTTGTGGAATCAAAAGTCATTCTCACAAATTGTTGAAGAAACAACAGATGTTTCTTTTGTCCCTTCTAGGCAACCGCAAAATATAAAATTATTAATAATATGTTGAAGATAATTAGATACTTACAAAATACCATCTCAATTCATTTTATTTCATCAAATCTAGGATGCGATGCCGTTAAAAAAATAATGGGTTCCATTGCTTCTTTAGTTCTTAAACGATGAGATCTTCTCTGTACACCAAAATCTCTTATTTCATGTAATCAACTGTATTAGTCACTTGTACAGTTCATGTTCTTTGACGCTACTCATGAATTATCTATTGCACTTTTTAGCATACAGTTAAAACAATTGTTTTTTTTTTATTATTTTTGTTTTTAATAATTTTTTCAATCTGTGTAAAACAATTTTACATTTCTTGTTTATCTAGTGTAATAGAATCTAAAAAGTAAATATTTTGAAAAAATTAAAAAAAGACAAAAGTCAATTTTGTTTTTATCTTTAGTGGACTTTTTGTCAAAATTTTTAATTTTTTTGATCCTTTTAATTTAGTAGAACCTAAAAGTATAAACATTTAATTTTTTTTAAATTCACTAAAAATGAAAAAAAAAAAAAATCAACAGAAGCTACTCAAAAAGTCAATCGCAAACCCTAAAGAATATTGGCCATTTTTTTTTAAGGGATCATAAAATTAAAATAAGTCTGTTATATGCAATTTCCTAACATTTAATGCCAGTTAATTGAAAGTACAAGAAGATGTTGATTGATGCAGATCTTATTTGGTTTGATATAGATTTAACTTCTCAAACCACATCTATGAAAAAATCGGAGATTTTTCCTGGACGGTATTGTTGGGCGGTCTTGGGCCTCTCTCTATCCCAAAAGAGCTCTCAAGCGATAAGGCTTTTCCTCACACTTATAAACTGACCACCAATCCCATGCTCAAGCGATGTGGGATACCCCAATAGATATGTGCGAAACAATGTGCGAGGGGGTGATCATATCAAGTAGAAAACCAACATACACACGCCTAAAGAAAACACAATATTTAACGTGATTTGATCCAACGCCTACATCCATGAGGGAGAAACCAGCTATCACTATAACAATGGAGAGATCACAAAGAGAATACAATGGAGAAAGAACTCACACCATCCTCTTCGCACACTCACCCATCTCCTACTCTCACACCGAGAGAGACAGTCTCTCTACCTTACATCTCTTACTTTCTTTCGGTTGCTCACACCTCTCTTACTCACACATCTCCCTATTTATACACATATGGAAGAAGGAGGACCTTGACAGCACATGGAAGAGTTGGCCTTCGCAGATGGCCAGCTCATTCGCCTTCTTTCAGCGTCGTTCATCTCTTTACCTTATCAGTTGGCAGTCGTCTTCCTTGACTCCTCCACGTTGCCTTCACATGGAGAAAAGATCACCCCTCACATGGGGGGATATCCAACAAATCACCTTATCAACCTATGTGAGGTAATCCACACCTACATCCTCTAATCGGATACACTGCACCCTTTACTTGGAATGCTCTACAAAGCTCCCTTTGCACATGTACTATTGCGTCACATCTCTCCTTTTGAATTTTGTTAGAAAGATCGCAATAAGACCGCATCTCATTTCTTACTGAGACACTTGCACCCTCTGACAAAAATACCTAGCACCCCTTCTCTGAATGTCCATAGTAGAATCTAGAGATAACACGGAGAAAATACAAAGATACAAAAAGAGATCACCTATCTCATTTCATACCACACTCTGATTTTCTCATGAAGAGAGCCTCTGCTCAATCTCCCACACAATTTTTTCTACGCTTCACTGTCACAGGTGTTTTCACTTTGCCATGCAACTTCTTGCACAGTCAACATTGAAGCAACGGAAAACTCTTTGTTTGTCTCATCAACTTCCTAGATTTTCTATGCTTAGAGCTTCTTTCTGAACTATCAGCCTTTGCCCTTTGAACTTCTAAACAACCTCTCAACATTCTTGTACGCTTGTTGTTTGTGCTTGTGCAATCATTGATCTTCTATTCAGTAATACACACCACTTGCGTATGTCTCACACTTGTACTTCTAGATTGATGGTTGACAATACCTCTACCTGTCAAAGCATCTTCACCTATGCAACACTTTGCATAGTGCTCACACTCATACTCTCTGAGTGATCTCTATGGCTCCACATCTTTTTTCCTGTACTCGAACTCGCCTGAGAGATCTGCACCAACTTTGTCTCATTGAGAGGTGCCTCCACTACCACAAAAACAAAACACATAAAGAAAGGGATTTGCCACTATTTGGTGCGCACCCTTGCGTCTTATTCATCTCAATTTCCCTACTTGGAGGTTTCACCATTGAACTTTCCATAACCCATTGCTGCACACTCTACCCATGCCTTCGTATGACACTTCAGCGTACTTCTGCACTGCATATTTGCACCTTGTATGTCACTTATGCGTACTCATTTGTGCTCTTATACCCTTATGCTTACGCCTAGCATGCTCCTCTATAACTATTGTTCTATACGTTCACATACCACCAGTACTACTAGCATTGTGTTTGACAGTAGCTCGAACTACCACAACATTCCCCTGAGCCTATATTGGTTGCCAATCATCTGTTACGTTGATAAGTGGACTTTTCCACCGATTGAACCAAATCTCCTGATTGACTCAGATCAACAACCAAGAAAGTTCCCAAGACACATTGGTGGGGTCATCCTTGATCCCGCTTAAAAACCAGTCTCCTTAGATAACGTAGCTACTTTTTTGATCGAACTTTCCTTGCCATTGTTAATCCCGAGATAATCATATGCAATCCTCTAATCACCTTTGACCAATAATGATCTCCCTTGATCCGTCACTTGATCAAGCCTAATCTCCTCTAATCTCCAATAATTTATCCCTCGATCTGCATCTGTTCAATCCGATTAGAATCTCCCTATTCTGATCTCCTCAGTGAATTCACAATGTTTTACAACATCCGGCAACCTTCCACCAATTATTAAAGATAACAAACACTCATGTTTTGGCTATCTTCGAAAACCGTTCAAAATTTCACCATCATGAACTCGCGGTTGCGTTCAAAATGGTATGTTTAGTTAGGACTAGCCTTCGTTGCACTCAAAATAAGTCTACCAAATCAAAATGCTTTCTCAAATTAAAATGACAACTTGAGAAAATCCAAATCTAAATAAATAAAAAAATTAAGTTAAAAAAAAAAATAATAATAATAATAAGAGAATACAAAGACCTAAAATCTATATATTAACATGATTTGGTGGAATATGGACTCGTCCACTAACGTTGGCTATTTCCTTCCAAATTTCTACAACCGACTTTATCCCCTCGCTTTCTTTTCATTTTCATCGTGGCCCATATTTGGAAGTCAAAAATTAGTGTTTTTTGTTAAATAAATAGACTAAAATAACTAAAATAAAATATCACATTAAATCCATAATCATTTCACTTTCTTTTTTTTTTTACAAACATCTCATCTAACTACAAAAAAATCCAACCCTCTTCCCAAACTCACATATTTTAGCCTACTAAAATAATCAAAAACTAAAATAGTCTAGTAAAATAATCAATTTTCGAGGCCATTGATGATTTTAGTATGGTAAGGTTTAGTTTGATAATGCTTATAATTTATTTTTATTTATAAAACTGATATGCATGTCTATCTTCAAAAACCGCTCAGAATTTCACCATTCTGATCTCGCAGATGCGTCCAGAACGGTCTATTTAATTAGGACCAACTTTTTTGTTGCACTCAAAATAAATCTACCAAATCAAAAAGCTTTCTCAAATTAAGATGAAAGAAACAAAATCTAAATAAAAAAAAATAAGTTAAAAAAGAATAATAAAAAAAAGAAGAAGAATTAATATACAAAGACCTCAAATCTATATAGTAACATGATTTAGTGGAGTATGGAGTCGTCCACTAACGTTTCCAAATTTATACAACCGACTTTATCACCTCACTTTCTTTTCATTTTCATCGCGGACCCCATTTGGAAAGTTTAAAATTAGTTTTTTTGTTTTGCTAAATAAAATAGGTTAAAATAATTTAGACAAAATGTCATATTAAATCCGTAGTCATTTCACTTTTTTTCTCACAAATATCTAATTCAACTAGAAAAAAAATTTAACCCTCTTCCTAAACATAAGTATTTTAGCCTACTAAAATAGCCAAATACTAAAATAGACTATTAAAATAACCAATTTCCCAAAGAAGGCCATTGAAGATTTTAGCATGGTAAGATTTGTTGGAAATGGTTATAAAATTCTGGGTAAAACCAGAATTTTTTTCCTAAGTTTGGTCTATTTTTTAGGTGGGCCCCGAGCGTCGATTTTCGTGGGTCAAAGTGGTAACACGTTCTATGCCGTGTTTTGATTCACGTGGTATATTTCGTTGCTCAAAATCATTACCGAGTGAATGGGAAATTGAAGCCAAAGTATGCTCCATGGAAATGGAGTTTTGGTGGAAAATCCTTAAAGGTTTGAATAAGGCTTGTCTCACATTGATTTGGTGGAAAGTTTTGAATGGGTTTATAAGGCATGGGTTTGGTACTTAGGGTGTGCCCCAAGGGGTACCCAAGTATTTTAGAGAGGGAGGTTATGGGCAAAATGGGCTAGACCCATTGGACTTAAAAATCACCGCACGCGCGCGCGCGCCACCGTCAGTCTGGTCGATCGGGCGGGCTGGGCCTGGGCTTCAGCGCGGGTGCGTGGTGTTGGGTTGGGCTTGTCCGGCCCAATACCTATCTTTTTGGGTCAAAAACATTTGAATTTTATTTTATTTTTGGTAAAATAAAATCCAGAATTCAAATTAAACTGGAAATAATCTGGTCCGATTTTACTGTACACACAAACAGGACCCTTCTCGTTTTTATCTGTTTGAATTGTGAACCCAATAGAGTCAAATCTGTTTAAATTCAAAACCAACAGGTTTCATACCTGTTCAAACAGGTTTGCACCTGTTTAATTCAAAACATGCAGCCACCAATCCATCTATAAATAGGACAGCCCTCATTTGATGTTTGACATTCAGAATATTCATAAATTTCGTCCTTAAGAGCTCTGCAAATTTATTCTTCATTTTGTTGCATTATTTTCTTGTAAGAAAGAGTGTAAACACTTAGTGTGTTCGTAAGGCAAACAATTTGTAGTGCTGCTATTGTTTGTAGTTGATCATTTCATCCTGGGAGATAAACGTCCAAATTCTGAAAGCACCGTGGAGAGGACGAATCTGTCTTAAGGACACAGTGTCAAACACTGGACTTGATCAGATTATTATCAAGAATTAATCAAGTAAGTTATTTAATTTATTTTTGATGTTATTATTATTTATTTAAATTAGATTTTAATTTTTGTTTTTGTAACAAAATAAAATATGTTTTTATTTATTTATTTTTATTTTTTGTTTGATTTTTGTAATCAAACAAATTCTCTCATTTCCTTTATTTCTTTATATTCTGGTTGTTGTTTAGTACACAACAGAATTTAATCTATTTAAATACAGTGAAGATTGTCCAACAATCTTAAGACAGAATTATTTTGGTATCTTCATTGTATTTAATTTTCTGTGATTTCATAAAGACATTCTGGTTGGAAAAACAAATAGTGTTTATGCTATTTGACAGATAGTAGTAATATACTGTCTCTTTTCTTGGACAACTAGTAGTAATATACTGGTGTCATTAACAATTGTAGAATATTAATTTGTGTTGCAGAAAATTATTGTGATATTTTATTTTTCTAGTTTTAGTAACAAGAAAAATAAAATTATTTTGTGTTATCATTTATTTTCTAGTTTTAGTAACTAGAAAATTAATTTGTGTTTTAATTTTTCCTGATTTTTGTAATCAGAGATTATGGCTACTGCTACTGAAACTGCAACTGGAAGTGGTACACCGATTGTTCCACCAACACCGGTCCCTATCCAGAACCATGTTCATGTACCAATAAATCATGGAGAAAAATCGGAAAAATTTAACGGTACTGAGTTTAAGAGATGGCAGCAGAAGATGTTGTTCTATCTTACAACTCTTAATTTGGCCTGGTTTCTCCATGAAGAGGCTCCAGCACTTAAAGAGGGTGAAAGTGATCGGCAAGTTGTTGCCGCTGTAGATGCTTGGAAACATTCAGATTTCCTGTGCAGAAACTACATCATCAATGGCCTTGATAATATGCTGTATAATGTATACAGTCCTCTGAAAACAGCAAAAGAATTGTGGGATTCTTTGGAGAAGAAATACAAGACAAGGGATGCCAGCACGAAGAAATTTGTTGTTGATAAATTTCTGGATTTTGTTATGGTAGACTCCCAAACGGTAATTTCTCAAGTTCAAAGTTTTCAGATAATTTTGCATGATATTCATTCAGAAGGTATGTCTCTTAACGAGTCTTTCCAAGTCGCTGCTTTAGTGGAAAAGTTACCACCGGCTTGGAAAGATTTCAAAAATTATTTAAAACATAAACGCAACGAGATGACCATGGATGAACTTATTGTAAGACTGAGAATTGAGGAAGATAACCGAAAGGCTAAAAAGAGGAATGAGAAAAATCCCATTGAGTCCAAGGCTAATGTGGTTGAACAAGTTCATAAACCACATAACAAAAAGAGGAAGTTTACTGGAGATGGTCCTAAACAAGGCGATAGCAACAAGAAGTTCAAAGGAAAATGCTATAACTGTGGCAAGACTGGACATCGGGCTTTTGACTGCCGCCGCCCTAAGAAGGATCATGGAAGTACAAGCAAGAAGACTACCAATCAGGCCAATGCAACTAAATTAGATTACATCTCTGACGGGGTGAATGACATCAACCTCTCTGCTGTGGTGTCTGAGGCTAACTTGGTTGGAAATCCCAAAGAGTAGTGGGTTGACACTGGAGCAACTCGTCACATATGTGCAGACAAGAAGATGTTCACTACCTACAATGAGGCCGTAAATGGTGAACAACTTTTCATGGGAAATTCTTCTACTTCTACTGTGGTTGTACAAGGGAAAGTGATCTTGAAGATGACATCAGGGAAAGAACTGACCCTCAACAACGTACTGCATATACCTGATATCCGGAAGAATTTAGTTTCTGGTTCTTTGTTAAGTAAAAATGGTTTTAGACTTGTTTTTTAGTCTGATAAATTTGTATTAACAAAGAGTGGTATGTATGTTGGTAAGGGATACATGAGTGATGGTCTCTTTAAACTAAATGTAATGACAGTTGTACCAAAAGTTGCTATGAATGAGAATAACACATCTTTTGCTTATATTCTTGAGTCAAATTTATGTCATGGTAGATTAGGTCATGTAAATTATGATGCTTTGCGTAGATTAATTGGTTTGGATTATATACCAAAGTTTGAAATTAATCCTAATCATAAACGTGAAGTTTGTGTAGAAGCAAAACTAACTAAGGCTCCATTTAAATCAATTGAAAGGAAAAACCGAACCTCTAGAACTAATTCATACTGATGTATGTGATCTAAAATTTGTTCAAACTAGAGAGGGCAAAAAGTATTTCATAACATTTATCGATGATTGCACAAGATATTGTTATGTTTATTTACTTAGAAGTAAAGATGAAACCTTAGAAATGTTTAAACTCTACAAAACAGAAGTTGAAAATCAACTTGGTAAAACCATTAAAATGGTTAGAAGTGATAGGGGTGGTGAATATGATGCACCATTGAATGAATTTTGTGCACAATATGGCATTATTCACCAAACTACAGCACCCTATTCTCCTCAGCAAAATGGAATTGCTGAAAGGAAGAATAGAACGCTAAAAGAAATGATGAATGCCATGTTACTAAGTTTAGGATTACCACAGAATTTGTGGGGGGAAGCAATATTGTCTGCTAATTATGTTCTTAACAGAATACCCCACAAGAAGACCAACAACACTCCTTATGAATTGTGGAAAGGTCGACCGCCTTCCTACAAATACTTAAAAGTGTGGGGGTGTTTGGCAAAAGTTGAAGTTCCTGTTCCTAAAAAGACTAAGATTGGACCAAAAATAGTAGATTGTGTGTTTATTGGTTATGCTCAGAATAGTAGTGCATATCGGTTTCTGACTTATAAATCAGAAATACCTGATATAAATGTGAACACTATTATAGAGTCAAGGAATGCTGTGTTTTTTGAACATGTCTTTCCTTATAAGAAAGGACAGGAATTAAGTTCACATAAAAGAACTTATGATTGTACACAAAGTCAAGAGACTAATGACAATCAAACACAAGAGACTAATGATGGTCTCGACCAACAGGATTTAACTGATGATGAACCAAGACGAAGTAAGAGAGCGAGAACATCAAAATCCTTTGGTCCAGATTTTCTAACATACCTGTTAGAAAATGAACCTCAAAGCTTTAAGGCAGCAATGACAGGTCCTGAAGAACCTTTGTGGAAAGAGGCTGTTAATAATAAAATTGAATCCATTATGCAAAATCATACTTGGGAATTGGTGGATCTTCCACCAGGTTCTAAACCTCTTGGATATAAATGGATATTCAAGAGAAAAATGAAAGCAGATGGTTCAATTGACAAGTATAAAACAAGACTTGTAGTTAAAGGTTATAGACAAAAGGAAGGTCTGAATTATTTTGACACATATTCTCCTGTGACAAGAATCACATCCATTCGCATGCTTATTGCTATAACACCGTTGTTTAATTTAGAAATACATCAAATGGATGTGAAGACACATTTCTTAAACGGTGATCTAAATGAAGAGATCTATATGGAGCAACCCGAAGGGTTTGCAGTGTCGGAGCAAGAAAAGAAAGTTTGTCGGCTTGTAAAATCTCTTTATGGATTAAAACAAGCACCTAAGCAATGACATGAAAAATTTGATCATGCAATGCTTACTAATGGATTTAAGATAAACGAATGTGACAAATGCGTCTATGTTAAAAACACTGACCAATGATATGTCATAGTTTGTCTTTATGTGGATGACATGCTTATCATTGGAAGCAGTCAAAAATGATCAAATCAACTAAGCAAATGCTTAATAAAAGATTTGATATGAAAGATATGGGGGTCGCAGATGTTATATCAGGAATGAAAATTACTAAAACATATGACGGATATGCGTTATCTCAATCTCATTATATTGAGAAAGTTCTTGATAAATTTATCAAGGATGATATGAATTTAGCTAGAACACCTGTAGACGTCAATCTTTATTTATCGAAAGATAAAGGTGATACAGTGTCTCAGTTAAAATACTCCCAAATCATTGGAAGCCTAATGTACCTAATGAATTGTACTCGTCCTGATATAGCTTATGCCATCAGTAAATTGAGTAGGTACACTAGTAACCCCAGAGAAGACCATTGGAAAGCGATCATTCGGGTTCTTAGATATCCACGATTCACCCGTGATCATGGTTTAAACTTTACTCGATATCCAGCAGTACTTGAAGGTTATTGTGATGCCAATTGGATATCGGATACTAAAGATTCAAAATCCACTAGTGGATATGTCTTTACTCTGGGAGGCACTACTGTTTCTTGGAAATCCACGAAACAAACTTGCATCGCATGATCCACAATGGAATCCGAGTTCATTGCTTTAGACAAAACAGGAGAAGAAGCAGAATGGCTTCGTCACTTCTTAGAAGACATTCTAATGTGGCCAAAACCTATGTCAGCTATTTGCATTCATTGTGATAGTCAATCTGCAATAGACAGGGCACAAAATCATATGTATAACGATAAGTCACGACATATTCGTCGTCGACATAATATCGTAAGGCAATTGTTGTCAAATGGAATAATCTCAATAGATTATGTAAAATCTAAAGAGAATATTGCAGATTCGTTAACAAAAGGTTTAACAAAAGAGCTAGTGTATAGTTCATCGAAGGGGATGTGATTAAAGCCTATTACATAAGAGTCGTCATAATGGTAACCCTACTTATATGACTGGAGATCCCAAGAACTAAGTTCAAAGGGACAACTAAGTTATGTATGGCTCGCCAGAAATCACCAAGGGATTAAAATTCCTTACCCATTCCTATGGTGAGAGTGATATCTGTAACATATGTTGTATGCAGGGGTATAAGGATAAGCTTTGCTTTTAATGATTACTTATATCTTGATTGAGACATAAAATCAAGATGAGTATAAGGAGATACTCACAGTAAGAGTCACCTATATGAGTGTCGAACTGGGGCCGGTTCTATGGGAATGAAGAGGCTAAATTCTCTAGAAACACTCATGAAAACCAGGAGCGTTCAAGGCCAAAATGAACACAACAGTGAGAACCACGATGTGTTAGAAGATATTTTGTGTGAAATCTATTGTCTTGGCTTACACAAACGGCTGAACAATTCAAGGCATCGCGTCCATTGGTTAGCCAGTAAGTCCGATAGGTTATCACTAGGGAAGGTTCAAGGCCGAAAGCTACCTCTCCTGATGCAATATATTTTTGACTTATACTCTTTCGATAAAGTCTGCATATTGTTGCATTTCCGTTGTCATCAAATTCCATTCATGTGGGGGATTGTTGGAAATGGTTATAAAATTCTAGGTAAAACCATAATTCTTTTCCTAAGTTTGGTCTATTTTTTAGGTGGGCCCCGAGCATCGATTTTCGTGGGTCAAGTGGTAACGCGTTCTATGCCGCGTTGTGATTCACGTAGTATATTTGGTTACTCAAAACCATTACCGAGTGAATGGGAAATTGAAGCCAAAGTATGCTCCATGGAAATGGAGTTTTGATGGAAAATCCTTAAAGGTTTGAATAAGGCTTGTCCCACATTGATTTGGTGGGAAGTTTTGAATGGGTTTATAAGGCATGGGTTTGGTACTTGGGGTGTGCCCCAAGGGGTACCCAAGTGTTTTATAGAGGGAGGTTGTGGGCAAAATGGGCTAGACCCATTGGACTCAAAAATCACCGCATGCGCGCGCGTGCCGCCGTCCGTCCTGTCGGTCGGGCGGGCTGGGCCTGGGCTTCAGCGCAGGTGCATGGTGTTGGGTTGGGCTTGTCCGGCCCAATACCTATCTTTTTGGGTCAAAAACATTTGAATTTAATTTTATTTTTGGTAAAATAAAATCCATAATTCAAATTAAATTGGAAATAATCTGGTCTGGTTTTATTGTACATCCAAACAGGGCCCTTCCCGTTTTTATCTATTTGAATTATGAACCCAACATATTCAAATCTGTTTAAATTCAAAACCAACAGGTTTCATACCTGTTCAAACAAGTTTGCACTTGTTTAATTCAAAACCTGCAGCCACCAATCCATCTATAAATAGGACAGCCCTCATTTGATGTTTGACATTCAGAATATTCATAAATTTCGTCCTTAAGAGCTCTGCAAATTTATTCTTCATTTTGTTGCATTATTTTCTTGTAAGAAAGAGTATAAACACTTAGTGTGTTCGTAAGGCAAACAATTTGTAGTGCTGCTATTGTTTGTAGTTGATCATTTCATCCTGGGAGATAGACGTCCAAATTCTGAAAGCACCATGGAGAGGACGAATCTGTCTTAAGGACACAGTGCCAAACACTGGACTTGATCAGATTATTATTCAAGAATTAATCAAGTAAGTTATTTAATTTATTTTCGATGTTATTATTATTTATTTAAATCAGATTTTAATTTTTGTTTTTGTAACAAAATAAAATCTGTTTTTATTTTTATTTTTTTTATTTTTAGTTTGATTTTTGTAATCAAACAAATTCTCTCATTTCCTTTATTTCTTTATATTCTGGTTGTTGTTTAGTACACAACAGAATTTAATCTATTTAAATACAGTGAAGATTGTCCAACAAGATTAAGTTTGATAATGTTCACAATTTATTTTTATATATAAAAATGTTATGCATGTCTATCTTCGAAAACCGTTCAAAATTTCACAATTTTAATCTCGCGGTTGTGTCCAAAACGATCCGTTTAGATAGGATCAACCTTCGTTGCACTCAAAATAAGTCTACCAAATGAAAACGTTTTTTTAAATTAAAATGATAACTTAAGAGAATCAAATCTAAACAAAAAGAAAATTAAGTTAAAAAATAATAATAATAAAAAAATTAATATACAAAGAACTAAAATCTATATATTATTAACATGATTTGGTGGAGTATGGAGTCATCCACTAACGTTGGCTATTTCCTTCCAAATTTCTACAACCGACTTTATCTCCTCATTTTTTCATCGTGGCCCACATTTGGGAAGTTAAAAATTGTTTTTTTTTTTTTTTTTTTTTGGTTAAATAAAATAGGTTAAAATAATAAAGATAAAATGTCACATTAAATTTATAATAATTTCACTTTTTCTATTACAAATATTTCATCCAACTACAAAAATATTCAATCTTCTTCCCAAACACAAATATTTTAACCTACTAAAATAATCAAAAATTAAAATAATCTACTAAAATGACCAACTTGCCAAACGAGGGTTCAGTTTGATAATGTTTATAATTTATTTTTATTTATAAAAATGTTATGTATGTCTATCTTTGAAAACCATTCAGAATTTCACCATTCTGATCTCGCGGTTGTGTTCAGTACGATCCATTTAGATAAGACCAACCTTCGTTGCACTCAAAATAAATCTACCAAATGAAAACACTTTTTCAAATTAAAATGACAACTTAAGAAAATCAAATCTAAATAAAAAGAAAATTAAGTTAAAAAATAATAAAAAGAAAAGAATTAATATACAAAGACCTAAAATCTATATATCAACATGATTTGGTGAAGTAAGGAGTCATCCACTAACGTTGGCTATTTCCTTCCAAATTTCTACAACTAACTTTATCCCCTCACTTGCTTTTCATTTTCATCGTGGCCTATATTTGGGGAGTTAAAAATTGGTTTTTTTTTTTTCACTAAAAGAAATAGGTTAAAATAATTAAGATAAAATATTACATTAAACTTTATAATCATTTCATTTTTTTTCACAAACATTCCAATCAACTACAAAAAAATTCAACCCTCTTCTCAAATACAAATATTTTGCCTATTAAAATAGTCAAAAACTAAAATTACATAGTAAAATAGCCAATTTCCCAAACGAAGCCATGAACGATTTTAGTATGGTACGGGCATCCACAATGGGATGGCTAAAAAAGTGTATTAAGGTGTGTTATACGACAAAAAGTAATAGAAGTGGGGCCCAAAAATGTTTGTTAAGATGTGTTAAGAGTTTGTTAATTTTAGAGAGTGAGTGGTGGTGCAATGGATGTGTTAAGCGGTGTGTTAAGGTGTGTGTTAAATATATATATATGTGTCTATATAATAAATAAAATAAATAAATAATTTAGTTTAATCAAAAATTTCAAACCCAAAATTAAATTTTAAGTCCAAAAAAAAATCCCAACAAGAATAAAAATAAAAAAAAATAAAATAAATTTGCTGTTGACCAGTCAACCGGCCGGACGTCCGACCGGTCAACCGGTAAGACCAAAAACACGCCCCATTCGCTAGCTAAAACCATCGCTGCAAATAACAAACAAGTTAACACACACCACTAATACACACGTTAACCCATCCACTGTAGCACCAAACAATACCCTCAGCTAGCCAAAAGTTGACACCTGACACTAACACACAACTTAGTGTGTCCATTGTGGATGCTCTAAGGTTCAGTTTGATAATGTTTATAATTTATTTTTCTTTATAAAAATGCTATACATGACTATCTTCAAAAACCGTTCTGAAATTCACTATTCTGATCTTGCGGTTGTGTCCAGAACGGTCCATTTAACGAAGACAAACCTTTGTTGCACTCAAAATAAGTCTACCAAATCAAAACGCTTTCTCAAATTAAAATGACAATTTAGGAGAAACCAAATATAAATTAAAAAACTTTAAGTTAAAAAAATAATAAAAAAAAATTATTATACAAAGACCTAAAATCTATATATTAACATGATTTGGTGGAGTATGGAGTCATCACTAACATTGGCTATTTCCTTCCAAATTTCTTGGAAAGTTCAAAATTAGTTTTTTTTTTGGGCTAAATAAAATAGGTTAAAATAATTCAGACAAAATGTCACATTAAATTCATAATCATTTCATTTTTTCTCTCACAAATATTTCATTCAACTACAAAAAAATCCAACCATCTTCCCAAACATAGATATTTTAGCCTACTAAAATAGCCAAAAACTAAAATAGACTACTAAAGTAACCAACTTCCCAAACGAGGCCATTGAAGATTTTAGTATGGTAAGATTAAGTTTGATAATGTTTATAATTTATTTTTGTTTATAAAAATGTTATGCATGTCTATCTTCGAAAACCGTTTACAATTTTGCCATTCAGATCTCAAGGTAGCATTCAGAGCGGCCGTTTAGATAGGACCAACCTTCATTACACTCAAAATAAGCCTATCAAATCAAAACAATTTCTCAAATTAAGATGACAACTTGACAAAAATTAAATCTAAATAAAAAAAATTAAATTTAAAAAATAATAATAAAAAAAATTAATATACAAAGACTAAAATCTATATATTAACATGATTTGGTGGAGTATGGAGTTGTCCACTAATGTTGGCTATTTCCTTTCAAATTTCTACTACAAACTTTATCCCCTCATTTTCTTTTGCATTTTCATCATGGCCCACATCTCGGAAGTTAAAAATTGATTTTTTTTAGTTAAATAATGTGATGCCCTAAAAAAAAAACATATAAACCAATCATTCTTAACATCCATAGACATAAGAGAAATAAACATATATTCATTTATCAGAGTATTCATTACAAAATTATTACATGTTGACAACAAAAGTAAATGCCCTACGGGCTTATAACTTTCCAAGCCAACACTTGGTTACAAAAATGAGAGTTCTAACTCTAAACACATTAAGCCCTTGGCTTGAAGTACATGTAATACAAATAGGTAACTACAAAAAAAAAAAAAAAGCCTTCAGCTTCTCAAGCCTTCCAAGCTACACCCTTGGAGATGGCATATCACCTGTACCTAAAAATGATGTCCCATATAAGGTAAGCCAAAGCCCAGTAGAGATACGATAAACCAAATATGAGCAATAACTAAAACATTAGCATTTGATAAATGTTTAACTCTTATAAACAAACATACATCTCTTTCATAACCAACCCATATTCACAAATATATTTCAATCCCTTTTCCGTTTCATTATCCAAACCAATTCATGGTTATGGTTCTCTGTTTATCCAGACAGTTTAAAATGAGACTACCACCCATATCAACAATACTTCGATCATAATCAATTAAAATGAGACTACAACTCATAACATTAATACTTCAACACTTCAATCACCTACGTTATACAAACGTAATTAAGATTTCGGGACTTTCACCCTTGACACTCCGGCCAACTTAGTTATCAACGGAGTCCATCCCCTATCTCCTCCCAAATAGGTTTGAGAGTACATCTCCTATCTCCTCTCAAACCATGGAGTACATCCCCTATCTCCTCTCAAACAAGATACATATGCAATGTATTTAAACACTTATCATATACAATGATTAAGCAAAGCACATATTCAATGTGTTATTCCCTCCGTCATATTCAATGACATACTCAATTGATTAGTTTTAATTCACCTAATCATCATGCAGTATCTACAACAATCAAGACTATCCTCCACCGATAGCCCAAAACAATTATTTCTAAGCAGGTAATAAATTCATCAAACAGATAAATTATCAACAATTTCATAGGTGAGTGATTAACTAATCCAACTACACCATTCAATCTCATAACTTTCCAATTTCATGATTTTCTACTCAATTTCATATTTCCCAGGTTAATTATACAAATTAATCAATTATATTAAATTATGGCTTTTTCCCCATTTTCTCAAATATTGATCCTAAGACCAAATTTCATCAATCATACACAATAACTTCATTTTAGGGACCACACATATACTTGGAACCCCAAAAATAGCAAACCCCTCTTTTATAATTTCAATTTCAAACCCTAACTTCACCCAAAATTTCCATATCTCAACATTTATACAAAATACATAACATTTATGTCAAAACTCATAGAAAAGAGTAGGTTATTCCTACCTCAAATGAAGAGACTCAAAGGAGATGAAGGTGAAAATCCAAGATGCTCCAAACGCCAACTTTTTTGGATCAAAACGAAGATCACGCCAAGCTCCACACTTTATACAAAGGAACTATGGTAGAAGATCACTAGAACTAGATGTATTTGTAGAGAGAAGATGTATTATGGAGAGAGAAGCTGTCAAATTAGGGTTTTGGAATGCTTTAGAGAGAGAGAGGGTCGAAAAAAGTGATTTCAAAAGCTTTATCTCGGACTGATATACAATACAGCCCGCTTGAGCATGGAACGCCCCTCTCGAGCGTCAAACACAGATTCCCGTTCGAGCGTGAAAAGCGCCGCTCGAGCGTGGAATGCACACTTCTAGAAGTTTTGCAGACGAAGGTCCTCGCTCGAGCGTGAAAGTGGACGCTCGAGTGTCCGATGACCTGCAAGAAAAAATACTGAAGGTTGAAGAATCCCGCTCGAGCGTCAGACTGCCCGCTCGAGCGGAGGAACAAATGAAAAAGGGCCCGCTCGAGCGTGAAAAACTCCGCTCGAGCGTGAAGGCCAAAATCTGGGCAGAAGCTATTTGTTTCTAAACACAACCAACTTGTTTCAAACCTGCCTAACACATCCCAAAACTCAAATACAAAGAATTAAAGGACGGAAACGCGATACAGACAACAACAATCATCCACGGAACGGAGTCTGGAATACAATAAACAACGGAGGGAAAACCGGGATCGCTATAACCTCTCCCCCTTAAAGAATTTCGACCTCGAAATTAGATAAATAAGTTTCAAAATTGTGTTTTCTCAATTCTCAACAAGATTATAATTCAACATTCAACATCCTGACCTATTGCCGGTCATTCCACCTCTTTTCAAGAGGACAACTTACAAATACAACTCCAACATGCATTATCAACATGCATTCCTTTGGAGTCCACCAATTTCAACACAAATATTCCACAATTCAATAATCATATTCAATGTTAATGATATATTTGCATTTCTAAAACATAATTAACATATACAATGTTAAAGTAAACTTCCATTTCCGAACCATATTCAATGGTTATAACATTTCCACAATCTAAAACATATACAATGTTTCCAGAATTCATTAACAAAACAAAATTCCCAATACATGATTAAACATTAACAAACAAGTCCAGATATTTCTCTCGGACCTCCAATTCACGTTCCCAAGTGGCTTCCTCCACTTCGTGATGTTTCCACAAAACTTTTACCAAGGGAATCATCTTGCCTCGCAAGACTTGGTCCCGCCTATCCAAGACCCGCACCGGTCTCTCCTCATACGAGGCATCCTCATCTACCTCTAAGTCGGTCCAATCCAATACGTGCGACGGATCCAGCTCGTACTTCCGAAGCATACTAGCATGAAACACGTCATGTACCCCGAACAACTGCGGGGATAATGCTAAACGGTAGGTAATCTCTCCAATCCGCTCAAGGATCTTAAAAGGGCCAGTAAATCGAGGGGACAACTTCCCACTCTTCCCAAACCTTATCAAACCCCACCTAGGTGATATTTTCAGAAAGACATGATCACCCACCTCAAATGACAAGGGCCTCCTCCTACGGTCGGAATAATTCTTTTGGCGACTCTGGACTGTAACAAGCCTCTTACGGATAAGTTCAACTTTCTCCGTCGTCTCCCGAACTAACTCCAGGCCCAACAAAGGTACATCACCCACCTCGGCCCAACACACTGGAGACCTACACAGTCGGCCATACAAGGCCTCAAATGGTGCCATGCCAATGCTCGATTGGAAACTATTGTTATAGGCAAACTCCATTAAGGGTAAGTGCCTCTCCTACAAATCACTAAAGTCAAGGACACAGCCTCGAAGCATATCTTCAAGGATCTGAATAGTACGCTCGGATTGCCTATCAGTCTGAGGATGGTAAGCCGTGCTAAAGGTCAACTTAGTGCCCAAGGCACTCTACAAACTCTGTCACAACCTAGTAGTAAAGCGCGGATCTCTATCTGAGACGATCGACACTGGGACTCTGTGCAACCTCACTATGTCCCGAATATACAAGTCGACAAGATGATCTACCGAATCTCTCACGTGCATAGAAATAAAGTGCGCCGACTTAGTCAACCGGTCTACTACCACCCAATTGGCATCACTACCCCGTTGAGTCTTCAGAAGACCTACGACAAAATCCATCGTGACATGCTCCCATTTCCACTCGGCAATAGGCAAGGGTTGTAACAAACCCGCTGGCCTCTGATGCTCGGCCTTCACTTGTTGACAAGTAAGGCACTTAGACACAAAAACTGCCACATCTTTCTTCATACCCCATCACCAAAATTGGCGACCTAAATCACGATACATCTTAGTGCCTCCCGGATGGCAAGGCGTGAATGGTGAAACTCTCGGAGTACTTCCTCTCAGCAATACTTCGGCACAAATAGACGGTCTCGGTACCTCACACTCAGGTCGGGATACACAGTCAAACCCTTCTCTACTTTTCCACTGGAGATCTTTTCCCGGAGGGATTCTACCTTAAGGTCACTTCTCTGTGCCTCTAACACTCGATTCACAGGTGTAGGCTGCACAACTACAGAAAACAAGGCCACCGACTCAACAGACTCGCCAAGTGCACCCAATATTTCCCACTCCCGGATAGCTATACAAGCTACATCATTGAAGGATTTCTTACTAAGGGCATCGGCCACAACATTGGCCTTTCCCGGATGATAGTGCAACTCGAAGCCATAATCCTCAATGAACACCATCCACCTCCTCTGCCTCAAATTCAAGTCTTTTTGTGTAAACAGATATTTCAGACTCTTATGATCCGAGAACACCTCGAATCTCTCACCATAAAGGTAGTGCCTCCAAATCTTCAAGGCAAAAATCACAGCTGCTAACTCTAGGTAATGTGTAGGGTAATTCCTCTCGTGTGTTTTCAACCACCGCGAGCCATAGGCTACTACTTTCCCCTCTTGCATCAACACACAACCCAAACCCTCTCGTGAAACATCACAATACACTACATAACCCAAACCCCTCTCCGGAATAATCAAAACTGGAGCGGTGGTAAGTTTGACTTTAAGCTCTTAGAACGATTTCTCACAAGTCTCACTCCATACAAATTTGACCCCTTTCCGCGTCAATTTAGCCAACAGCGAAGCTAGCCTGGAGAAATCCTTCACAAACCGACGGTAATAACCGGCCAATCCCAGAAAACTGCAGATCTCAAAAACACTCTTAGGCTGTGCCCAATCCTGCACTGCCTCTATCTTGGATGAATCTACGGTCACCCCTTCCCCGGATACCACGTGGCCAAAGAATTTAACCTCTCTTAGCCGAAACTCACACTTCCCAAATTTAGCATACAGCTTATGGGCTCTAAATAACTCAAGCGCCACTTGCAAGTGTTCCTCGTACTCCTCCTCAGAAGGTGAATAAATCAGAATGTCGTCCACGAAAACGACCACAAAGCGATCTAAGAATTCCCGGAAGATCTAGTTCATCAAGTCCATAAACACAGCCGGTGCATTGGTGAGCCCAAAAGGTATCACCAGAAACTCATAATGGCCATACCGCGTACGGAATGCCGTCTTTGGGATATCTTCCTCCCTGACCCTCAACTGGTGGTAACTCGATCTCAAGTCTATCTTAGAGAAACAACGGGACCCTTTCAACTGATCAAACGGATCATCTATACGAGGCATAGGGTACTTGTTCTTAACCGTAGCCTGATTCAACTTCCGGTAATCGATACAAAGTCTCAAAGCCCGTCTTTCTTTTTAGCAAAGAGGGTCGGTGCTCCCCAAGAAGAAGTACTAGGGCGAATAAAGTCCTTATCTAGCAACTCCTGGAGCTGAACCTTTAGCTCACTCAACTCAGCTGGAGCAAAATGATACGGTGCCATGGAAATCGGTGTCGTGCCAGGTACTAAGTCAATAGAGAACTCGATCTCTCGATGGGGTGGCAAACTAACAAGATCCTCGGGAAAGACGTCCGAGTACTCACAAACCACCCTTGGCAACTCAGCCTGGGTCTCATCACACTCACTACTCATACAGCTAGCGAGAAGACAACTAAGCTCACTCCGCCCTCGCGGATCATACATCGGTGGCAAGACTCTACCAACCCGATCTCCCAAGAAATGAAAACAATCCCCGCTCAAGGTACATACAGTAACCCTCTGGCGGTAGCAATCAATAACAGCCCGGTATGACGATAACCAATCCATACGCAAAATCACATCAAACCCGACATAACCATTACTATAAAAGAAAATGGAAACCGGTGGTCGGCGACCTCTATATCACAACCTTTACACCCTTGTTTCAAAATCAACTCACCCCCAACAGGTGATACAACATAAATAGGAGAAGCTAACTGCGCCAACTCCAACTCCAAAACAGATGCAAATGTAGCAGATATAAAGGAATGTGATGCACCCGTATCAATCAACACATTAGCAATCGAGTTGCAAAACAGAAAGGTGCCTCTCACAACAGATGGAGCCGGTACAAGATCCGGCGCTGTAACAGTATACACGCGCCCTGAAGGTCTCTGATCTACCTGCTTACCCCTCGGAGCATAAGACTGCTGCACAAACTGAGCCAAAGAGGCTCCCTGATTGGCTCTCGAGGCCTGAACTGACTGAGCTGGCTGATGGCCCTGAGTCTGCCTCGAGCCAGATGCACCAGATATGCCACTGAACTGCGGACAAAACCTCTTCAGGTGCCCCGCCTGACCACACTGCTAACAAGAAAGCAGCTGGCCTCTGCCCTAACTCTGGCTCTGAGGACGAGCCGAAGATGAAGCTGCTCTCTGTCCTCCTCCCCTCTGCGGGCAAGCTGGAGACTTGTGGCCTAGCTGACCACATTTGTAACAAGTAAAGTCTCCCTGACTGCCTCTCCCAGAGCCTGAACTTAGCACTGGAAAGGTAGATCTCGCAAACGCACCCTGGGACTGCTAAGGGTTAGAACCCCTCTGCCTTCTACCATCCCCCTAGCCATCCTGACTCCGCTTGAAGCCCTTCATCATATCCTCCTCTGCCTACATGATAGTCTCAAGATGGGCTGCAGCCTACGCCAGGCATCCATACTCCCTAGTCATGGACCCGGCCACTCGAAACTGAAGTCTAGTCCTCAATTTCTTCTCAAACTGAAGACAACGGCGTTCCTCAGACGCCACCAACTCAGGTGCAAACCTCGAAAAGCTGGTAAATGCGGCCTCAAACTCGGCCACAGGTGTATTCAGCTGCTTGAGCTGACAGAACTAATCTCTCAACTTCTCCCTAACAGTGGAAGGCAAAAACTTCTCCTGAAAGGCATCAATAAAAGCCTCCCAAGTTCCTCCAGTACGCCCTCGAACAAACTTCCACCACTGACCCGCGTCTCTCTTCAGCTGGAAGGATGCCAAAGTCACTCTCAAGGCTCTGTCTTCGATGCCTAGCATCTCAAACGTCTTCATCATCTATTCAAGCCACTCATCAGCCTTCAGTGGCTCCTTTGGATCACCCAAAAACTCGTCTGGATTCGACTGGAAAAACTCCCTCTTCAGAAAAGAAGGCCATGCCTCAACATGGACCTGGACTTGATTCTCAGCTCTGAGAATGTCCATGGATTCCCTCAACGCTCCTGCCATCTCGCGGGTAAGGCGCGCCATGGCCTGCTGACCTACTGGCTCGGCTATGTTGGCCTGACTAACACCCTCTTGCTGCGCCAGAATTTCATCCGGTATAGGCATCTCCTGCCTCCTAGGCCTACCACGCCTACCACCACTTCTTCGTCCTGACATCCTAATAAAGGTAACGAAGACATTAGCACATTCACAAATGTACCGAAGCTATTTCACTCACGTCCTGATACAATGGACAACTATAATTCACTCCACGTAAGCACATAATCACATAAGCACTTACGAATTTCATTTCCGGATAATGACCGTCCCGAGACGTCGCTACAGTTCCAGTTAGAAACGGCAGTGATCAGGTGCCTTTCCAACAGGACTTCCAGAAACCTAAGGATCCAATCAACATCCTAGAAACTTAATTCCATAACCAAATAGTCACATAAACATGTTATCACAAAAGCACATAACATTACACTTAAGCCTCTAACAAACGAGACAAACCCATTGTCGTACTAACCACTTCCCACATACTCAAAATATTCAAACCCGGTACGCTCTGATACCAAGTTGTGACACCCTAAAAAAATATATATAAACCAATCATTCTTAACATCCATAGACATAAGAGAAATAAACATATATTCATTTATCAGAGTATTCATTACAAAATTATTACATGTTGACAACAAAAGTAAATGCCCTACGGGCTTATAACTTTCCAAGCCAACACTTGGTTACAAAAATGAGAGTTCTAACTCTAAACACATTAAGCCCTTGGCTTGAAGTACATGTAATACAAATAGGTAACTACAAAAAAAAAAAAAAAAGCCTTCAGCTTCTCAAGCCTTCCAAGCTACACCCTTGGAGATGGCATATCACCTGTACCTAAAAATGATGTCCCATATAACGTAAGCCAAAGCCCAGTAGAGATACGATAAACCAAATATGAGCAATAACTAAAACATTAGCATTTGATAAATGTTTAACTCTTATAAACAAACATACATCTCTTTCATAACCAACCCATATTCACAAATATATTTCAATCCCTTTTCCGTTTCATTATCCAAACCAATTCATGGTTATGGTTCTCTGTTTATCCAGACAGTTTAAAATGAGACTACCACCCATATCAACAATACTTCGATCATAATCAATTAAAATGAGACTACAACTCATAACATTAATACTTCAACACTTCAATCACCTACGTTATACAAACGTAATTAAGATTTCGGGACTTTCACCCTTGACACTCCGGCCAACTTAGTTATCAACGGAGTCCATCCCCTATCTCCTCCCAAATAGGTTTGAGAGTACATCTCCTATCTCCTCTCAAACCATGGAGTACATCCCCTATCTCCTCTCAAACAAGATACATATGCAATGTATTTAAACACTTATCATATACAATGATTAAGCAAAGCACATATTCAATGTGTTATTCCCTCCGTCATATTCAATGACATACTCAATTGATTAGTTTTAATTCACCTAATCATCATGCAGTATCTACAACAATCAAGACTATCCTCCACCGATAGCCCAAAACAATTATTTCTAAGCAGGTAATAAATTCATCAAACAGATAAATTATCAACAATTTCATAGGTGAGTGATTAACTAATCCAACTACACCATTCAATCTCATAACTTTCCAATTTCATGATTTTCTACTCAATTTCATATTTCCCAGGTTAATTATACAAATTAATCAATTATATTAAATTATGGCTTTTTCCCCATTTTCTCAAATATTGATCCTAAGACCAAATTTCATCAATCATACACAATAACTTCATTTTAGGGACCACACATATACTTGGAACCCCAAAAATAGCAAACCCCTCTTTTATAATTTCAATTTCAAACCCTAACTTCACCCAAAATTTCCATATCTCAACATTTATACAAAATACATAACATTTATGTCAAAACTCATAGAAAAGAGTAGGTTATTCCTACCTCAAATGAAGAGACTCAAAGGAGATGAAGGTGAAAATCCAAGATGCTCCAAACGCCAACTTTTTTGGATCAAAACGAAGATCATGCCAAGCTCCACACTTTATACAAAAGAACTATGGTAGAAGATCACTAGAACTAGATGTATTTGTAGAGAGAAGATGTATTATGGAGAGAGAAGCTCTCAAATTAGGGTTTTGGAATGCTTTAGAGAGAGAGTGGGCCGAAAAAAGTGATTTCAAAAGCTTCATCTCAGACTGATATACAATACAGCCCGTTCGAGCATGGAACGCCCCTCTCGAGCGTCAAACACAGATTCCCGCTCGAGCGTGAAAAGCGCCACTCGAGCATGGAATGCACACTTCCAGAAGTTCTGCAGACAAAGGTCCCCGCTCGAGCGTGAAAATGGACGCTCGAGCGTCCGATGACCTGCAAGAAAAAATACTGAAGGTTGAAGAATCCTGCTCGAGCGTCAGACTGCCCACTCGAGCAGAGGAGCAAATGCAAAAGGGCCCGCTCGAGCGTGAAGGCCAAAATTTGGGCGGAAGCTATTTGTTTCTAAATACAACCAACCTGTTTCAAACCTGCCCAACATATCCCAAAACTTAAATACAAAGAATTAAAGGACGGAAACGCGATACAGACAACAACAATCATCCACGGAACTGAGTCCGGAATACAATAAACAACGGAGGGAAAACCGGGATCGCTATAAATAAAGTAGGTTAAAATAATTAAGATAAAATGTCACATCAAATTCAAAATTATTTCACTTTTTCTCTTAGAAACATCTCGTCCAACCATAAAAAGATCTAACCTTATTCCCAAATACAAATATTTTAGCCTTCTAAAATAATCAAAAATTAAAATAGCCTACTAAAATGACCAACTTTCTAAACGAGGCATTGACGATTTTAGTATGGTAAGATTCAGTTTGATACTGTTTATAATTTACTAGCGTATGCTCGTGCCTAAAGGCACGATGTAATTTTTTGATTTCTAATCAGCTGCTAGTAATGTAAAAGGCATCTTTTGATTTCTAATCAGCTGAGTTACAAGAACAAAAACTAAAAAGAAATCAAATGGACAAAAGACACACACCTTCTTACAGTTATATTTTGCCATGGTCTGGTATAAATTGATTGAGCCGATCAAATTGTTATCAAAATAGCGCAAAGGGTAAATCACACTCTCACCAACAGCTTTAAGCCCCACAAAATGGATCACACCATCAAACCTGTTTCATTGTTATTATTATAAAATAAAAATGGAGCTACTTGCCCCAAAAAAAGTTATAAAAAAGGAGCTATTAAAACACTTGCAAAAGTTTTTAAAAAATGGGCTAATTATGTTAATGGTCCTCAAAATATAAGTTCGGTTAAACTTTAGTCCTCAATCTTTCAATTGTTCCAGTTTGGTTCCCAAAGTAGGCAATTTGTTACACTGCAATCACAACGTCAGAATTTTACAAGAAGTACCAACAAAGTCAAAATGACCAAATACACAGAGTCTAAAAATATACATTTTGTAGTATTTTATTTTACTTATTAAAATATGCGTTTTGTTTCATTTTAATCCAAAATATAAACTTTCTTTCATTTTTCATCCCTAATCTTTTATTTTGTTGCAATTTTTTGTGTAAAATTATGAAAATTCCCCCCTCCGATTGCTGGTTTTGAATATTTGGGGACCAAAGTGGAACAATTAAAAGATTGGGACCAAAGTGTAACATAACACAAAGTATAATTATGTGTGTAATTAACCCTAAAAAATCAAAATACATAACACAAATTGTGACAATCTTAAATTCGAAAATCACTATTCTACATATCACAATCACAGTGTTAATTTAGACAAATTGCGGACCACCATGTATGAAATTCACAATCACATTGTATCAAATTCACGTACTTCGTCTGAGAAAATAACTTCTCCAAATCCTCCTTATTCCTAAGATCACCCTACACCCAAAAACAAAAAAGCACCAAATTAAACCCTAAAATAAATATATAAAAAACTCAAGGTAGGAGTTTGCTTTAAAGTTTTCCCTCATTTTCCCGGCGAACAAACAACAAAGAGAAAGTAATGGTACCAGATGGAAGTTGAGATTGTTGGAGAGTTGAGGTTCGACCAAGTCTCGAACTCGGTCGACGGCTTCCCCAACGGAATTGTCGACGTTATCGATGATGGCAACCTTGAATCCTTGTTTGAGAAGCTGAAGAGCGGTGTGCGTGCCAATGAATCCATGGATCAGTAGCTCATTTGAAGCGCTCAATGGCTGGCCATTAGCAAGACCTTTGTTTTGTACAAATCTACCGGTCTATTGTGATTTCCATTAGCATTAATAACATGATTTGGTTCTGCGGAATTGGATTGGAAAATAGTGCTATGAGTTCGGGATTGTTTTTGCGTGTTTGGGACCTATGTAATTCAAATTCAGTTTCCCAATCTTTGAGTGAATAAAGCAAACATATAATGGAAATGGAACAGGAAAAAAATAAATGCTACGTATTACAGGAAAAAAAAACTACTACGTATATTTCAAATTCCTCGCACCACATAACAATGGTGTTTACAAAAATGCAGAGCAGTGCAGAGAGAGTAAATAAAAGAATCAGAGAAGACATGAAATCACTTACAGTTTTCAGAAGAAAGAAAACTTTGTTATTTTCTTTCTTTGCAAGCCTTTAAAGCCAAAGTCTAAAATTTCAAGAGGAAACTGAATCTGCAAATCAAGGTAACCAAAACCTAAAATTCAAAGGTCTGTGTGCTCTCTTATCGATCGACCAGTGTTCGAGAGAGAGAGAGAGAGAGAGCAATTAGAATCTCACCTGAAAATTAACCCTAATGCTTCACACAAACTCCGTTTTCTTCTTTCTTCACATGCCTTTAAAGCCAAAGTCTGAAATTTCAAGCGGAAACTACCAACAAATGAAAGAGAAGAAATACAAAAGAACAGGACATATAATGAAAATTTAATTTCATAAATTTCACTTATTCAGAGATTGATCTTACCTGGAGAGCAGCAGTTTCGAGAGCAAGGGTATGGAAGAAGAAGAACAGGGCTGGAGAGCGTAGTTTCGGGAGTAAGGGTATGGAAGAAGAAGAACAGGGAGGGAGAGAAAGATAAAGAGGGAATGGGGTGGGTGAGAACAAAGAAGGGAAGAGATAAAGATAGAATTGAATAACAGAGTGATCTTAAAAGATAGAATGGAGATGAGACGTGGGTGAGTAGGAAGTTTAGGGTTTGGGCGGGAAGAAAATTGATATATATTTAAAGGGGATCATCTCATCCATCTATCTAAATACATAATTGAATCATGACCATTAAAATGTCCTAGTAGGACAATTGTCTCTAGGATATTTTCACAAACCTTTCTCCCTTATTATATAGATTTTTATTTATAAAAATGTTATGCATGTTTATCTTCAAAAACCATTTAGAATTTCACCATTCTGATCTCGTGATTGTGTCCAGAACAGTCCATTTAACTAGGACCAATCTTCGTTGCACTCAAAATAAGTCTATCAAATCAAAACGCTTTCTCAAATTAAAATGACAACTTGAGATAAACTAAATATTAATTTAAAAAATTTAAGTTAAAATAATAATAATAATAATAATAAAGTAATATACAAAGACTCAAAATCTATATATTAAAATGATTTGGTGGAGTATGGAGTCATCCACTAACATTGGCTATTTCCTTCCAAATTTCTACAACCGACTTTATCCCCTCACTTTCTTTTTATTTTCATCGTGGCCCACATTTGGAAGTCAGAAATTAAATTTTTTTTGCTAAATAAAATAGGTTAAAATAATTAAGACAAAATATCACATTAATTACATAATCATTTTACTTTTTATGTTAAACATTCTATCCAACTACAAAAAAAACCTAACCTTTTCTTAAACACAAATATTTGAACCTTCTAAAATAGTTAAAAATTAAAATAACCTACTAAAATAACCAAATTCCTAAACGACGCCATTGATGATTATAGTTTGGTAAGGTTCAGTTTGATTAATGTTTATAATTTATTTTTATTTATAAAAATATTATGCATGTCTATCAAGAATTTCGGTAAAACATAGATTATTAAATATAATTACCAAACAAAAAACTTTATACAAATTAATAATTAATTAATATACAAAGACCCAATATCAAGAAGCTTTTTGACCGCTTCATGCGAATTGTTTCAAAGATTGGTTTCCAGGGCAAACTTTCGATCCAAAAGTAAAGTGGAACGACATTACGTGACATCATCAAGTTACAGTTTTTTAAGTATCATTTTTTTTATAAGCCAAAAATCAGTTTTTTGTAAGCATGAGTTTAGTCTTAGGATTTAAGACACACCAAAAATCAATAACACACAGATATTTACGTGGTTCAGCAATTGTCTACGCCTACGGAGAGAGATATCCACTATAGAATTATCTCAGAAAAAGATTACAGAACTCACACCTCCCAACTCACTATAGAACTCTTACACTCTGTGTATTCTCTGTGTCTCACTACTCAACCCCTCATCCTCACCTCAATTTATACACAAATGAGGGAAAACCTTATTGGGTGCCACCTACCTTCTTCCACTATCTAGTGGGTTGGAGTTGGTGAGCCATCTACACCTACTATCTTCCACGATCCATATTGGCTGAAGCTAACAATTCTCTCCTTCCCTGTCCATATGGATAACTGACTTCTCACTTGAAGTCCATCCTGGTCAGATTCTTACAAACTTCCAGTTTGTCTCTGGTAACACCATTGGTCATCATGTCAGAAGGATTCTTGTCCGTGTGAATCTTCACTAGTTTCATTAACCGCTTTTCTATCATTTCTCATATCCAATGATACCAGACATTAATGTGCTTTGTACGTGAATGATACATGGAATTCTTGCTCAAATTAATTGCACTCCGATTATCACAATGTACATTGTATTCTTCTTACTGTAGACCCAATTCTTGGAGAAACCGCTTTAACTACATTTCCTTTCCAGCATCTGTGGCAGTAATGTACTCTGCCTCTATTGTAGATAAAGCAACACACTTTTGTAGTTTGGATTGTCATGAAATAGCTCCCCCTGCAAAAGTGAACAGAAATCCTGATGTAGATTTTCTACCATCAAGATTGCCTGCCATATCGACATCTATAAAACCCTCCAAAATTTATTCAGCTCCCTTAAAACATGTACACATCTTTGAAGTTCCCTTCAAGTACCAAAGAATCCATTTGACCACCTCCCAATGCTCCTTTCCTGGATTGGCAAGGAATTTGCTCACAACGCCAACTGCGTGAGCTATATCTGATCAGATACACACCGTTGCATACATCAAACTTCCTATTGCGGAAGAATAAGGGATTGCCTCAATTTCTTTCCTTTCTGAACTGGTTGTGGGGGCATGAACGCTTTGTCACCTTGAAATGGTTGGTTAGTGGTGTGCTGACTGGCTTGGCATATTTCATGTTGAACTTTTCAATCACCTATTCAACATATTTCTCCTGTGACAGCCATATCTTCTTGTCTTTCCTGTCACGAATAATCTTCACGCCCAAAATCTGCTGTGGTGGGCCTAAATTCTTCATGTCAAAATACTGCGACAAGTCTCTTTTCAACTTGTTGATTATAACAATATCATGTCCGATGATCAGCATATCATCGACATACAACAATAGGATGATGAAGTTTCCATCCAAAAACCTTCGGAAATATACACATTGGTCTGCTATAGTTCTTGTGTACTCGTGATCCACCATGAATGAATCAAACTTCTGGCACCATTGTCTCGGTGCCTGTTTCAGGCCGTAGAGACTCTTCTTCAATTTGCAGATTAGATTCTGTTTTCCTTTAACTTCAAATCCTTCTGGTTGTTCCATATAGATCTTTTCCTCCAAATCACCATGGAGAAAGATAGTCTTGACATTCGTCTATTCTACCTCCATATTCAAGCGAGCTATTAATCCTAGAGCTACTCGAATGGAAGTAATCTTCACAACTGGGGAGAAGATCTTGTCAAAGTCAATTCCTTTCTTCTGCTCATAGCCTTTGACCACCAAACGAGCTTTATACTGCAATAGTTTACCGTTGCCATCTTTCTTCAACTTATACTCCCATTTGTTCTTCAAGGCTCTCATGTCTCTTGGAAGTAGAACAAGCTCATAAGTGTGGTTTTTCTGCAAAGAACTCATCTCCTCCTTCATGGCTTGCATCCAATAGTCTTTCTCTGTATGACTCTTTGTTTCCAAAAAACTCTCGTGCTCCCCCTCATCAGCAATTAGAATGTACTGAGAAGTGGGATATTTGGTTGATGGCACGACAGCTCTTCCAGATCTCCGCAACTGAGACCCAGTTGCCTCTGGTTGAGGGGGTTGCTCCCCTTGCTCAACACCCTCTTCATCTGGGTCTTCGTTTCTTTCCTCTTGATCCTGAATTTCTGGCATAGGATCCTGCAACTCTGGCACTTCTTGTTGCATATTATCACATCTAGCATTTTGTGATGGCTCGGGAGATGGGAACAAATTTGGAGTGATGACATCTCTAGACTTTGCAGACTTTTCAAAATCTGCTACTGTCTGGTTTTCCTGGAACACAATATCTCTGCTCCTGAACATCTTCTTGTTCACTGGGTCCCACAACTTGTACCCAAATGCTGCATCTAAATAGCCTACAAATATGCATAAAGTGGACTTGTCATCAAGCTTTTGTCTTTCCTTAGAGATGTGTGCAAATGCCTTACACCCGAAGACTCTTAAGTGAGAATATGATACCTTTCTTCTAGAACAGACTTCCTTGGGTATCGCAAAATTCAACGGGACTGACGGCGACCTGTTGATGAGATAACAACTGTATGAGCGGCTTCAGCCCAAAATGACTTTGGCAACTTTGTCATTCTGAGCATGCATTGACTCTTTCAACAATAATGCGATTCATCCTCTCTACCACACCATTGTATTGTGGGGTATCGGGAACTGTTGTCTCGTGCCGGATACCTCTGCTAGCACAATATATTGCAAAAGCATTGGAACTGTACTCGCCTTTATTGTCTATGCGAAAACACTTCAACTCCTTCCCGGTCTCTCTTTCTACCATTGCATGGAACTCCTGAAAGTGCTGGAATACATTATCCTTCGTCTTCAGGAAATACATCTACAACTTCCTTGATGCTTCATCAATGAAAGTCAGAAAATACTTGCGGCCGCCAAGTGACTCCACTTCGATTGGGCCACAAACATTCGAGTATACCATACTGAGCACTTCTATTTTTCTCTTGCTCGTTGAACTGAATGATACTCGATGCTGCTTGCCATAAAGGCAATGCTCACACGACTTCAGTGCACTCCCTTTGGGTAAGGGTATCTTGGATTGCTTTGCCAACAGATGCAATCCCTTCTCACTCATGTGAGCCAATCTTCTGTGTCATAAGTCCGATGACTCCTTGTCTTCTACTACATTAAGACTTTCCAGATAGATCTTCATTTGAGTGTTGTACAGTGTTGAAGACATCTCTCCTCTGGCGATTGTCAAAGCTCCTCCTGTCAACTTCTAACGGCTATTTCTAAATGTACTTTATAGCCCTGTCGATCCAGGGCGCTTCCAGAAATAAGATTAAGGCATAAATCTGGAACATGACTCATATCGTTGAAAACTAGCTTGTGCCCAACATTAGTCTGAATACTAATGTCTCCAATACCCACAATCTTCGAATAGCTAGAATTTCCTATTCAAATAGTGCCAAAATCTCTAGCATTGTACAAGTTAAAGAGTTCTTTGTGGGAAGTGGCGTGATAAGATGCAGCTGTGTCTATCATCCATTCTGTGTAGCTGTGGTCAGCCACATGAAGGCAGTCATCCTTTTCACCAACTGCAAGAAGTATTTCATCAATTGTTGTGGCTGTCGTGTTCTCATCTCCCTTTGATTTACTGTTTTGGCCTTTATCTTTTCGGTTTGGGCAGCTTCTCTTTATGTGACCCTCCTGGCCACAGTGAAATCAAGTGAAGTTGGAGTTTGCTCGACCTTTGTTGTCTCTAGACTTACTCTTGTTATTCTATCTACCTCTATTTTTGCTTCTTCCTCTTCCTTTACCTCTGTCTCTACCTCTATCTTCTGTGACAAGAGCATGGGACTGATTACCTCCCATGTCTTTCCTCCTTGTCTCTTCATTGTACATGGCATCTGTGACCAAGCTCATGGTCAGCTTCTCTTCTGTTGCAGAGTTGCTGAGAGAAACCACTAATGTCTCCCAACTGTCTGGTAAAGAACTAAGCAGTAGTACGACTTGCATTTCAACGTCCAAGGGCATCTTGACGGTTACAAGCTGATTCACTAGATTTTTGAATTCACTAGTGTGCTCGGCAACAGACATACCATTCTTCAACTTCAAATTTACAAGCCTTTTCATCACCAAGGCTTTGTTCCGAGCGATCTTTGACGGGTACATGTCTTCTAACATTGTCCAAAGAACATAGGCATCTGTCTCTTGGGCGACATGATGGAACACACTGTGATCTATCCATTGTCTGATACAACCGACAATCTTTCAGTTTATCTTTATCCAGTTTTTATCCTTTTCTGATTCCAGTTTAATCCCTTTTAGAAAGATAGAGTCAAACAGGTCCATCCGCGACTTCCAGATTGCATAATTGGAAGGATTCAACTTGATCATGGATCCTGAAGTTAATGTGGATTCCTCCATCGTCTTCTTTCTTTTTACAGAAAAATCCAAATTAAAAATCTGACCATACGGATGTATCTAGAATACTCCAAATAGTTGGACAACACTATTAGATCGTCAGAAACAGACTTAGAATGGCTCAGATCAAGCCAAAATAGGTTGAACGGTTTAGATCAGTGCAATCTAGTATGCCTGAGAAGCACCGGATAATTCCTCCGGTTCAGCTGGCGTTAGGCTGACGTCAACAGCTGCAGCGCGGCTTGGCTGGCAACTCGACTTGGTTAGTGGCTCCAGTCAACGGCTTGGATGACTCGGCTTCGGCTCAGCTTGGTCAACGGATCGGTTTGGTCAACGGCTTGGTGACGTCACGCTGATGTCAGTGCCACGCGCTTTCCACTCGTCTTCTTCTTTCAGCCAGCGCGTGGGGCATGTGCCTGAGAGTGAGGCTCATGCGCTTTTCTTCAGGTGGCGTGTGAGGGCGCGTGGGGCCTCCTCTTGGACTCTACTTTGCAGTTCTAGACTTCTCTTGTCGAGAGCTTCTTCTTGGTATGCTCAAAAGTGAATTTTGAGCAACTTGATTTTTGGTAGTTTCGGAAATCGCACTGTGTTTTTCGAAAAAATGACCAACTCAGCTCTGATATCACTTGTTAGGATTAAGACACACTAGAAATCAATCACACACATAGATATTTATGTGGTTCGGCAATTGCCTACGTCCACGGAAAGATATATCCATTATAGAATTATCCCGGAAGGAGATTACCGAACTCATACCTCACAAATCACTATAGAACTCTCTCACTTATAGATTACACTCTCACACTCTGTATATTCTTTGTGTCTCACTACTCAACCCCTCATCCTCACTTCAATTTATACACAAATGAGGGAATACCTTATTAGTTGCCACCTACCTTCTTTCACTATCTAATGGGCTGGAGTTGGTGAGCCACCTACACCTACTATCTTCCATTATCCATATTGGACTGAAGCTAACATTTGGATGGATAGAAATTTTAAATCAAGAGATTTGAGATTAAATGAATAAAAAAAATAGAGAAATTACAAATATATATATATATGTATAATCCAATATTTAATCTTTTTAACAAAACAAACCTTAAATTTGTATTTTTTTTTTCAATTTAAACACTAAACTTTTTATTTATCTTTAATCTAAACCATTAGTCTATTTGCGTTTGGTAAAATCTACAAAAGAAATATATATATATATTAGTTATTAAACTCAACATAGTATGTGTACATAAAATTTTTAAAATACTATTTTCGTTGAGTTTAATGACTAAAATTTTATTTTTTTTCATGTTAGTTTTAATTAACGGAAATAGGCATATAATTTAGATTGAAAATAAATCAAAATTTAGGATTAAAAGTGTCAAACTTAAAAACTCATAGTTTATTTGTTAAAATGATCAAATTCTAAGTTGTTATTTTATTTTATTTTATTTATTTATTTTAATTTGTTCCAAAATAATAGATGAAAATAAACCGAAATAAAAGTTTTATATATATATATACTAGCGGTTGCCACACGCGATGTGTGTGCAATTCAAACAAATAAAAATAAAATAAAATATTTATTATATATTGCATGCTAGTAAAGTGGTAAGAGTCTTATTCATTTGAATTAAGTCTAAGGTTCAAATCCCCTCCTTTTATCTTTCTATTTTTTTTTTTTATTTCAAATAAAAAGGTAGACACGTGGCAGCATAAGAAACAAAGACTTCAAGACACCATAAGGGGTGCTCGCTTTATAATAGTATAGATAGATAGATAGATATATTAGTACAATATAAACGGTTAGAAAGAGATTTTTTAACATGATTTTAAATAATTAATTTTGTATCGTTATTTTAAATTTATCATGATAAAATTATTTAACTAAATTTTAAAACTCAAAAAAGTAATTATTTTTCTTTTTCTACCCAACACAGCGTAAATGTGACGGCATGTGTCCACTAATCAGTTGGTGATTTTTTTAAGAGCAATGCTATAGACCACTAATTTGTCATTACTAATCCCATCACTAGTGAGGTGGCAATTGAAAAAAAAAAAAGAAAAAAAAAAAAGAACAAGCCACAAACATACTGTGGCAGCAGGTGAGACCCACTGCCACATTATTAGAGCCACCACTAATTAGTGGTCTAAAACATTTCTCTTTTTTTAATCCTACTTCCCCTCACTTTCTTTGCAAAAAAAAAAAAAAACCTTAACTAATTGGAATATAACTTTTTTGCTTCTCTGATATATTTATTTGCGTGGATAAGGGGTATACCATATATACTTACATAAGTTCTTACAAATATATATAAGTTGTTTTACAAAATCATATAAATTCTCACAAATAGGTTAATTCACGTATATTTGTAAAAATTTATGCAATTTACGTGTATTTGTGAAAACTTATGCAAGTGCATATGGTATACACTTGCACACTTAAGAATTACCCATGCTTTTATTCCAAAAGTCAAGGTGAATTTTTGTCCCAAAAAAAAAAATATTGATAATTTTTTAGTTTTCATTAGACTGTTTGTTGTGCAGTTTTTTTCTTTCTCATTTTCATATTTGTAAATGATTTTGTACTAAGGTTCCATCTGTTTCGATGTAATACGTTTTTTATTTTTTTTTATTTTTTTATAAATATTTTACTCATTTTCTATTATTTGGTTAAACAAAAAGTAAGTACAATATTTTTAAAAAAAAATATTTTTGCATCATTTTTAAAAAAAAATGACTTGCCTTTTAAATTTTGGAAATCAATTTTTACAAAGTTGACTCACTCACTATATTTTCAACATATTTAACATTTTCAAATAAGTATCTTAACTTATTAAAAAGTCATAAAATTACACTTTATTGAATTAAAATTCCTTTTTTAGGTAATAAAATATTTTTGTTTCAAGTGTCAATCAAATACCGAAAAACAAAAATAAAAATATTTTTTTGTGTAAAATCAATTTACAAGAAAAACATTTTTTCCTCTAAAATATTTTATGTTGAGACAAACAGATTTGGCACATTTTAAAGGTTTTTTTTTTCTAAATATTTTATATTGTGAGTTTATGTTGAAATTTTTTGTGTAATTTTTAATTACGGTTTATGAGTAAAAATAATTTTAAAAAATTAATTATTCGGGGATCTAGATTCACTCCATTTCATGAACATAATAATCACTAAAGATCTTTATTTTATGATTGACGATCGTGAGAGATTTATATCAACAACTAAAAAAAAATTAAAAATGAATAAATAAAAGATTTACAACCTTATGAAATAAAACACGGAGATTCAAAATTCATTATTGAAGAATTGGAGAGCTGATACTTTTAACTACATTTGAAAGTATAGATTTTTTTTTTTTTTTTTTTTTTTTTTTTTTGAACAGGCATTTGAAAGTATAGAATAAGTCACATATGTAAACTATTATTAAATTAAGATTGTAATATTTTTGCATAGAACATTGCAGGAAAAATTGTCTTTACCGTTTCAAAAACGCCGCTATAAGTGGTAAAATCGCCGCCAAAAGGTTATACCGGTGTTTTTACATTATGTTGCTGATGTAATCGTCACTATAGGTATAAAGCATTTTATAAACGTCGCTGATACTTACAGTGGCGTTTTCATACGTGTCAGTAGGGACGAAACCAGGATTTCATTACCGAATGGGCCAAAAAAAAAATTCACCATATACACAAACACACATGTACGTACAATATGATATATACATAGGAAAAAAATTAAATACCATAGACGCAATCTTTAATAGGATGAAGAAGTTTTTTTTGGTACAAAATAGAAATAGAAGGCAAGATGGGAGAATAATAAGATATATATATATATATTATATTGAGAGCCATTTTTTGTATAAAAATGATATATATATATATTTTTAAAGTGCTATGACAAACAGCATTTTAGAAACAGTATTTTATATATAGTCTTTTTCTAGTCCCATCTCTGGCCGATATAATATGTAATCCGTTAAAATAAATAAATGAATTGTTTCTCAGTATTTTGCATACTTTTGGAAAAAGAAGAAAATAATTGAGATTAAAACAATAAACTTGAAAGTAGGGACGAAATCAAGATTTCATCACCGTAGAGGTCAAAAGACAAATAATATTTTTTTACTATATGGACAAATACACATGTATGTAATTCAATATATAAATCATATACATACACATAAAAAAAATTCAAATATCATAGAAACAATATCTAATAGGATGAAGAAATTTTTTAGTAGAAAATACAAGATGTGAGAAGAATGAGATATATATCTTTTATACTAAGAGGCCATTTTATTTATAAAACAAGATATGTATATATATATATATGTATATTTAGAAGTGCTATGACAAACATAATTTTTCACAAAAACGAAGAGGTTATGACCCGCATAATCTTATTCTAGTTCTATCCCTGCTTGAAAGCAACGATTTATGATACTTTTTGTTCACGACACTTTATTTTTATTTTTTGATAATCCACTCCAGTGATCCTATCAGAGATTCGAATTCGAGATTTTAGATATTTTCCTCCAGTGTTAACATGTAACGCCCTCAAAAAAAATACATAACTCCCACATCCAATCTTTCCATAAACATGATAGATAATTTACATTTCTATACAAACATCAGAGTTAATATTATAAAAGCGTATTTCATATTAATTACAAATGTTTACAAGAATAATAGAATGCCTTGCAGGCTTACATCTTTCCAAGTTGTTACTTGGTCAATCAAAAGAAGAGTTTTAACTCTTTTACAGGTAAAGCCCTCGGCTTGCATTTACATATAATCAAAAAAATAAATAACAAAGCAGAGTCTTCAACTCCGAAGACCTCCCAAGTAAAGATCTTAAACTTGACACGTCTCCTGTACCTGAAAATGGTGTCCCAAATAGGGTGAGTCAAAGCCCAGCAGAGATATACTAAACCCCACATGAGAAATAACTAAAACATTAACATTCGACAAATGAATAACACATGTACACCGATTTACGTCCTTCTTATAATCCGACAACAATTACAGCTATGCTACGATCCACTTCTTTTAGTTAGCCAATTCAATTTCTAAACATGATCCATTATCAAACCCAAACAATTTATGTGAGACTACGACTCGACTTATTAACACCTCCGTTTTCCCTTAATCCAAAATGAGACTACGTCTCACGTAATTACTACTTCAACTAACAACTTCATTCTTTCTTTTCAATTATAAGGTTGCGGGACTTTTACCCTGGACACTCCGACCAACTTAATTGTCTATGGAGTACATTTCCCCAACTCCTCCCAAACAAAGATGCATAAACAATGTGTTAAAGAATATGAACACGTATGGAGTACATCCCCTGTCTCCTCCCAAACAAAGATACATAAATAATGTGTTAAAGTATATGAACACATATCGAGTACATCCCCTATCTCCTCCCAAACAAAGATACATAAATAATGTGTTAAAGTATATGAACACACATGTGTGTGGAGTACATCCTCTATCTCCTCACACACACTGGAGTACATCCCCTATCTCCTCCCAAACAAATATACATATATAATTTATTTAAGCACTTTATCTCATACAATGATCAATCAATACACATATTTGTTGTATTATTCCAACCGTCCCATTCAATGACATAACACGTTCGATTAGTTTCAGTTTTCCCTAATCAACATACAGTGTCTACAACAATCAAGACTATCCTCCACCGATAGCCCAAAGCAATTATCTCTAAACAGATAGTAAATTCATCAACAGATAAAGTATCGACATTTTCATGGGTGAGTGATTAATTTATCCAACTACACCTTTCAATCTCATAGTTTCCCAATTTCATGGATATCAACTCAATTTCATATTTCCACATTTTCCCCAAATTAATTATACAAATTAATTGATTACAAAAATTAGGGCATTTTCCATTTTTCTCAAATATTGATCCTAAGGCCAAATTCCACCAATTTAACTCTCAAACTCATATTTCCAAGGCCTTAAATACACATGGAGTTTTTAAACACAAAACCCCTCTTTTATAAATTACAAACCAAACCCTAACTTTTCCCCAAATTACCCAACAACACCATCTACTCAAAATACACAATATTTATGTCAAAACCCATAAGAAGGAGTAGGATATCCCTACCTCAAAGTTAGGAGCTCAAAGGAGATGATGAGAAAAACCAAAGATGCTCCAAATGCAAGATTTTTCGGATCAAAGTGAAGCCCACCCCGAGCACAACCTTTCTTACAAAAGGACTAGGCTAGAAACATACTAGAAGTAGATCAATCCCTAAAGAGAAGGTAAGTGTAGAGAGAGAGGGAGCTGAATCTAGGGTTTTGAAATCAAAAGGGATGAAAAAGTGAAGTATAATCCCACTGCTGACTACTGATATAACACAGGCTCGCTCAAGCGAAGGATTGGTCGCTCGAGCGACCAGACACAAAGAAAACCTCGCTCGAGCGAATAAAGTCTCGCTCGAGCTAACAATGCAAAGTTGCAGGTCTGCAACCAGAAGCACGCTCGAGCGAAGAAAAGCTCGCTTGAGCGAAGAACTCCAAAACATAGTCCTCGCTCGTTCGAGTGAAGAAAAGCTTGCTCAAGCCAGGGATTGCAACTCTCAGGTCTAAACCTAGACGCAGACGCACGCTCGAGCGAAGGACTTCTCGCTCGAGCCACCAGACACAACACCCAACTCTCGCTCGAGCTAAGGAACCCTGGCTCGAGCGAAGGATCTAAAACTAGGGGCTCGCTCGAGCGACAAAAGCCTCGATCGAGCGAATAACCAAAATTCTGGACAGCAACACTTGGTCTAAAAACTCACCCAACCTGTTACAGACCTGCCCAACACATCCTAAAACTCATATACAAAGAATCGAAGGACGGAAACAAGATACAACAACAACCAACACCCACGGAACCAAGTCCGGGTTACAATAATCAATGGAGGGAAAATTGGGATCGCTATAACCTCCTCCCCTTAAAGAATTTCATCCCCGAAATTAGATACAAGTTTCAAAAACAAGTTTTTCTCAATTCTCAATAACATTACCAACCAATATTCCACAACCTGACCCATTACCGGTCATCCCATCTCTATTCAAGAGGCATTTCTCACAGTTTGCTACAACAAGCATTTCATTGAAATTCAACAAGTTTCTACATATATATTTCACAATTGCATATCATATTCAATGTTTATGATAGATTTCCCTTACTACAACACATCCAACATATACAATGTTAAATTAAACTTCCATTTCAAGGCATATTCCATAATACTACCATAAACCGAAACATGCACAATGTTTTGTAACTGAAGACATATTCAATGTTCTTAAAGTTTATCAATACGACAAAATATTCAACATCCACTCAATTACCTACCAATAGATCCAGATACTTCTCTTAGACCTCTAATTCACCTTCCCAAGTGGCTTCCTCAACCCCGTTATGGTTTCACAACATCTTAACTAATGGAAAAGTCCTACTTCACAAGACTCGATAACAATAATAACAGTAAGACACGCCCAACCACTACAGTGTTCTGAGACATCCACCACGTCTCGACTACCGACAATACCCAAACCAGTGTTTAGTACTTAATACCCCAACATAGGAAACACGAAAATATTCGTACACAAGGCTTTCGGTCAACTTTCACAAAACATGAACGCAAGACGAAGCACGAGTAAAGAACAATATTATGGCACGTTATTACCCCAAAATTTCGAGGTCTTGCCAAAGACACACAATATGTAACCAGCAACTCAGGCTAGGTTAAATCTAACTTCTCAAAAGATATTCCATCCAGGTTAAAGAAATTACTTTATTTACCCCGTTTGTTTCAAAGCACTCAATTTTTCCCAAAATGTAACCCGACTCAAACCGCTACCACTAAAACACGTCATTCACAACTGGCCACAGCCGAACTCAGAGATTTCTCAAATTATTTTCTCGAAAATAAGGATTGCAATTTCACATTTCGATTCAAAATCGTTTTAGTTTATGAAGAGTACTCAATGTCCCTCCGGTGGATCACCACATAACCATCCCACAAAACTTGCCATACTCACGGTGATGACGCAATACCCAAAAATAGAACTTTCGTGATAAGGACCCCTAAACATTTGAAATTTCTAACGCAACGATACAAAGGATAACATTGCACACCCCCGTGCCTTATACCACACAAACAATGACCGAACAAGTCGGAACGGCTCTAGCAGAATGCCTCACTCACTTTACACAATTTTACTACCTCGCTTGTGTTTCCGCTATCCAAACTGGACGACAGACACCTACTCTAAGGTGACCTAGCTATGCCAAACATCACACCACTCGATCTTACCAGCTACCATACTATCGCCTTACCAAGGCGTTCTCCTGGGATTTCCCTAATATCAGTCCCCTTCTACACACCATCTAATAACAACATACGAACCAAGCACTATCACTTATCGCACTAGGCAAAACCTCCTCACTTAATGTAAGTTATCTTGCATCCATACTGAATCCCTCATTCAGAGATTTCACTCGCCACCTCCTCATTTAATTAATAAGGGTTTACCATGCTACGACACTCGTCATTACTACGTAACCGTTCAAGCCGAACACAAGACACTAAGCCTATAGGGTCCACTCTTGATTCCACATTCTACTAGTCACTCGTCTCAAGAGCACACTTAAGACACTAAGCCTGCGTGCCAAACCGTCAGCCACCACTACCACTGAACCACTGTCTAGAACTAAACCCCGGCACAATCGCATGTTGCCGACAAGGCTTTCAAAGACTCACTATCCTAACTCTCCAAAAGAGTAAGAATCCTCACCCTCCTCGCTATCATCCCAAACCTCACCCGTAAACACCATACCACTGTGACTCTACTCACGGATCACACCCTAACCACGGGTTATACACTCAACAAACCTTACCGACAGCATCTCCTTACCTAACCGGTATTAAGGTACAAACCTATCACATTTGACCATAATAAAAGGGTCCGAAAACTTAGGAAGCACCCATTATCCTAATGCCCGAGATATAACACCAACTGCTCACAACACACCACTCCCCGATGCCAACAACCACAATCTTATATAGGGACTAACACTCACTCAATTAAAACAACCAATCAGTACATATGCCAATTTGGCAACATTACCTACCATGAAGATAAAAGTCTATTCCTAACGAAATTATGCGTTATGCCTCCGTAAAACATCATGTTAAATATACAAAACCCAGTGTTAATCACACACATTGCACACTCTCGAGGAGTTCTCACGGCAAAAGACCAACATCTCTGCCACTTACATAAGATTAGAAAGATAACACCTATGAAATTCCGTACATCCGGCAAGTATAACTATTCTCGCCCCATAGTAGCCCTGACCAAGATAGGCATCCCTCAACAATTCTTCTAGATTTGAAATCATGGTTACCAGCCCTCGCTTCCCTAAACCAAATCACACGCATTTAAATGCATTTACACAAAAATTGTACGGTTTCATAACAACTTTTTACATTAATAAAACTTTAGAGCCATAACGTGCTCCAATCTGCCCATTCCATGGAAATTAACAAGCAAAAGCATATATATATAAACAAGCAGTTGATGTTTCAACATTCCAAAAACACATTGGTTACACACAGACCCAATGATTACAAAACGATAATTCACCGATTACAAAACGGATTAGTCAAAACGAAACCACCCCATCGGTATTACCACTGTTACCGTCCCTCGCTGGACCGCTAAAGTAGGTCATTCTCAAACCCAAGACATCCTACGAGCTTACAAGCCACGGACAAGAACTACAGATGTGCCCCAACTGGCCACACTTGGAACAACTGCAAATTTTCCCAACGGGGCTTGGGAACTCGACTCACCTGAGGCCCTCGAAATCTGGCCTGTTTGTCCCCCAAAACGGTATTGCCCCTGTCCAGTCGAATAAGGCTGGACCCGACTAGGTTGCAAAACTCCCAAAGAAGCCCCTGGCTGAGTACAGAAACGTTTGATATGACCTGGTTGATTACACACCCAACAAATAAGTGGCTCCCAAGCATGAGACTGGTTCAAAGTCTGAGCTAATGGAGGCCCCAACAACTGCTTCCCCAATGAGCATTCGATCGACCCAAAATCTGGCTGGCTAGATGATTCTGGTGGGGCAGTTACCGGTCGAACTGCCAACCCTGCCCTCTTCCTCTGTGGGCAAACCGAAGACTTGTGGCCCAACTGACCACATTTGAAACAACCAGCAGACCCTCTATTCTGAGACTGGCCTGAAGCCTAAACCTCTCTGGACCCCCCAACAGAAGAGTCCGAAACCCCCGGCGAAGAAAAGGACTTAGTCTGGGATGGAGCATACTTTCGCCTCCACCCCTCACTGAGCCTGGAGTACCTATAAACCGTAGGAGTTGCCGAGATGGCCTCCTCCCTAACCTGACCAACACTCACAACCACGGACTCTTCCCTATTTTGACCCATAGTTAGCACCACTGCCTCTACACGAGCTGCCGCCTTAACGAGCACACTATAGCTCCTATGCCAAGACCCAGCAATCCTTTCTCGGATGTCGTCGCACAGCCTACTCTCAAACTCTGAACAACGCAATTCCTCCGTCTCCACCAATTCTGGGGCAAACCTCGACAGGTTAGCAAACCATGCTTCAAACTGTACCAAAGGTGTAGTACCTTGGCGTAACTCCACAAACTACTTCCGCAACTCTTCCCGTGTGGAAGAAGGGAAATCAAAACTTCCTCGTCTAGGCATCCTAGTAAAAGTAACAAAGGTATTAGTACATTTTCAAATGTACCGAAGCTATTTCACTCGCGTCCTAAAGCATTGGACAATTGTAATTCATTCCATGTAAGCACATAATCACATAAGCACTTACGAATTTCATTTCTGGATAATGACAGTCCCGAGGCGTTGCTAGAGTTCCGGTTAGAAACAGCATTGATCAAGTGCTCTTCCAATAGGACTCCCAGAAACCCAAGGATCCAATCAACATCCTAGAAACTAAACCTCATACTCATATAGTCACATAAACATGTTATCAAATAAACACATAACATCATGCATAAGTCTCTAACAAACGAGACAAACCCATTGTGGTACTAACCACTTCCCGCGTACCCAAAGTATTCGAACCCGGTACGCTCTAATACCAAGTTGTAACGCCCTCAAAAAAAATACATAACTCCCTGTAGACACCCCATTTTTGACCGACCTTAAGACTCAGACGTCACCAGTTGAGCGCTCGGTGATGTTGCATATTGTGCTCGTTCAGAAGTCTCAGAGTCACGGCCGTGAGCCCTGCCTCCGGACTTCCGAACCCTCTTCTGTACTTTGCCTTGGTTTGCGAACCAGACTCGGTTTTCTCTATTTCTTTTCCTGAGGGGAGGGAGAGGTCCCGTACACCATCTCTCAGTGGCCGTGGGCTACATTTCGTGGCCGTAGGCCATTTTGCCCATTTCGGAGCCCGGTTCCCAGTTTTCGGAGCCGTCAGGCCGTGTGCCTCGGTTCGGGACCGCCTAACCATCTCCGACTGCTCTGGTTTTTGGCATGCATCTCATTTACTCCCTTGTGAGGGACACTGAGGCCTGAGAGACCCACTTCGTGGTCGAATGCCACTTTCGGTGCTTAACGGCCTATTTTCGGGACCCCAAACTGCGTGTTTTGGCCCCCGAGCATTCGTTTTGCATCGGTTTTCGTTCATTTTTGGCAGGTACCTCTGTTTTATCACCAGGAAGGTCACTGAAGGGTGGGAGGCCAACAATTGTCTCAGCAACCAGTTATATTCCTCCGGCACCCTCCGACGCCCGTTTTTCTCACTTCCGAGCCAATGTTGACCACCCTAGGGCCACTGTTTTCAACCCCAAACCACATATTTGTGTTGTGCACACATGGGAGGACCCTAATATTACATGGCCGGCCAGAAATTCAACTTGAACCTTTTGAACCCCTCCTAAAAGTGGCTTGTTCTCTCTCCTGTTTTACAGTTTGCAGTTTTGAACCACAGGGTTGTGATGAGGGGACATGGGAGGACACCAATATCTGGTGGCCGGCCAGAAAATCTTTTTGACCCTTTTGACCCTTGGCCGGCCGGCCATGGGGGGTGGCCGGCCGGCCACCTGCAACCAAGATAGTTGGCCGGCCATGATCTTTGCAGTGTGTGTATTACAGTTGTATATCTGTTTTCCCCCAAAAAGATCTGTATCCGGGGAAAACTTTTGGAGGGAAAATTGATGCCTTTTCCCTCCACTTTTTTCCCTCCATTTTTCCCCCATTCTTGTCCATATAGCTGGCCTCCCAGCTCTAAAGAAAGGGTTGGAAAATTGCTCTCAAGCTCATACACACATATCTATCTCCATTGCTCTCAAAACTCCAAGTTTTGCACCATTTCTTCATCACTACCAAGCACCACCACCACTACTCCATTCCAGCAGCAAGGAGAGGATTTCCAGCAGCTAAGAGGCAGCAAATTTGGTCCAAGAAGCAACAAAAGGGTGGTCTTCAAGGGTAAGTTGTCATTCCCCTCTTTTGTAGCTCATTTTTGCCACATTTTTCTAGCCTATTTGCTTACTGTTTTGGGCTCTGACCCTAACTGAAACTAGGCTTTTTTTGAGCTATTCTACATGTTTGTTTAAGGGCTCAACCCTGTTTGAGACCCCCATTGCACACTTGCTTCAATACCCTCTTGTATGCCATATTTTTGCATAGTATTTCTATCCTATTTGTGATCTGTTTTGGGGCCTGATGTAAACTGAAAATAGGCCTATTTTGAGCCCCTCTTCAACATTGAAGAAGGGCTCAACCTTGTTTGGGACCTCCATACATGACTTGCCATTGAACCCCTTTTGGGTCCCTATTTTTGCATGCTTTGTGAGCTTACCTTTCTTCTGTTTTTAGGCCATGATCAGAACTGAAAGTGGCCATATTTTGACCTTCTTGGCATGTTTTATTAAGGGTCTTTGACTGTTTGATGTATATTTTTCCTACTTCATGTTATACCCTCTTGTGGCCTCAATCTTGCATTGCATTTTGAGCATGTTTTCATACTGATTTGGGGGATGTCATAAACTGTAAATGTTCATATTTTTGGTCCCTCTTAAGTGTTGTAGAAGGGTATTTTGCTGTTTGGGCATTGCATGTACCACTTGCCTCATTGTCTCCCTTGCGGAGCCATTTTTGTATGCCATTTTAGCCCTACTTGTGCTTGCTGTTTGGCCATGCTTTGTACTGTAAAAATGATTATTTTGGGGCTGCCTTGCTTCTGCTTTTACACTTCATGTTCAACTTATGCATGCTTTGTATAGCTGTAAGCCATTTTCATGTACCTAGTCTTGCATTTCGGGAGAGGTTCCATGCATCGGGTGTTATTTCGCCTCATTTCGGGGCTGTTTTGCCCTTCATTTTGCTACTGATTTTTTCATGTTTGCATATCATATTCCATGTCTTTGCCATGTCTCATTAGGGTGGCATTTCGGTGCTTGAGGGTCCGTCCTCGGTTTGCGTGCACGCGTGCACGCATTTCGAGTCGTCTTGTTTTCATCTGATGGCCTCCTATGTGAGTGTGGCTGAGGCTCTCTCATGTTGGTGTAAGCCCATATTGCATGGCGTATGCCATTTCATCCATAACATTGTGTATGCTCGGTTGTGTATCACCTCGTTTAGCGTGTATGCCATTCCATAGCATCGTGTATGTTAGGATTGTATGTTAGTTGCATTTCATGCATGTCACGCATATTGCATCATGTTCGGGATAGGAGTTAGCCCGGGCACGGGAAACGAGGTGCGTTCCGTACTCCGAGTGACGGAGCAGGTCTCAATTCCCAAGTCACCGACACTCCGGATTATCCATGATGGAGTTAGGTTTTGTTATAGTATTCATATGCATTCATTCTATATTGAGTTGTGCAATTCGGCTCCTCGGCCATCATGCATCGAGATGCGTGATTGGTGGCACGAGGATCGAGGCATGCATATATCTGTGAAAATACATTGCTATGCCCCTTTCCTGCTCTCTGTTACAGCATATCAAGAATCAGCAGTCTTCTGAGGCTTGGCACGCATTTCAAGAACAGGTGCAAACAGAGGCTAATTGGGGCATCGCCGTGGATTTCCGCGCAAAGCAGTCCAAACATGCATCATTCCATCATCCGGAGCAGAATCAAGGCAGTCCCTGGCTTGTATGCCAGTTTTATTATTTTCTTAGTTAATTTGTAAATTAATTAGGAATTTGTACATTATTTGGACTGTACTATTTGGGACTGTACTATTCTTTCATTTGGGACTGTATATTCTTTCGGACCCTCTGCGCGAGGGCATAATTGTAATAAGTGTGGGTGAGTGCGATGTATGTCTTCCAACCTCACGTCTTTCTTCCCTTTTATTTACCTGCTTATGATGGTTAGAGTAGGGCATATTTCAATAAGCATACAGTATGACAGCATGTTTGCATCATTCATCTGTTTTGCACGCACCGGGCTCGGCATATCATACAAACTGCATTTGTATTTCAATTCCAAATTGAATACGTGTTAGTTGTAGCATTCCATATGCTATGTTTAGAATAGCCGAGCCTGCTATAGTTTGCATCTTTGCATGTGTTGCATTAGGCAATTTTGTGTATCTAGGATCATGCATGGATTTCTAATGAGTTTCTGTTTTGGCTTGGAGTACTCGGTGAGTTTTTATGCTTTAGCATCCTTGCATGCGTGTGAGTGACTGCCATGAATAGCATGCTTACCATGAGGCTATGTGCTTATGTGATATAACTGCCTTGAATGCTTGTGGGTGGAGGTTGTGTTACTTAAATTGGGACAATTCATCAAATGTTTGTTTTAAGCCCACTAGATAGTGGCAAAATCATGTTTTCTAAGCCCACCCGAGGGTGGCAAATCCACGTCTTAGCCTACCTGCGGGTAGCACCATCAAACCATTTTCAAACAAACAAACATGAAATGTTTTGTTCCAATTCAGGCGACTCAGTCTATACTTGTATGCTGTGCGCATCACATAGTAAATCTAGGCTAATAATCGGAATAAGAACACACAATGTTTTCAAAAATAGATATCATGGTTAGTAGAGGCCGGTCTTTGACCGGGCGAGCGGGGGTGCTCACGAAGTGACCTTCCCCAATCGTACCCAAGTTCCCGAGCCGAGGCAACTTTGGTGATGACGGACACGTGGCCTTTGGCACCGAGTCAGGGTTTCCTAAATTTCCCCATAAAAAATATGTAGGTGCTGACTCTGTATCTGGCAAAGCAGTCCATGTTTGGCACTTCTTTAAAAAAATCTGTTTTCTCAAAAACGATTTGCCGGATTTGGACTCTTTGGTTCAAGATTTAGAACCGTGATAATTCGAGTCCTTCGAATTGTAGTGAGCCCAATATGAACGGAACGGGACCTAACCCTCCCGGGGCGTTCGGGGACGTCTACACTCCCACATTCAATCTTTCCATAAACATGATAGATAATTTACATTTCTATACAAACATCAGAGTTAATATTACAAAAGTGTATTTCATATTAATTACAAATGTTTACAAGAATAATAGAATGCCTTGCAGGCTTACATCTTTCCAAGTTGTTACTTGGTCAATCAAAAGAAGAGTTCTAACTCTTTTACAGGTAAAGCCCTCGGCTTGCATTTACATATAATCAACAAAATAAATAACAAAGCAGAGTCTTCAACTTCGAAGACCTCCCAAGTAAAGATCTTGAACTTGGCACGTCTCCTATACCAGAAAATGGTGTCCCAAGTAGGGTGAGCTAAAGCCCAGTAGAGATATACTAAACCCCACATGAGAAATAACTAAAACATTAACATTTGACAAATGAATAACACATGTACACCGATTTACGTCCTTCTCATAATCCGACAACAATTACAGCCATGCTATGACCCACTTCTTTTAGTTAGCCAATTCAATTTCTAAACATGATCCATTATCAAACCCAAACAATTTATGTGAGACTATAACTCGACTTATTAACACCTCCGTTTTCCCTTAATCCAAAATGAGACTGTGTCTCACGTAATTACTACTTCAACTAACAACTTCATTCCTTCTTTTCAATTATAAGGTTGCGAGACTTTTACCCCGGACACTCCGACCAACTTAACTGTCTATGGAGTACATTTCCCCAACTCCTCCCAAACAAAGATACATAAACAATGTGTTAAAGTATATGAACACGTATGGAGTACATCCCCTATCTCCTTCCAAACAAAGATACATAAATAATGTGTTAAAGTATATGAACACACATGTGTGTGGAGTACATCCCCTATCTCCTCGCACACACTGGAGTACATCCCTTATCTCCTCCCAAACAAATATACATATATAATTTATTTAAGCACTTTATCTCATACAATGATTAATCAATACACATATTTGCTATATTATTCCAACCGTCCCATTCAATGACATAACACGTTCGATTAGTTTCAGTTTTCCCTAATCAACATACAGTGTCTACAACAATCAAGACTATCCTTCACCGATAGCCCAAAGTAGTTATCTCTAAACAGATAGTAAATTTATCAGCAGATAAAGTACCGACATTTTCATGGGTGAGTGATTAATTTATCCAACTACACCTTTCAATTTCATAGTTTCCCAATTTCATGGATATCAACTCAATTTCATATTTCCACATTTTCCCCAAATTAATTTATTACAAAAATTAGGGCATTTTCCCTTTTTCTTAAATATTGATCCTAAGACCAAATTCTACCAATTTAACTCTCAAACTCATATTTCCAAGGCCTTAAATACACATGGAGTTTTTAAACACAAAACCCCTCTTTTATAAATTACAAACCAAACCCTAACTTTTTCCAAAATTACCCAACAACACCATCTACTCAAAATACACAATATTTATGTCAAAACCCATAAGAAGGAGTAGGATATCCCTACCTCAAAGTTAGGAGCTCAAAGGAGATGAGGAGAAAAACCAAAGATGCTCCAAATGCGAGATTTTTCGGATCAAAGTGAAGCCCACCCCGAGCACAACCTTTCTTACAAAGGGACTAGGCTAGAAACACACTAGAAGCAGATCAATCCCTAGAGAGAAGGTAGGTGTAGAGAGAGAGGGAGCTGAATCTAGGGTTTTGAAATCAAAAGGGATGAAAAAGTGAAGTGTAATCCCGCTGCTGACTACT
>CM069916.1:39440638-39470983 GCA_036172215.1 Camellia granthamiana
TTTTATCTCCTTCTCTTTCTTTGTTATCTATGACATATTTGCTGTATGAAACCTTATCTCTGAGGTCATGTCAAGGAAACAAATATTTCCCCGCTAGTTTGGCACTGGGAATTCTCAATTTTTTGGGTGGGTGGATGGATGTTGGAAATCCTTACTGTGGAGGATTGGTGTTGGGAAACATCAGTTCAAGATTGGTGATAATGCCCTGCTCACCACATTATTAATCCCTGTGCATCGATGTAGATTATGTGTCAACTTTTTCTTGCTTGGATGTGGAAGATTATGCCAGTGTATGTGGAATAATTTCTATTTTAATCGAGTGATAAACAGCACACCCGGAATTTTTAAATTTCATGTTTCAATTAATCTTATTTACAGTCAATATAATACTGAATTTGACCAAAATAACTCGCTCTGACCAACTTGTTTTTAATGCAATTTTAGACTATCTTGCCATGGATAGCCGTGCAATTGATCTAACTGAATGTGAATTGACTTAATAAGTCTGTTTGTATTCACATATATGCACACATCCACATATTTTTGTAGATAAAGACATAAAGCAAGAGTGCTTAGGCAAACTGAAATTCCAAAGTATTGCAGTGTAGGTATGCGACCGCAAAGTGAGAGCTGGGTAGAATTTCAATCTCAAAGCTGCCTGTCAGAGACTTGTTTTGGATGAACCATAAATTTCTTATGTCCTTTTTTGAAATCAGATTTGCTTTATGTCATCTTTTTCTTATTTCTGCAGATTGAGGAAACGTGCAGAAGAATGAGAGCATCTGCGGTTCCTGTTGTGTCTGATTCTGAAGGTTATTATGTTTACTTGTTCCTTAATATGCTTACTCCCTTAATTTTGCAATTCTTTAGCTTTAACTAGTTTTTATCATTATTTTTTTAGGCTTCACCTTGCTAATTCAATTGCTACTTATGTTGGATGTATTGGTTATGACTTAGTGACTAATTCCGAATGCTCTATGTTCCACAAGGATGACATGAATGTTAGTTTGCACCTCAATTATATAAAAAATTCTCTTTAGTCTTGGCGATGTAATTCCAGCAGACCATGAAAGTCAATAAGCTATCAACGTAAAGAGATAGCTTATTCATCATTCAATTTTCACGGATGGTGACAAGTCTTCGTGGAAGCTAGATTCTTCCTCAAACATTGATTCCACTGTTTATCCTCTCTTTACTCTTTTCAAATTGTTGAAAACTAAACCATTTCAGAAGGTACTTTATTTGTCTCTTTGAGCTCCTTTGAAATCCAACATCTGATGAGCACTTGAAATTTATGATTATGTTTATTTTCTGTAACATTCATAATGGTTGCCTCTATTTGAAAAAATGTTGCCCCTCCCAAAGCTCAATTCTTTGGGTGGTTGGCATGGAGAAGGAGGATCAAATCATCCAGCTATCTTCAAAGGATTGGAGTTCTCAATAATAATGCTATTGTTCTTTCTGTTTTCTGCAGGACTAAGGTGGAATTTGATGATCATGTGTTATTGCACTGTCCATTTGTTTGGTTACTTTGGTCACATGTTATTAGATGGTGGGGTTTAGTTTGGGCATTACCAGGCTCTGTTAATGACTTACTCCAATGGTGGGCCGGTGTAAATCTGTCAAAACTGGAGAGGAAAATCTGGAATTCCATTCTATTTGCTGTTTTATGGTCAGTTTGGAAGCTTAGGAATTGATTTATTTCTTTGTGTTGTCATTGATTTATTTCTTTGTGTTGTGATTAGGTGGAGGAATCAAAGTTTGTGTTTGAAGCCTAGATAATCCAGAGAAGGAGCTTCTGGTGCTATCTACTCTTCAATGGAAGATGAATTCTCTGACCCACTTTCATTTGTTGATCACATTGTGAGGAGGTTTGGATTTAAGATAGATTTGCATTTGGGGTTTTTGTGAAGGTGTATGGTCACACAATCACTACATTTATTCGTAAATCTTGAAAGTTGTCAATATGTTTAGAAAGTTAGATATGCATAATTTTGGATGGTTTAAATTTTTTGTACAGTTTAGAACTTAAAGATATAGTTTTCGAATGTTTGAAATGTATAGACAATTGTTGAATATTTATAATTTATGGATATAGTTTCTTTTTGATGTTTCAAACAATATTTTGGTGGTTGATTAATGTTTTATGATGTTTGTTTGTAATATTTGTTAAATTGTACAAAATTGGTCGAATAGGACCTGCTGAATTAAAAAAAAAAAAAATTGTATATTCTATGACAGACATAATAAGTCGTTGTATTACATATTTTACGGCGTGCAAATGTAGTCGTAGAAAAAGTAACGATGATGCACAAAATTTGTCGTTAAATAGTTTTTAACGGCGTGCTATAGCATGTCGTAGAAAAAGTAACAATAACGCACAAAATTTGCCGTTAAATAGTTTTTGACGGCGTACAAAGCATGTCGTTGAAAGTGAAGGACTTTCCATGACTGGTCATAATATGATGCGCGTTGCATGTCGTAGAAGGGTTTTTACGGCGACCCTTTTTGGTTGTAGTGTTTGTTAGGGAGGAGATATGGGATGTACTTGTAACAACGCCCGCGGGGGGCCTCGCTACAGCTCGGACTCGATTTTTGTGTTGCGGTTCCAAATCTCGAACCAAAGAGTCCAAATCCGGCAAATCGTTTTGAGAAAAAAAACAGATTTTTTTGAAAGAAGTGCCAAACATGGACTGCTTTGCCAGATAACAGAGTCGCCACCTAAATATTTTAAAATGGGAAATTTAGGAAACCCTGACTCGGTGCCAAAAGGCCACGTGTCCGTCATCACCAAAGTTGGCTCGGGAACTTGGGTACGATTAGGGAAGGTCACATCGTGAACACCCCCTCTCGCCCGGTCAAAGACCGGCCTCTACTAACCATGATATCTGTTTTTGAAAACATTGTGAGTTCTTATTCCGGTTATTAGCCTAGGTTACTATGTGATGCTCGCAGCAAACAAGTATAGACTGGGTCGTCTGAATTGGAACCAAAACACTTCGTGTTTGTTTGTTTGAAAATGGTTTGATGGTGCTACTCGCAAGTAGGCTAAAATGCGGATTTGCCACCCTCAAGGTGGGCTTAGAAAACAGTGATTTTGCCACTATCTAGTGGGCTTAACAAACAATCAGTGATTTGTCCCAATCCAAATAACTCAACCTCCACCCACAGGCATTCAAGGCAGTTATATCACATAAGCATTTAGCCTCATGGTAAGCATGCTATCATGGCAACACTCACACGCATGCAAGGATGCTAAAGCATAAAACTCACCGAGTACTCCAAGCCAAAAAAAGGAGCTGATTAGAAATCATGCATGATCCTAAATATACTGAATGTCTAATGCAACACATGCAAAGATGCAACTATAGCAGGCTCGGCTATTCTAAACATGGCATGTGAAATGCAACAGCTATCAAGTACTCAACTTGGAATTGAAATACAGATGCAGTTTGTATGATGCGCCGAGCCCGGTGCATGCAATACAGATGAATGATGCAAACATGCTGTCATATCGTATGCTAATTGAAATATGCCCTATATCTAACCATCATAAGCGGGTAAATAAAAGGGAGAAAGACGTGGGGTTGGAAGACATACATCACACTCACCCCCACTTATTACAGTTATGCCCTCGCGCAGAGGGTCCGAATAAATAATACAGACCCAAAATAAAAGAATATTACAGTCCGAAATATTACAGTCCGAATAATATACAAATTCCTAATTAATTAACAAATTAACTAAGAAAGCTGTAAAACTGGCATACAAGCCAGAGACTGCCTTGCTTCTGACGGATGAGACATGTTGGGCTGCTTGGCGCGGAAATCCACTGGGATGCCCCAATCCACCTCTGTTTGCAATTTTTCTCGAAATGCGTGCCAGACTCCGAAAAGGTGCTGATTCTTGATGTTGCTGCAACAGAGAGCAGGAAAAGGGCATAGCAATGTATTTCACAAATATATGCATGCCTCGATCCTCGTGCCACCAATCACGCATACCGATGCATGATGGCCGAGGAATCGGATTGCACAACTCAATATCAGATTAATGCAAATGATGACATAACAAAACCTAACTCCATCATGGATAATCCGGAGTGTCGGCGACTTGGGAATTGAGACCCGTTCCGCCGCTCGGAGTGCGAAACGTACCTCGTTTCCCGCGCAATATGCATGATATGCGTGAAATGCAGCTAACATGTGATATAGCATGCACAATGCTATGAAAATGGGATGCCTCGAAATGCGTACCCACGGGCACGCGAACCGAGGCGATGACATACAGGCATGAAATGCAATGATGGGCTTACACCAATATGAGAGGGCCTCAGCCACACTCACATAGGATGCCGGAATGATAAGAAAGAGGTGCCTCGAAATGCGTGCCCACTGGCACGCAAACCGAGGAAATGATGAAATGCAAACCAGATAAAACAGAGTGTCTCGAAATGCGTGCACACGGGCACGCAAATCGAGGCGGAGGCATACGCAATGCCAATCGGATAAAACAGAATGTCTCGAAATGCGTGCACACGGGCACGCAAACCGAGGCGGAGGCATACGCAATGCCAAGCGGATAAAACAGCGTGTCTCGAAATGCGTGCACACGGGCACGCATACCGAGGCGATGATGAAATGAAAATCGGATAAAACTGAAGTGTCTCGAAGTGCGTGCACACGGGCACGCAAGTCGAGGCGATGATATGCGATGCAAAAAAAAATCGAATAAAACCAAAGTGCCTCGAAATTGCGCGCCCACAGGCACGCAAACCGAGGCGATGATGCGAAGCAAAATCGGATAAAACCGAAGTGCCTCGAAATGTGCGCCCACAGGCACACAAACCGAGGCGATGATATGCGATGCAAAAATCGGATAAAACCGAAGTGCCTCGAAATGCGCGCCCACAGGCACGCAAACCGAGGCGATGATATGCGATGGAATGGCATACGGAATGCAACGATGGACTTACACCTACATGGGAGAGCCTCAGCTCACTCACATAGGAGGCCGTCGGATAAAACGGAGGTGCCTCGAAGTGCGTGCACACGGACACGCAAACCGAGGCAATGCATTAAGGCATGAAATGACATGGGAAATGATATGCAAGCATGGCAATGGAATTTCAGCACCTAAATAAAGGGGGAAACAGCCCCGAAACAATTCGAAATGACACCCGAAGCATGCAATCATCCCGAAAATGTGAAATTAAGCCCCGAAATGGCCTATAGCCATGCTATACATGCAAAATATGATCATGGCAGAAAGAACAGTAGCAAGGCAGTCCCAAATATAGCATTTTTTCAGTAACAAACTTGGCCAAAATGCAAGCATAGATAGATCAACAATAGCATGCAAAGTTAGTGGCCAAAAGAGGAGTATAATGGGAGATGGTATATACAAACACCAAATGAACAAACTTTCTTCTACAACATTGAATATTAGCTAAAAATAAGCATATATGCAGAAGATGACATCCTCAAAATCAGAACACAAACATACTAAAAGATCCATGCAAAATAGGCTCCAAATAGGCTATAACAAGAGACATGCCAAACTATACACCAAACAGCAAACTTTTCTTCATGAAACATGTAAAGGAGGTCAAAATAAGACCAAAGTCAGTAGGGGTCGAAGTCCCAAAAACAAATAGAAATAGGTCAAAAATTGCATACAAAATGGGCACACTTGATGAAATTTGAAGGAAGTGGTATATACAGTGGCCAAATGAAGTTGAGCTCCTCTACAATGTTGTAGAGGGTCTCAAAATAAGCACAAAAGCAGTAGGGGTCGGACCCCTAAAAACAAGCACAAATAGGCCAAAACTAGCATGCAAGATAATGGCATAAAAGCTAGGTATTGAAATAAGTGTATCATAGAAGCATCAAATGAAGTTGAGCCCTTCTACAAAGTTGTAGAGGGGCTCAAAACAAGCATAAAAGCAGTAGGGGTCGGAGCCCCAATTCTCAACCAATTGGAGTATAGAAATGAATCAAGAAAAAGCCCTAAAAGTTGGTTTTGAAGACTTACCCTTGAAGACTTGTCTTTCTTTGCTTCTTGGCTTGGATTTGTAGCCTCTTGACCTCTGAAGAACACTTCCTCACTGCTGGAATTGAAGTTGGAATGGTGAGGCTAGGGGTTGATGAAGAGATCAAGCAAGACTTGAAGCTTTTTTGAAGGTTTTGGCTATGGAGATTAGGGTTTTGAGAGAGGTGCTCTTGAAGACAAAATTTCTAACCTTGAGGAAGGAGGTGATGGTCCCTTTAAGTAGGCAAAACAAGGTGTAGAGTGGGAGGGAAATGGAGACAATCCCTCCCTCCTGAAATATCCCCCGGATGGGGGGATATTTTGAGAAAAATATCCGGACAGCTGGGATGCACTGGAAAGGAAGAAGCTGGTCGGCCAGGTGGTTTTCTGCAAGGGGGCCGGCCGGCCACCCCACCTGGTCGGCCAGCCACTCACCATGGCCGGCCGGCCACCCCCAAAAAATGAACAAAATATTTTCTGGCCGACCTGTATGCCAAGTTGTCCTCCAATGTGTGTAGAATAAGGCCCCAAGGTCGGAATCTGGCAACTCTGAAGCAGAAGTCACAACATAGAGCTTGAAGAAGAGGCTCAAAAAGGAACTCAACAATTTCTGGCCGACCATATACTTTTTGTGTCCTCCAAGATGTGTAGAACAAGGATCCAAGGTTGGAATTTGGCAACACTGAAGCAGGAGACACAACATAGAGCTTGAAGGAGAGGCCCAAAAATGAAACCCACAGTTTCTGGCCGACCACCAACTTTTTGTGTCCTCCCATGTTCCCTCATCACAAATATGTAACTTTGGTCGGAAGAAAATACCCCCAGGGTGTTCAACATTGGCCCGGAAGTGAGAAAAACGGGTTCCGGAGGAGCGAAACTGGTTATCTGGGATAATTGCTGGCTTCTCACCCCCCAGTGATCTTCCTGATGTTGAAACAGAGGTACCTGCCAAGTTTGAACAAAAACAAATGAGAAATGAATGCTCGGGACCAAAACCGAGCAATTCGGGATCCCGAAAATGAGCATCTGATGCCGGAAGTGGTGTTCAGCAGCGAAGTGGGTATCTGCGACCCCAGTGTCCCTCGGAATGACAAAACAGAGGTACCTGCCGAAAACCGGAGAAAGCGGATGCGAAAAGAATGCTCGGGACCAAAACCGCGCAGTTTGGGGTCCCGAAAACTGGCTACAGGTACCGGAAGTGGCATACGGCCACGAAGTGGGCATCAGGGGCCCCAGTGTTCCTCGGAACATTAAAACAGAGGCACATGCCAAAAACCGGAGAACTCGGAGATGGTTGGGCGGTCCCGAGCCAAGGCACACGGCCTAACGGTTCCGAAAACCGGGAACCGGGCTCCGAAATGGGCAAAATGGCCTACGGCCACGAAACGTAGCTCACGGCCACCGGGAGATAGTCTACGGGACCACTCCCTTCCCTTAAGAAAGAAAACAGAGAAAACCGAGTCTGGTTCGCAAACCGAGACAAGGCACAGAAGAGGGTTCGGAAGTCCGGAGGCAGGGCGCACGGCCGCAACTCTGAGACTTCTGAACGAGCACAGTATGCAACATCATCGAGCGCTCAACCGGTGACGTCTGAGTCTTAAGGTCGGTCAAAAATGGGGTGTCTACAGTACTCCAGTGTGTTGGAGGAGATAGGGGATGTACTCCACACACATATGTGTTCATATACTTTAACACATTATTTATGTATCTTTGTTTGGGAGGAGATAGGGGATGTACTCCATATGTGTTCATATACTTTAACACATTAATTATGTATCTTTGCTTGGGAGGAGATAGGGGATGTACTCCGTATGTGTTCATTTACTTTAACACATTATTTATGTATCTTTGTTTGGGAGGAGATAGGGGATATACTCCATATGTGTTCATATACTTTAACACATTAATTATGTATTTTTGTTTGGGAGGAGATAGGGGATGCACTCCGTATGTGTTCATTTACTTTAACACATTATTTATGTATTCTTGTTTGGGAAGAGGTTGGGGATGGGCTCCATAGATAATTAAGCGGGCCGGAGTGTCTGGGGTGAGAGTTCCGAAACCTTATGAATTGAGATGCATGAACAAAGTTGTCAAGTGGAGTATTAGTTACATGAGTTGTAGTCTCATTTTGAATTAAGGGTAACGGATGTGTTAGTAGGTCGAGCGCTGTCTCACCTAAATTGTTTGGTTAGATAATGAACCATATTTAGAAATTGTAAATGCTAACTAAGAGAAGTGGGTAGTAGCATGGCTGTGATTGTTGTCGGATTATGAGAAGAACGTAAATTGGTGTACATGTGTTATTCATTTGTTGAATGTTAATGTATTAGTTATTTCTCATATGGGGTTTAGTATATCTCTACTGGGTTTTAGCTCACCCTACTTGGGACACCATTTTCAGGTACAAGAGGCATGTTAAGTTTCAGATCTTTGCTTCGGGGGTTTTCGGAGTTGAAGACTCTGCTTCGTCATTTGTTTTATTGATCACATGTAAATACAAGCCGAGGGCTTTACTTGTAATAGAGTTAGAACTCTTCTTTTGTGTAACCAAATAACAACTTGGAAAGGTGTAAGCCCGCATGGCATTTTATTTTGTTTGTAAACATTTGTAATTTATATGAAAGACTCATTTTGTAATATTAACTCTGATGTAAGTTTGGAAATGTGATCTATCTACCATGTGTATAGAACTGTTAGATGTTGGGATTATTTATTATTTTGAGGGCGTTACAATTTATTACGGGTCTGTTTTAATAATTTGAACTATTAATTTTGTCGGACATTTTGGGTATATCATTTATGCAAAAAATTAAATCGATATGATAATTATAGCCTATTCATTAAAAAATGAACGACAATTGTGTTTTTAAAAATATATAATTTATTTTTTTGTGACAAACGTAATAAATTGAATAGGTTATAATTATTAAATCGATCTAATTTTTTGTGTGAATAATATACTCAAAGCGCCTGACAAAATGACTAATTAGAATTATTAAAATGGGCCTTATGGTGAGCCCATAGGCCTAGGCATTCTATTTGAACCCAAAAAATATCTCAATACGCCCAATTTAAATTTATAAATTTTAATTCTTATTATATCTTAATGTGAATTTACCAATAAGGGCAACACATATTAAACCCTTAAATAAATTTTTTTTTTTTTCCTCATGGTACATCCTAATCCATTATTCCTATTCAAATCTCTACATCTTCTTCCCCAAGAGATCAAAGTTATTTTGTCTTCTTCTTCTTCTTCTTCTTTCTCATTCCAAAACTCCAATCCACCCTATCAAAACTCACAATTATCATTAATATCATTGTTTTTTATTATTTTGAAACCCTAAATTCTAGAAGAAAGTTTGAATAATCAAACAATGAATGAAAGTGATAATCAAGATAATTTTTTGAAACAACCCATCAAAGAGGAAGTAAGCATTCATATAAAAATCAAAATATAATTATTAATTTCTGTATTTTTTTCACATGTCCCATTACGATGTTAAATCATTCAATTTTCAAAATCATATAAATAGCATTATAACTTTTAATAAAAAAAAAAATTGAGATAATCTTTGAACTCAATGATCATATTAGTATCCTTCACACAAAAAAAGAGCTATATCTTGTGACACTTTTTAATAAAAAAAAAAATTTACGTCCTTTTACTCTTTCTTTCTATTGAACTTTATGTTTGTTTTGGGAAAAAAAAAAACACAAAAAAACACAAAAAATTATTGTTTCTATTATTTTCTTATTCTGTGTTTTTTATGCACATACACTTAAATTGTGAAAAAATATAGAAACAAATTAAATAAAAGAGGTAAGCCAAGCAAGATAGTAGTGTTTTCCCATTCAAGCATTTTGTCAAACACATAGTTATCAACAAATTAGAATAGCAAAATAGCAATAGAACTGTCAAATACATAGCAATCAACAAATCGTTATAGCAAAATAGTAAGAGAAGAAAGAGATACAAAAAAACAGAGACAAGGAGATGAAGCTTGTCAATGGTGACTCTGATTATGGAGTCCTTTGCAGATGCCTCTTGTGTATCAATTTGAAAGGTTTTTCAAATATATATATATATTTAATTTGATTATTATTTATTATTTGGGTTTATTAAGGGTAATTTAGGAAAAGTTATAGGGTGTACTCAGAGTAATATAAAATTTTAAATAATTAAAAAGGGTGTACTTAGAAACAGGAAGTACTTAATAATTTTTTGGGGTAAATAGAATCCCCCCATAGGCCTGGACAAAATTTGACATCTCATCATGCATAGGCAAAGTACATTAATAGGAGAGATTTGTACATATTAGATGGGCTAGGCTTTTTCTAGTTTACATTTAAGTTAAAAGGTATTGTCCGGCTTCGTGATCCAACAAAAATTTCATTTTAATGATGCAAAGCATTTATTTTTAGAACCGTCAATTATATAAATTAATCAAATGTATTATATTATTCAAAATGACATTTTACAAATTAATATATAAAAAAGGGAAATTCCATGATATGTGTATAACGTTTGTGATCTTTGCTTATCTATGAGGGTATTAGTTATGATATGATTATACACATTGTAATATTAGTTATAATTTATTGTGAAATTACTTCTGACATTATTTTAATTATATTCTATGTGGTGTTTGATTGTAAGTTAGTTTTTTAGTTATAACTGAAAAGAATTCAATGAAAATATTTATGATAATCAATCTGTTGGCTTTTTTGGCTTTCGAAAGTTAATATTGTAATTTTAAGCATGCCAGTAAGGATCAATCAGTCCTTACAGAAGATTGATTGCCAACCAATTATCAGACGATTGTGTTTTAGTTCTCTTAACCTCAATGAAGAGGACTTTTACTGGTGGCTTGTTTAGGAGAATCTGATAAATAACAACAAGTGAAGAATAATTTCAAAATTTCATTAAGTAAAATGAAAAACTTACAATGATTTGACCTGGCATCGTAGAGGTTTACAGCAACAAACTATTTGAAACTACTCCTAGGAATGAAGTGCGGTACAAGAATTGAAGTGTAGAAATGTAAAAACTGGAAAGAAAAATGAAGTAAATAAACTAGTTTTTTGATCTGAGTCTGGATCCTTTATTTTGGGGCCTTCTCTGCTATTTATGCTTTTCATTAATAACCGTCGAAGTGGGCTTTCAACTGTTGAAATGCTCTCCATGATTACTGAACATGCTCCATCTCAGTCAGTCTCATTATGCCACTTCTTGCAGTTAGGCTTCTCTCCTAATTTTTGAATTTAAATATATGAGTAATCGTTAGGCCACATCATCTTGTATTTCTTCACTGATCCAGTGCTATGCAAATCCATGATTACCAATGCTAACTACCACATGTCTGATTTCGATTGAAGACTTGAATTAACTCCCCATATTGTCCTCATCTTGCCACGTGTTAAGCTGTGATTGGCTTATACAAATTAGGTAGCCAACAATACCACCCGCACTAATATACTCAATACTTGGTGATATTAGTAAACTGATGCAATCCACTCACATTCTAAGACGTGTATGGACTCTGTATATTTTGGTAGCATAACCACTTTTGAATAATGAAGCAGTGAACTTCATTAAATCCTTATATCTTGCACTTCCATTCTTTGAGTAGACAAAGAGACTGGTACATCCCCAATGGCCAATCACACTTTCTCCCACATTGATCGAGCATATGAGAAGTCTATGGAAGATGATTGTAAGCCTTGAAAGAATCTCAATGCATTTATTGGTTACACTTATCCGCCTTAATTTATGCAAGTTATGAAAACTTTTGCAACTTACTAACTTTTAGACGAAAAGTTTGCCAACTATGAACCCTTGGATCAAGCATTTGCAAAAATGGATCTTGGAAACTCTTCTTCTTCTGCCTCACCATCCTCTGCATAGGACATAGCTGCTTCTTCTTCTGCCCTACCACTCTCTGCATGGGACACAACTACTTTTTCTTCTACCCCACCACCCTCTGCATGGGACATAGCTGCTTTTTCTTCCTCCAGGTCTACTAGCTAGGAAAACTAGCCAGAACCTGATGAATCCAAACTACGAGAACGAATTCACCATCGATTTGTCGATTTCACTGATCCTCTGTCTATAGCTCCTTTTGCTCGGAGCTCAGTAGTTTACCCCTATGTACCCATTGACCACCGACATAGTCTAGAGGACAACTTACTCATGGCGTAGTACACATCGTCCATGCCCACGAAGATAGTGCGAGCAACTCCTTGTTTAGAGGAAGCATAAGGATACAATCTGTCATTCTTAGTCAAGAAGGCAAAATTTTGCTCTTCTGACTGGCTTGAGTGTGTGAATAACCCCCAGTTCCCTTCTTCCTTTGGAATGGACCCTTCTACGCCTCCTTTTCCTCGAATCCTCACTGGATGGAGGAACTGAAACTTACTCTCTTCGAGAATTAGTTTCTTCCTTCCTACCAACCCCCAAATCTTCCCACTACATTTGAGCGATACCAAGCTCAACTTTTGCTTGCAGCCTTTTCTCATTTGCCCTTCAATGTTCTTGGAGATGATATTCCTCTTAAGAACTTTCGATGGGCCTATGACATTATGACTTGGGGTCATGTCCTCAACCCTATTGCTTAAGCAGAACTTCGGATGTTTTTGGATCAACTCCCACTTCTTCTCTATTGGTACCAAATTTCTTTGGCTACCACTAATTCTTTGGACAAAATCTCGGCCCATTGAATTCAAACCCAGTACGAAGTAGAGAATCTCATTGATGAATATAATGACTTCAAGAATAAGGATTTTGCATACTGGGATGATCTAGATATAGATAAGATAGAACAAGGATTGAAGGAAATGGAGTTCGAAATGAAAGCTGAAGAGCTTTTCCATCAAATAAGAACATATCAGCTACAACAACCCAGCTTGGATAGGACAGAGGACAGAATAAAGAATGAACATAAATTCATTAACCACTGCTGGAGCAAATTTCATGACCTTGTTATTCTTTCTATTCCTTATTTTTATGAGATTGAATTTGTAGCCAAGAAGGCTTTCTAATGTAATTATTTTCACATCAATAAAGCTAGGTTTTCTTTCTTTATTCAGCATGGTCTGGTTTTATAGTCCAATTGTATGCTTAATTTATATGGTTGTTGTGACTTAACTCCTCATTATGTTCAAAGATGCTTCGAATCAACCAATTTTGCTCTGAAGCCTAACTCAAAAACTTCCAAAGTGTGGAATTTTCTCTTAAGAAGAGTAACCTTTGCTTTACGTTCCAATTATATGGCTAACACAGTCTATCTTTGTTTAACTAACAGCTTCGAATTAACCAACTTTGCTTCGAAACACAATCTACATGGTTCGAAGTATAGAATTTTCCTTAGCCCGCTTACTCTTAAAGAGAGAGCTTCTTTTGAGTTTCTTCACTACTTGACCAAATACTAGTTTTGTAATGTTTATTTATCTTGAAGTTCAAAATATCAAGCATGAACCATGTTCCTACAAAAAAAAAACTCCTTCGAAGGACTCCATCCTTCATTGAAAACCTAAAAGCATGCTTTTAAGTTTTTCGAACCAAATTAATCCCAATCACTCTTGAATTTGGGACATAATTCTTTGTTCGAAGTCAATTGCTTGCTTCTGAAACCGTTTCACAATCAGGCTTTAAAGCCAGCCTCTTATTTTAAAAACCTATAGAGACTTCGAAGCCAACTACACTTTGTCAAGTTTGGTACTCAACATATGTTTCCCTTCAAAAACTTTTCTTCATTTTAAATTTGAGACCCTCCATATTTTAAAATAAGGGTTTTAATTTCACATGGACCCAAACCATAAAATAATCATTTCGGATCCACCTAACCAACTCAACTTGTTCGGGTAACTTTTGGACAGAAAGGTTTAAAAATCCCTTTCCTTCGTATTCCACCTATCTACTTGCCCAAAATTTCCTTTATCTCACTTTCAAACTTGTCTGCAACTTTTGCTTCTTATTCACCTTCCTTCTTCACCCCTTCAGTAGCGGTTTCTCTGAAAGTGCAATCCGTTGAGCGTGTGAGTCCCTTTGTAGCTTTAAGGAGACTCATCAATAAAGAATGTGAAAAGTACAAAGCTGGTGAACAGTGTGCTGTTAATGGACGCATTCTTATTCTTTGCCGTCATGCTCAAGGAGAGTATGTACTTGGACCCATTTTCAAGGAGGCCCCCGCTCAGCTCGCTGCCTTATACCCTCGTCTGGACTATCATTGCTTACTCTACAAGGGGGCCCTTGATTGGGGAAACTGGAGGTTAAATCGACCCCACCATTGCTGGCCCACAATGAGACCTGAATGGGAAGAATGGTATGATCGAGTTGTCCCCGCTAGGACACTTGACCTTCAGGAACTCTGCCTCCTTGATGCTCTTCGACTAGCCAGGTTTCTTATTCCTAAAGACCCTTTCCTCATACCTGTTGCATTATGTTTTTGGAAATCTTCTTTTAACTTTTTCCAATTTTGACGTGGTATGATGGCCCCTACCATTCTGTATATATGTCATCTCTTAGGGTTATCCCCCATTGGCATTCCTTTTGGTCCTGACTACCCTGACCTTAACATGCTTTTTTCCATCCCTCATTGAACTCCTCCTTTAGTGATTTTGTACACTCTGAAAACCCAAGGAAAGGCCCTGTGTTAGACAGAGAGTTCTTCTCATTTCTTTTGTATTGCCTTTGTAAATTCTTGTTTTATACTTCCTCTCAGAGAATTATGCCTGAGTTTGCTCCCTTTGCTAAAGCTCTAGCTTTGGGGAAGAAAATAGCATTGGTTCCATATGTTCTAGGTCATGTGTATAGAGCTTGCTCCCAATTTTGTGAAAAACCTTTAGATGCCAATCAAGGGGGGCCACTCTGGATATTACAGCTCTGGCATTTTTCTTATTTCACTGTTTTGCATTCTAAGTGTTTGAAATTTTTGCTATCAAACCCTACTTCTTGTGGAATAAAATATGCCAGAGTTTCACTTTATCCCTCTACTTTTGCCTACTATTTTACTTTCTTCCATCAACTTCCAGCTTCCCCTCTTTCTCACACCTTTTTTTGTCTCTTTGAAGCCAACATTGGCCCAACCTGGTTAAGGACTTTCTTGCCTGATAAAAACTGTTCCCAGCCTCAGCACAGGGATATGTGGGCTTCTATTTACACTCCCAGAGAGCTTTTTATTGGCACTGTAAATCCTAGAGCCTACAAGTGCATAGCAGAAGCCTACTGCCTTGCTCAATTTGCCAAGAAATTTGGGCTTACCTAAGGGATCCCTATTCCTCTTTACAGTCAAACCAACCCCAATCTTACCACCAGAGAACTGAAGGTGCAAAGACCCATGTTAGAGGAGACAACCTCCAAATTAATTCAGAACTTAATAGAATTTCAGTTCAGTCCCTTCATCTCACAAGGCACTACCCTAAAGAGGTACCAAAACTGGTGGTCAGCAAATATGGAGGTACACTTGGCCGTTCCCCCTCAAGATCTATTGGTTGGTCTAGACTTACCTTCTCAGGTCTAGCCTAAGGGGACTGGGCTCATCACTCCTTCTACAGCTCCTACCATCTCAGTTTCTGCTCCTGCTGCCACAAAGAGAGCTCTTTCTACCTCTCCTCCTTCTCCTAGAGTTACTAGGGCTGCTTTGAAGAAAGGCATGCATTCCTTATCTTTATTTTCCCTTCTCTTTGTAATGCTTAACTCTTTTATTTATAGCTTTCTTTTTCATGCAAGAGCTTCACAAGTAGATTCTCCTCAAAGGGCTCAAGACCTAAACATTCTTAAGGACAAGCAACAACAGCAAAAGAAGAGAAAACTTGTGCTTAGTCCTGAAGAGGAGGAAGTATCCGAAGAACCACCACTTAAGAGGAAGAAGAAAATAACAATCTCCCCCTCAGATTTCAATGACGATCCTGCTCATCAAGTGGCTGTCAAGGCAGTCGAGAAAGAGCTATCCAAAGAATTGGTATTTTTTCAAAGGTCCGAGAAAATGAGATAGCAGCAGATAATAAGGAATGAGACAGCTACTGCAGATTCATTTCAAAGAGAAACTGCAAAGAGGCAACAAACTGCTGAACATTATGCTCTTCGCAGTTCTCCAACCATCATCACTACTACTTTCGAGGATGGTAATTTCCTTCAGCCCTTTTTTTTTTTTTTTTTTTGATAATTCCCTTTTCCCAAAATTTTAACAATAAAACTTTCCGTTACTTCTTACTTTCTGATTTGCAGTAACAGTTATTCCACCTTCTCTTTTGACAAAGGTTTCCTCAGTCTTATCTAAAGTTAAAAACCATTAGAGGCAGCCTCGATAAGGAGGAAGAAAGTCAACACTAATGTGCCCTTAAATGTAGAGCCCATCCAAACAATACTTCCACTTCCAAGCTCTACATTCTCCATACCTTTTTTGAGGCAGGATATTCCTATATCCTTATCCTTTGGCCTTCCACTTCCAAGCTTTACATTCTCCATACCTTTTTTGAGGTAGGGTATTCCTATATCCGTATCCTTTGGCTTAACTCCATACCCTCCTTATCTATCCTTTACCTCAGCCCAATTTACTCTTCCAACCATCTTGGTTGCTCCTTCCCCACCTGAGGAGATCCTAGTTATCACTTCATCTTTAGTGATAGCTGATACTCCCAGAGAAGATACTGGCAGCTCACTAATTCTTTGTCCACCATCACTATCCAGCTCCAGTCCTTCTTCTCTTGACTTACTGGTGGCCAGGACTATAGAAACTGCTAGGGACACTTTATCCTCCTCTCCTATCCCTATGCAGTCATCTCTTCCTTCCACTAAAGACCTTTCTGTGCCACCAATGTCGATGGAAGAGATGGACATTTTTTAAGCTAGGTTGGCTAGCCTTTTTCACATGCCTTCTATCATTCCAGCAGCCAATAATGAAGCTGAGCCATTGGTTTTGGCTGACTCTCTCTTAGAAATTTATGAGAGCTCTTCAACCATCAGTAGGGCTTCCTTGCCTTCACTGGACTTGGGCATCTATTTGGAATTGCTGACATTATTCTCAAGGATCCCATTCGAAGCCTTGCAAAGACCTATTATCAAGAATGGTTTCCTCTAGTGCTGCAAGATCCTTGAGCAATCCAACATGACTATTTCAAGTCACTTGTCCTAGGCAGCAGCTACCGTAGATTGTTATGTCAACATTTGCCATATTACCAAAGCTGTAAAGGAGAAACTATTAAAAGACAAGGAATTTGTTTCCGATATACATGCCAAGGTGTCTGAATTGAAAGGACAACATTCCTCTGTCTCTCAATTTCGAACCTAACTCTTGGAGAAGAAAGCTTAATTAGAGGAAGAGTTATCAGCAATTAACTTGGCTTTGGATCGAACTGCTACAAAGCTGCAAATCACCAACCAAGGGCTGGCTAATCGAAATATGACATGGCTATAGTCATTCAATTGTTCCCATCCCGTAGGAGTAGAGAATCAATTGTACGGGAACAACTGAAACATTGTACTGACTTTTGGGCCAATCTATGGCTGCATATATTTAACTCCTTATGAAATGAAATCTTTATTTACTATTTGAGTGTTTTCATACTTCTCTATTTTAGCATTTTCTACACTCATTGTGTTTCCTATATAGTTGGATAATAAGGTTTCAAGTACCTGCCATTAATTTTCTTAGGGTGTACATAACCATTCAAATTTCTGAAATGGTATGCTCCCTCAAGCAAGACTTTATGAACTTGATATGGTTGTTCCCAATTAGGTGACCATTTGCCAAACTTATTGCTTTTAATTCCTATTGGGAGTATTATCTTCCATACCAAATTACCTTCATCAAAGCTAATGTGCTTGACTTTCTTATTATAGTTTTTAGTTGCTTTCTTCTTTTGAAAAAGAATGCTATTTAATGCCGAAATTCTAGCTTCATCCACATTTTCTAATTCCAAGAACATGCTCTGATGGTACTGTTCAGGAGCTAACTAGTCTGGCATCTCACCCTCAATGACTTAATGTTAATCTCTATAGATAACATTATATCATGCCCATCTACGAAGGCATAAGGAGTAACTCCTATACTTGACCTTAGAGAAGTCCTATAAGCCCACAATACATCCAACAACAAGTTATGCCAATCCCTAGGATTGTCTTCCACAACTCTTTGTATTCCTTTTTTCAAAGACTTATTGGATGATTCTGCTTGACCATTTGCTTGTGCATAATAAGGGGTGGAATTAACAAAGCTAATTCCAAACTCTGCCGCGAAAGACTTTACCATCTTTCCATCAAATACAGTCCCATTATGCACAGTTATGGTCTATGGGATGCCAAGCCTGTGAATCAAATCTTTAAAAAACCCCATAACTTCAATTTGGTTTACAGCTTTATATGGTTAAGCTTCGACCCACTTAGTGAAGTAGTCTATGGCCACTAAGATGAAACAATGGTGCTTCGAAAAGGGTGAATGTATTTTTCCTATCATATCCATAGCCCAACCTCTAAATGGCCAAGTTTTCACAACTGTATGCAAATCAATTATTGGCACATGTCTTATCATGCCATGCTTTTGGCATGCCTGGCAACCTCTAGCATATTTTATACAATCTTTAAGGATGGTGGGCCAATAGTAAGAATGCCTTTGAAGCAGCCATCTCATCTTCACACCAGACTGGTGAGCACCACAGATGCCTTCATGAACTTCAGCCATGGCTGTCAATGTCTCCTTTAGCCCTAGACATTCCAATAACAACCCATTTACTCCCCTTTTGTACAGAGCATTACCATACACTGTGTATTGCATAGATTGTAATTTGATCTTTCTGCTGGCTTTCGAAGATGAGCCAATTAGGTACTGCATTATTAGATGCCTCTAATCTTGATCTTGTAAGTCATTATGATTGACTTCTAACACCACATTCCTTTTAGCTAAAGGTGGTATTAATTTTTGATATGTTGCTTGACTTATGTTCATTTGAGTGTGATCTCTTCTTCTGAAATTCAAAACTTTCTGAGCTACATCATTGGCTTTGTTATTCATAAACCTTGGGATATAAGTCACATTTGCTATCTGAAACCAAGAAAGCAAATGTAATGCAACAACATAGTATGGCAACATGCTTGCACTTTGACATTTGAAAATTCCTTTCACTTGGTTGACCACCAATTGAGAATCTCCAACTATATCAACTGCATGAGCTTGTAATTCAATAAGCATTTCCAATCCCATTATCAAAGCTTCATATTCAGCTTGATTATTAGAACAAGTAGTTTCATCCACTCTGAAACTGTGTGTGGTTTCTACCCCCTATGGTAACTTAATTACAACACCAGTCCCAATCAAACCATTGGCCTTTGACCCGTCGAACCACATTTGCCATGGCTCAACATTGATCATACCAAGATCCATTATCTCCTGGCTTTCCATTTGACATGGATGATCTGCCAAAAAGTTAGCCAAAACTTGTTGTTTTACTGTCTTTTGGGGAACATATTCTAGATGAAACTCTGACAAGGCTAATATCCATTTACCAATTCTTCCTCTCAACATTGGTCTAGATAACATATACTTAACCAAATCTGTGGTTGCAATTACCGAGACAACATTAGGCAAAAGATAATATCTTAATTTTATTGCTGCAAAGTACAATGTAAGGCATAACTTTTCTGCAGTTGAATATTTACTTTCACAAGAATTTAAAAATCTACTAGGGTAATAAACTGCTTACTTCTTGCCTTCTTGATTGTCCTGGGTTAGGAAAGCTCCCAATGAATCCTCTGCTGCAGCAATGTATAACTTTAAAGGCTTGTCACTCTTTGGTGGCATTAGCACTGGAGGCTTGGCCAAGTAGGCTTTAATTTCTTCGAAAGTAGTTTGATGCTCTGCTGTCCACACAAACTCTTCATCTTTTAGCTTTAATAAAGAAGAAAATACTTTAGTTTTCCCTGCAGTGTTAGAAATAAATCTTCGAAGAAAATTAACCTGACCAAGGAACTTTTGTACTTCTTTCTTACTTGATGGAGGCTTGGCCTCAATGATGGCTTTGGCTTTATTATGATCAATCTGTATTCCCTTCTTGTTTACTACATGGCCCAAGAAGTTTCCAGCTGATACACCAAAAGCACATTTGAGAGGATTAAGCTTCAACTTGAACTTTCTCATTCTTTCGAAAGTTGCTTCCAAGTGAACCAAGTGTTCTTCCATGGACTGGGATTTTACTACAATGTCATCAATGTAACACTCTAAATATCCTACAATGAGATCATGAAAGATAGTGTTCATTGCCCTTTGATATGTAGCCCCCAGCATTCTTCAGACCGAATGGCATTTTGACCTATTCGAAGGTGCCAATGTTCCCTGGACATCTGAATGCTGTCTTATGGACATCCTCTTCTGCAATGCAAATTTGGTTGTAGCCAGAATGCCTATCCATCATAGACAAAATCTTGTGCCTAGCTGAACTGTCCACCAATAAGTCTACTATGGGCATGTGGTACTCATTTTTTGGAGTTGCTAAGTTCAGGCTTCTAAAATTGATGCATACCCTCAATTTACCATTCTTTTTAACTACAGGCACAATATTGGACAACCATTCAACATATCTGGCTGTTCTAATAAAACTTGCCTTAAGGAACCTAAGAATTTCCCCCTTGACCTTTTGAACCACCTCAGGACTAATCCTTCTTGGTTTTTGCTTGTATGACTTGAAATTAGACTTCATAGGGAGCCTATGTTTTACTAATGATCTATACAATCTAGGCAGCTCATTATAAGACCAAGCGAAGCAATCCTTATATTGTTTTAAGACAACCAATAAGTGGCTTCTATCACAAGGACTTAACCAAGCACTAATAGAAATAGGTTTCTATGCAGAACCTTCCCATAAATTGACTTCTTCCAAGGGGTGTGGTACTTGAGTACTTACTAATGCTTCTCTTTTGATTTCTTCTACCTTTGAAGCAATTTCTTTGCTTTGTTCTGCTTCCACTATCTCTGGTTCAACATCTTTGCCTTCTTCCTCATAGACAAAGTCTGTCTGTAAGGCTTCTTCCTCCTGTATTTCCTGGACCTTTGTTTCGATGTCCAATGCACAGTATTTATCAAAGGTCAAAGACCTGACCTGTTGTTGCCCCTGTTTACAGCTAACTACAATGGCTTCTTTCTCTTGTTCTTGAATCTTCTAGACTATCGATTTTATGTCCAACATTGAAAACTTAACTAAAGCCATGGGTCTGGCTTCTTCGGTTTCATCTTCTTGCCTACAACCAGGCATCATTATCATCCTTCATAACAAATTCTTCATCAGCACTCTCCTGCACTAAGTATTTCAGGTGTGCTACTTCCTCATTAGCCGTCACTTCGGCTAAACCATCAGGTTTTCTCAATATATTGGGTGGTGTCACTCTTGCAGAAATGTAAAAAACTGTAAAAACTGGAAAGAAAAATGAAGTAAATAAACTGGTTTTTTTTATCTAAGTCTGGATCCTTCATTCTGGGGCCTTCTCTACTATTTATACTTTTCATTAATAATTGTCGAAGTGGGCTTTCAACCGTCGAAATGCTCTCCGTGATTGCTAAACATGCTCCCTCTCAGTCAGTCCCATTACGCCACTTCTTGCAGTTAGGCTTCCCTCCTGATTTTTGAATTTAAATATATAAGTAACCATTAGGCCACATCATCTTGTATTTCTCTACTGATCTAGTGCTACACAGATCCATGATTACTAATGCTAACTGCCACGTGTCTGATTTTGTTTGAAGACTTGAATTAACTCCTTATATTATCCTCATCTTGCCACGTGTTAAGCTGTGATTGGCTTATACAAATTAGGTAGTCAACACAATCCCATAAATGTTAGAACTTCCAACTTTACTTTTAAACCTGTGAACAACCTTCCCAATTCTTGCTCCAAAAGAAAGCAGTAAGTAACGGGGGGGATGAAGGAAGGAAGCAAGTTGAGAGTAAATTCCATTTCAATGCTTCTTGGATTTGCAGTTTTCAGTAGAGGACTTTATTTTTTATCCCAATAAATTCATAATGAATAATCTTAAGACAAACTTCACTTTAGCTCTATAGTTTAAGTCATGTGCAGATTATTATCTTGACGTTTAGAAATGACTATATAACCCTCACATGATTTGTGGACTAAAGTGTACCATTAAAATTTTGTCCAACTTAACAATAATTGTGAAATATGTAATTATATGTTCATTTCAAATTTCAAGGGGGAAAATCACACATGGAATGGAATATAAGGGGGTTAAAGTGCACTTTGTCTTCCAAATAAATGACGAAAATGGAGGGGTATTTTAGTATTTTTAATTTAATCATTAACGGGCCTAACAGTATACTTCAGTCCACAAATCACGAGGGGATTATGTGGTCATTTCCAAAATGTTAGGAGATAAATCGCACATGACCCAAACTACAAAACGTAAAGTGAAATTTGCCCATAATCTTATTACATCAAAAGGAGAAAATAGGTAATAACTAAAATAAAATGATCTACTGAGGCAGGTAATCTGTTAATGGAATTTTTTTTTGTGATCAACCAAAAAGGAATTTATTTTGGAAGAAAATGTTTTTCATTTAAAAAAAATGGAAAACGTTCTCCCAATTAATCTAAATCTACCACACTATAACTTTAGGGAGTTCAGGCTCAATCTAAGTGCTGTTTGATTGCTTTCCTTTAGCAAGATGATGTATTGGTAGTTTTAATTCTATACCAAACTATAATTAATATTGGTTAATTCCATAAAACTCGTATTAAAATTAGTAGCAGGACCATAAAATATTAGTAGGTCATTTCCAAGTTGTAACAAAGCAGGGCAATTAATTAAGCAACACCAATTGCCCTGTTCTAATTAAAAAATAAATAAATAAATAAAAATCAACTTACAAAACTTTTAGCTATGTAAATTTTCAATTCTTGGATAATCTTCTTGTTCTATATGTGCTAAAGAAGAAACTTCCTAAATTATCTTCGAATATGTAATATTTGAAAAAAAAAAAAAAAAAAAAACTCCACAAAATTTTCTTGGATGAGCGAGTCAAAAGAAAAAAAAAAAAAAAAAACTATAGAACAGTAAGAAAATCTAAACCTAGAGGGCCATGATGGGGTATGATGATTTACCTCATATTGCTTAGTGAATGTTGCAAGGTGCAGAACAGTATTGCCTTCTTTGTCCTTCCAGTTTAACACCTCTTCCCTCTTGATTTTCTCGAGCCCATCCTTTATTATCTTGAAGTCTTCCACTTCCCTCTTACTCCAATCAAAGGAACACCACAACCTCTCCATTTCCTTCTTATCGAGCAATCGTGCCAATTTTAATTGCATTCCTAACCGCAGTAATTTGGCACTTTCCAGTGCATGCAAAATGGCAGAGGCATCAACCTTGATGTCTTGAAGATTTTGCAGCCACTCAAACAACAATTTAAATGCTTCCAATTGGTTACTCTTCACTGCCAAGTGAAGTGCAGTCTCATTCCAAATTGTCAACTCCATAAGTGAATGTGGACAACCGTCGAGCAAGAGATTGATGACATCAGTGTGGCCAGCCATGGCAGTCCAATGAAGCAAAGTTGTCTTCTCTCCTCCCTTTAGAAGGTGGAGTTTGGGATCAATTGTGATGAGCTCTTTCACAATCTTTGCTTGTCCAACCATTGAAGCCAAGTGAATGGGGCTATATCCATACTAATTTAGCTTAACTACAAATGATGGTTTGAGGCTTGCAATCTCTTTTGCAAAATGGGTTTGGTTGGCTGATATAGCAATATGTAAAGGAGTGTCCACAAAGGGGATTTGATCAATCTTATCAAGAACAAAAAGGTCTCCTTGAATTAAGTTGTACAGAGTTTCTACATCACCAATTTAAGCAGCACCTATCAATCTCTCATGCATTTTTTCTTTAGAGCTAAACTGAGAAATTAGAAGAAATGACTTTATAGCATAAGTTGTTTAGCTAAACGAACAAGGTATATGTGTCGAATAAAGAAGATTCATGGATGATCACTAATGATTATTGACCAGGTGAAATTGTTAATACCATTTCCAGTCAATCAAAATTTGTTTTTGAGTTAACAAATAGAAAACTAATATGGTTTACTTTATTGGAACAATCTTCTGTATAAAATAAATAACTTGAAACAAATCAAACAAAAATAAATAAATTACTTACAAAATTTATTACCGATACAACTTTTAGATCAAGTCGAGTGTGTGACACTCTGTCCTTAAGACAAATTCGCCCCGCTATGGTGCTTACGGATAAGTGGCGTCTATTTCTCAGGATACAATGATCTACACAAATTGTAGTAGCACTTGTGTTCTATACTCTCTTAATTTTTCCTAAAAACTAGTATGAAGAGAATTTATGCAAAGGAGCAAAACCGAGATGGAACCAAGGGAATTTCATATTTTTTTTAGGATGTAAAAATCTACTGGAAAGGCCTGGTATTTATAGTAGATTGGTGACCAAACAGATCTATCCGAATAGATGCAGTTTTGAACCGAACATGTATGACATTTGAATGAATAAATATAGTTCAAATTTGAACAAACCTGCAGCAGTTTGAATCTGTATAACTGCTGGCAGTTTCTAGCAGTTTTAAACCTGTTAAAAAATAGTTTATCTGCTGGGAATTTTAGACTGGAAGAGGCACGATTATGGACAGAAAATTTAAATTCAAATTTGGTGCAAATTTTGAATTAATTTCCCGTAAGAATTTTTGAAAAAAAAAATTCAAATGAATTTTGTCCAAAAAATTAACATTAGAACCAACCTGACCCACAACCCAAACCCGCGCTCGGCACGACCGACTGGTCGGACGGCGACAGCGGCGCACGCGTGTGTGGTGGTTTGAGCCAAGATTCACTTTGTCCATAACTCCTCCCTTCTACAAACTTGGGGTGCTCCTTGGGACCCAACCTAAGTGTTGCCACCTAGAGCTTGTATACATGCACAAGCTCTCTTAAAGTTTCAATGTGGACAAGTCTTACAAGAAAACCCACATTTTATTCTTTAATTTGTCCATTCCACGAACCTGAAAACGACGTCAACTTCCTATTCACTCATAAATGGTTTTGACAAACCGTCTTCACCGGGTGACTTGCCATGCGGCAAGGAAAACGTCACCTCTTCGTACCCACCCCAAAAGACATGTGGGCCCCCATCCAAATTTAGGCTCAAAGTTAGCCCAAAATAAACCTATAAAACCATATTTTTCCAACAATCCCCTACATGAATGGAATTTGATGGAGAGAAAATGCAACAACATGATCTAATTGCAGAGAGTACAAAAATTGGAAATATTCTGCAAAGGATAGGTAGCTTTTAGCTTTGAACCTTCCCTTGTGAGATACTATCGGATTTACTAACTAATCAGTGAACATGATGTCTTAAACTGTTCAGCTGTTTGTGTAAATCAAGACAATAGAACTCACAAAGTATATTACCAGACACAGTTTAATTATCACTATTGTGTTCATTTTGGCCATGAACAACCTCGTCTTTTATGAGTGCTCTAGAGAATTGTAACCCTTCACAACTCTCATAGAACCAGCCCAGTTCACACTCATAGAGGTGATTCGTATGAAGAGTATCCTACCATACTCCACTAGGTATACCTAGATATAAGAATCATTAAAAGTATTACTTAACCTAAAACGCTGCAGACATCACTATTTCATCATAGAAATGGGTAGGAGTTTGAATCTCCAGTATTCCTTATGAGTCATACACAACTCGGTTGTCCCTTTGAACCCAGATCTTGGGATCTCTAGTCAACTAGGTTGGGTTTCCATTGTGGTAACTCTTATTTAATAGGCTTAAGTTACATTCCCTTTGATGAATTCTTAACTAACTCTCTTGTTAACCCTTTGGTTAGTGGATCCGCTAGGTTGTCTTTAGACTTCACATATTCAATGAAAATAATTCCATTAGAGAGTAGTTGTCTCACGGTTTTATGTCGACGACGAATGTGTCATGACTTACCGTTGTACATATGACTCTATGCTCTACCTATTGCTGATTGACTATTGCAATGTATGCATATAGCAGACACAGATTTTGGCCACATTGGAATATCTTCAAGGAAGTGACGAAGTCATTCTCTTCTTCCCCAGCTTTATCTAAAGCTATGTATTCTAATTCCATAGTAGACCTAGCTATGCAAGTCTGTTTGGAAGATTTCCAAGATACAGTCGCCCCACCAAGAGTAAAGATATACCCACCGGTGGATTTTGAGTCTCTAGTATCCGATATCCAATTTTCATCACAGTATCCTTCAAGTACTACTGGATATCTAGTATAATTAAGCCCAATGTTACGAGTAAATCAGAGATATCTTAGAACCCTTATAACTGTTTTCCAGTGTTCTACTCCTGGATTACTCGTATATCTACTTAATTTACTTACCGCATAGGCTATATATGGGCGAGTGCAGCTCATCAAGTACATTAAGCTTCCAATAATTTGGATATACTCTAATTGAGAAATACTTTCCTATACATTCTTAGAAAGAAACAAATTAACATCCACAGGTGTTCTAGCAAGATGATCATCATCTTTGCTAAATTTGTCAAGTATTTTCTTAATGTAATGTGATTGTGACAAAGCATAACCTTCTGATGTTTTAGTAATTTTCATACCAAGTACTACATCAACAATTCCCATGTCTTTCATGTCAAAATGTTTATTCAACATTTTCTTGGTAGTTTTAATCATGTCATTATTACTACCTATGATAAGCATATCATCCACATAAAGATATACTATAACATAACCCTTGCTTGTGTTTTTAATATAAACACATTTGTCACATTCATTAATTTTAAAATCATTTGACATCATTGCCTTGTCAAATTTCTCATGCCATTGTTTTGGTGTTTGTTTTAAACCATATAATGATTTAACCAATTTACACACTTTCTTTTCTTTTCCTGAAACAGAAAATCCTTCTGGTTGTTCCATGTAAATTTCTTCATCTAACTCACCATTTAAGAAAGTGATTTTCACATCTATTTGATGAATTTCTAGATTGTACAAAGATGCAATAGCAATTAGCAGTCTAATGGATATTATTCTGGTAACTGGTGAGTATGTGTCGAAGTAATCAAGACCTTCTTTTTGTTTAAAACCTTTGACCACAAGTCTTGCATTGTATTGTCAATTGATCCATCCGCTTTCATTTTTGTTTTGAAAATCCACTTGTACCCAAAAGGTTTACAACCTGGTGGCAAATCCACCAATTCCCAAGTGTAATTTTGTAGGATGGATTCAACTTCACTATTGGCAGCCTCTTTCCATAAAGGAGCTTCACGGCTGGACATAGCTTCTTTAAAAGTTAAAGACTCATTTTCTAACAAAAATGTTAGAAATCTGGACCAAAAGACTTTGAGGTTCTAGTACGTTTACTATGCCTAGGTTCTTCTTCCTTATTTTGATCTATCTCTTGCTCTTGTTCTTGATTATGGCTAGTAATAGCATCATAAGATCTTTTATTAGTACTAGTCTTTTGTCCAGTCTTGTTTGGAAATATATGTTCAAAAAGCGATGCATTCCGAGATTCAATAATAGTATTTACATGCATTTCAGAATGTTCTGATTTATGAATCAAAAACCAATATGCACTGCTATTCTTGGCATAACCAATGAAAATGCAATCAAAAGTTTTAAGACCTATCTTAGTCTTTTTAGAACTAGGAATAACAACTTTAGCCAAACACCTCCACACTTTTAAGTATTTATAACATGGTAGTCTTCCATGTCACATTTCATATGGTGTTTGATTCACTTTTGTAGACGTCCCCGAACGCATCCCGAGGAAGAGGAGTGCGAGTCCCCCCCCCCCGTTCTGGTTCGATATTGGGTCACTACAGTTCGAAGGACTCTAATGTCACGGTTCTTAATCTTGAACCAAAGAGTCCAAATCCGGCAAATCGTTTTGAGAAAACAGATTTTTTTGAAAGAAGTTCCAAACATGGACTGCTTTGCCAGATACAGAGTCGCCACCTAAATGTTTTTTTAATGGGAAATTTAGGAAACCCTGACTCGGTGCCAAAGGCCACGTGTCTGTCATCACCAAAGTTGCCTCAGCTCGGGAACTTGGGTACGATTGGGGAAGGTCACTTCGTGAGCACCCCCGCTCGCCCGGTCAAAGACCGGCCTCTACTAACCATGATATCTTCTTTTGAAAACATTGTATGCTCTTATTCCGGTTATTAGCCTAGGTTACTATGTGATGCGCACAGCATACAAGTATAGACTGAGTCGTCTGAATTGGAACAAAACATTTCATGTTTGTTTGTTTGAAGGATGGTTTGTGTAATAACACGACCCTCGTACAAGTTTTCTGATGTATTTTCGTTCTTATTCTATGTTGTTGAATGCTTCTCGTGAAACTCTATGAGAAATTATGGTTAAGTAGGTGAACTCCATGTTTAAGGCATGTGTAAGGGAATCTATCTGTTTAGCAAGAAATGTATCTGTTGTATGTGAATGTTTAAATCAGAAATTGGAAGCCTAGAGGACTTAATTATTTGAAATTGACTTAATATATATGATCAGTATAATTTTTAGGCAATATTAAGCATTTCTGTGAAATTTCAATTTGGGATGCTTAAACGATTGAAATTTTGTCCTTATTCACTTATATCTATTTATATCTATGTATGTTCCCTCTCTAGAGAATTACTTAGCCCTAATTATCCTCTCAAGTAGTGTTGAAGAAGAGAAAACTAGAAAGAAAGGGGAAATCATCAAGAAGAAAGATTTGAACCTTGTGGGGGGGATTGTATAATTAAGGATTCGAGGTATGTATGTTGCTTGAATTATGCTCTCTTGTTAAGTTCTTCTTGAAATAATTCCCTTGGAGGATTATGTAAGTTAGAGTATGTAGGAATTAATGAAAAGGAAATATATTTACTCAATTGGTTGGTATTGAGGCAGGTTGTTTATGCATGTTTATGGAGAAGCTAGCTTTTATGTCTTGTTTCCTCATGAAAGTTATGAAAAACTATGTATATAGCTATGATAGTATGTAATGTTGAATGCAAAAGACAACTAGATTGTGGTAAAGAATTTAAGAGCTAGTTTCTAATGAGATTCATGTATGTTTTGAAGCTTTGATTTACATGGATTTTAAGTTATGGACTACCAATTAAGCATGCTAAATTGAGTCTTGAAAACATTCCCCAAAAGATAGAATTTTTGTGCAAATTTCGAACCCAAACAGGTCAATCGCCGCACGTGCGGGGATCACTGCCGCACGTGCGGCAAATGCTGAATTTTTGAGGTTTGGTTCTGTCAAAAAGGCACGTGCGGGACCACAGGGCCGCACGTGCGGGGCCAACTGCCGCACGTGCGGGGCTCACAGCCGCACGTGCGGGGCTCACAGCCGCACGTGCGGCTCATGCTGAAAATCACTATTTGCTCCGTTTTGCGTGTAGAACCCTCTAATATTGTCGAAATATGTATTTGAGATCTTTTGATATTGATATACTCTTTCGAAGTATTGATATACTCTTTCGAAGTGAAGCGAAACAGAAAGTTAAGTGATAAGAAAACAATGAACTAATGTGTAAGTGTTGAATGTGTTCAGGGCGCACTCCGGAGGAAACAATACGTCATCTTAACACAGTGAGTAGTAGTATTGTTATAATTTGCTTCCTTATGACTAATAAGTCCAATTAGCGCTCTATAACGCATGCTAAGTATGGAAATATGTGCACGATTAAGGAATGTGAATGCATTAATGGTAAGGATGCAGGTATCTTCTTATGATTCTGAAACTTTACAACTTTTATAGTAAGTCTGCTCTAATAATTATTAAGAATGTCCTGTTGAACTCAAGTCTATGCTAGCTCACGTGAATGAGGAAATGATTACCAATAGTACTTGGTTAATTGCGAATCAACCATGTTGATACATATGAACGATTAGACAAAGGTGCATGTTTTATATGTTATCAATTAATAGATTAAGTGAACTACGCCATATCTTAAGGAATAATTAATTAGGACCACGGATTGTTTCAATAGTTAATACTTGTTAAGCATTATGATGAGCAAGGGATTGACTTACGAATGACTCAATCTGAAGACAGAACTAAATATCAATGACCTTGTTTTGTAACTCACATTATGATGTGTTATGTTTTGAATTAAGGAACAATTGTCCATAAATGTAAAGTATTCATAACATCCGTAGCACACGACCCTTACCCGGGGGTATTAATACCGTGGGTTAAATGATGATTATGTTATAAGTAGACGCACGTTACAAGTTCACGCATGTTATAAGTTCAAGTATATACAAGTTTAAGTAAAGTTACAAGTTCAAGTAT
>CM069916.1:39471183-39588245 GCA_036172215.1 Camellia granthamiana
ACCAAGTGCTACACGGAACTAAGTGCTACAATGTGAGCCACCTCTAGAGTCCGTGTGAGACACCTCTTGAGTTCATACATGCACGCTACAAGGGCTTATGCCATTTTCAAGGGCTTTAATGCCAACATGTTTGCAAGGGCTTCGTGCCATTTTCAAGGGCCTTAGTGCCATATGTTACAAGGGCTTTATGCCACAAGTTTCAAGGGCCTTAGCGCCATCTGTTACAAGGGCTTTATGCTATATGTTTCAAGGGCCTCGTGCCATATGTTTCAAGGTCCTCGTGCCATATGCTCCAAGGGCTTCGTGCCACAAGTTCCAAGGGCCTCGTGCCACCATGTTTCAAGGGCTTATAGCCATTATGTTTATGTTGCAGGATTGGACCTAAGGCCATCATGTACTTAACACAGAATCAGACTAACTATGTGAAGTCTGCATTTTTATATGCGTTGATATGTTTTATATTTCAAGTTAAACATCATTTTATTTATGTGTTACTATTCACTGAGCCCAACTCACTCTCTGTTATGTCTGTTTCTGTAGGTCACCAATCAGGTGTCAACCCTAGCCAAGGCACCGCTTTCTTTGGTCAATCTTCATATGTTCAAGCACTGTATAAGCCATTTGTTTTGCTAAGTGGATAAGATGTTGGCTTGTTTATGGGTGTCTATTTAAGGTTGATGTATCTAACTTTTATATTTGTTTTTTTGTACACGCCCAATCATAGGGCCGGAACTATAAATATGCACGTATATGCTCCGGGATATAGTTTGGAACTTTATCTATCCACTATAATACATGTAAAGAATGAGATCCTGGCATGTAGAAGTAGCTCAATGGAATTTATGATGTATAGTTATTCTCTTACTTTATGCTCCGATAAGGCCCCATATGTTATTTACAATAGGTTAAGTGTTCGTTTTCGAACGGGTCATGCCCAAACTTTTAGGGGCGGGTTTGGAGTGTGACAGTTTGCTACCCGCAGGTAGGCTTAAGATGCATATTTTGCCACCCTCGGGTGGGCTTAGAAAACATGGTATTGCCACAATCTAGTGGCTTAAAACAAACATTTGATGAATTGTCCCAATCCAAATAACACAACCTCCACCCACAGGCATTCAGGCAGTTATATCATATAAGCAAATAGCCTCATGGCAAGCATGCTATCATGGCAACACTTACACGCATGCAAGGATGCCAAAGCATAAAACTTACCGAGTACTCCAAGCCAAAACAAAAGCTGATTAGAAATCATGCATGATCTTAAGTATACAGAAATGCCTAATGCACACATGCAAAAATGCAAACTATAGTAGGCTCGGCTATTCTAACATGGCATATGGAATGCTACAACTAACACGTATTCAATTAAATTGAAATACGAATGCAGTTTGTATGATGCGCCGAGCCCGGTGCATGCAAAACAGATGAATGATGCAAACATGCTGTCATACTGTATGCTAATTGAAATATGCCCTATATCTAACCATCATAAGCAGGTAAATAAAAGGGAAGAAAGACGTGAGGTTGGAAGACATACATCACACTCACCCACACTTATTACAATTATGCCCTCGCGCAGAGGGTCCAAATAAATATACAGTCCCAAATGAAAGAATAATACAGTCCCAAATAATATACAAATTCCTAATTAATTAACAAATTAACTAAGAAAAACTGTAAACTGGCATGCAAGCCAGGGGGTGCCTCGATTCTGATGAATGATGTATGTTGGAGGTGCCCTTGCGCGGAAATCCACTGGGATGCCCCAATTAGCCTCTGTTTTGCAATGTTTCTCGAAAAACGCGCCAAGTCCCGAAAGACTGCTGATCCTGGATTTTGCTGCAACAGAGAGCAGGAAAGGGGCATAGCAATGTATTTCACAAATATATGCATGCCTCGATCCTCGTGCCACCAATCACGCCGCATGATGGCCGAGGAGCCGAATTGCACAACTCAATATAGGATGAATGCATGTGAATGCTACAACAAAACCTAACTCCATCATGGATAATCCGGAGTGTCGGTGACTTGGGAATTGAGATCCGTTCCGTCACTCGGAGTACGGAACGTACCTCGTTTCCCGTGCCCGGGCTAACTTCTATCCCGAACACGATGCAATATGCATGAAATGCAGCTAATATACAATCCTAACATACACAATGCTATGAAAATGAGATGCCTCAAAATGCGTGCACGCGGGCACGCAAACCGAGGCAATGATCCTAAGGCATGAGATGGCAATATGCAATGTAAATTGGACTTACACTAACACGAGTGGACCTCAGCCACACTCACATAAGAGGCCGATGGATGAAAATGAAGTGTCTCGAAATGCGTGCACGTGGGCACGCAAACCGAGGCAATGACATAAAGGCATGAAATGGCCTGAAATATGATATACAATGAGACTAAAATGAGATGTTTCGAAATGCGTGCCCACGGGCACGCAAACCGAGGAAATGGCATACGGAATGCAACAGGACTAAAATGAGATACGCAATGCAATATGGGCTTACACTAACATGAGAGAGCCTCAGCCACACTCACATAAGAGGCCGTGAGATGAAAATGAGATGCCTCGAAATGCGTGCACACGGGCACGCAAACCGAGGCAATGGCCCTAAGGCATGAAATGAGACTAAAATGGCATAAAGAATGCAAAATGGACTTACACTAACATGAGTGAGCCTCAGCCACACTCACATAAGAGGCCGAGAGATGAAAGTGAAGTGCCTCGAAATGCGTGCACACGGGCACGCAAATCGAGGCAATGGCCCTAAGGCATGAAATGGCATGGAAGTGATATGCAAACATGCAAATGAATTTCAGCACTCACAAATGATGCAAAACAGTCCCGAAAGGTGGGGAAATGACACCAAATGCATGAAATGGCCCCGAAATGCGAAATTAGGCACCCGAAATGGCCTATAGCTATGCAATGCATGCACAATATGGACATGGAATGAAAATGCAGTAGCAAGACAGCCCCAAGACAAGCATTTTTGCAGTAGAAAACAAGGCCAAACAGCAATCATAGATAGGGCAACAATGGTACGCAAAAATAGGGGCCAAGAGAGGGGTATTGAAGTAGATGGTAAATGCAAAGCCCAAACAGAAAAATACCCTTCTATAACACTGAAGAGGGGGAAAAAATATGCACATTTACAGTAGATGACATCCCCCAAAACAGTATGCAAACATGCTAGAAATGCCATGTAAGACATAGGCCACAAGAGGGTATAACATGAGGTACCCCAAACATTCATCAAACCAACAAGGACCCTTAATGAAACATGTCAAGAAGACCAAAATATGACTCTTTCCAGACCTGATGATGGCCAAAAACAGAATTGAGATAGGCTTAACAAAGCATGCAAAAATGGGGGTCAAAGAGGGGTATAATGACAAGTATAACATGGAGACCCCCAACAAAGTTGATACCTTCGACAATGTTGTAGAGGGACCCAAAATAAGCCTACTCATAGTTCATGACATGCTCCAAAATAGATCACATGTAGGCCAAACAAATCATGCAAATTTACGGTAAATGTAAGAGATTATGAAGTAAGTGCATGATAGGGAGGCCAAACAGGGTTGAGCCCTTCTTCAATGTTGAAGAGGGGCTCAAAATAGGCCCACTCACAGTTTACATTGTGCTAGAAAACAGATCACACATAGGCCAAATATTTCATGCAAAAATGATAGCATACAAGATGGTATTGAAGTAAGTACCAAATGGAGGGCTCAAACAGGGTTGAGCCCTTAAACAAACATGAAGAATAGATCAAAATAATGACCCTTTCAGTTAGGGTCGGAGCCCAAAACAGTGAGAAAATAGGCTTGAGAAATGAGGCAAGAAAGTGTTACAAAAGAGGGAGATTGAGACTTACTCTTGAAGACCTCTTCTTTTCTACCTTTTGGCTTGAGGAATGTTGCTTCTAAGCCTCTGAAAAGCCTCTCCTTGCTGCTGTGGTGGAGTAGTGGTAGTGGTGCTTGATGGTAGTGAGGAAATGGAGTTGGAACTTGAGAAAATGAGAGAGATATGGAGATATATGTGTGTATGAGCTTGAGCCAAGCCTTCTAACTCTTGAGGGGAGAGAGAGCTGCTATTGTGCATGCAAGGATGGAGAGAAAAGTGTGTCAAAGTGTGTAATCCTAAGGGATTAAGTTCCCTTGCCTACAAAAGGTCCCTCGAAATCAGATATTTTGGGGGAAAAAGCTATACAGCTGCAATGCACACCTCCCAAGGATCATGGCCGGCCTGCCATTTTTACTGCAGGTGGCCGGCCGGCTACCCCCCTATGGCCGGCCGGCCAAGGGGCAAAATGGTCCAACAAAATTTCTGGCCGGCCACCAAAGAAAGGTGTCCTCCCATGTGTGTACAACAAGACCCTGTGGTTGGAAATTGGCAACTCTGAAACAGGAGAGAGAACAAGCCAAATTTCAAAGGGGTTCAAAAGGTTCAATCAGCATTACTGGCCGGCCATGCACTTTTAGGGTCCTCCCATGTGTGTACAACACAAATATGTGGTTTTGGCTCGAAGAAAATGGCCCTAGGGTGTTCAACATTAGCCCGGAAGTGAGAAAAACGGGCGTCGGAGGGCGAAAATGGAATATAACTGGTTGCTGAGATAATTGCTAGCCTCCCACCCTCCAGTGATCTTCCTGGTGATAAAACAGAGGTACCTGCCAAAAATGAACAAAAACCGATGCAAAACGAATGCTCGGGGGCCAAAACACGCAGTTCGGGGTCCCGAAAATCGGCCGTTAAGCACCGAAAGTGGTGTTTGGCCACGAAGTGGGTATCTAAGACCCCAGTATCCCTTGAAAGGGAGTAAATGAGATGCATGCCAAAAACCGGAGGAATCGGAGATGGTTAGACGGTCCCGAACCGAGGCACACGGTCTGACGGCTCCGAAAACTGGGAATCGGGCTCCGAAATGGGCAAAATGGCCTATGACCACGAAATGTAGCCCACGGCCACTGAGAGATGGTCTACTGGACCTCTCCCCCCTCAGGAAGAGAAAATAGAGAAAACCGAGCCTGGTTCGCAAACCGAGGCAAGGCACAGAAGAGGGTTCGGAAGTCCGGAGGCAGGGCTCACGGCCGCGACTCTGAGACTTCTGAACGAGCACAATATGCAACATCACCGAGCGCTCAATCGGTGACGTCTGAGTCTTAAGGTTGGTCAAAAATGGGGTGTCTACAGTTGCCCCTCTTTGACAGAACTCGGAAGTCAAGGAATGACGGGAGTGAATGTCAAAGCCCAGAGACGACCCATTTTTGACAAGGCCGAAGACTTAGACAATCATACAAGATGCACAGAGATATGTGTGCCCGCTGGCATGCCCGCAGGCAAAGGGGGCAAAATGCAAAGCGATATGCACAGAGCCAGATGATCATGCAAATGCAGCAAGCTGTAATGAGGCAAGTATTCGCAAATAGATGCAACAGTTTTAAGCAAGAATGCAAAGCAACAACTACATTTCATGCAGTTAGGAATGCGGAGAATCATTCAATTCTCGTCGCGTCTCACACGGAGAAGATACGATACCTGCGCGATTCGTCTGGTCGCACCAGCCTCAAATGAACCGTACATACAATATCGTGCCTGCAAAAGAGAGAAATTCAACAAGAACAATATGCTAACAACATATATTCAATGTGATTCCTGTGGTTCCGAAAGTTTGACACACGCAGTGTCGGCGAGCGAATGCATCGCAATGAGAGAAAGGAACACGCGTGACAACGCACGCTCAAGCACAGAGGTATGGTACACCAAGAAATCATGCATGACAATGCAAGATGCTCATGAGAATGCAAGTTAAGTGCACAACAATGCAAAATGAGCACGAATCAGGGTGCTCGTTTGTTGCGAAACAACGAGTAAAGAAACGCGCATTTCGGTGAAGGCAACTTGATCGCGGCCTCTGGTTCACCTCCCGGAGAGGTTACAACATGTTCAAAAAGGATACACCTTGATTTTGATGAGTAATGATGAGACATATGTCAGAAATTGCAGCTGAAGTTCCGGCGGAGCAGTTTCGCGCCAGAAAGTGCACTTTTCTTGAACTTTTTCAGGTCCCGGGAACTCCGATCCTCCTCAAAATTTGCAGGGACCTAGGGGAGGAAGTGGGGAACACCACCGGCCAGGTGGTTGGCCTAGGGAGGTCACCGGCCAGAGAAGAAAAAGCAAATGGCCGGCCAGCCAGAAAAGGTGGCCGGCCGGCCACCTGTCCAAAAGCAGGGGCAATTTTGTCTTTTGCCTCATTTCTATATATATCCTCATCCATTCATTCCGAAATCACTCCCACAGCTGCAAAAACTCCTTCCCTTGCTCCCCAAAACCATTTTTTTCTTCAGATCCGCACTTTATACGCGCTTTTCGGCCTTCCACGCAAGTTGTTTTCGCGAAATCTTTCAGTTTTAAGCACTTTGAACCGATTAAATTTTGATTTCGGGGCTTCTTTTATCATTTTCACCACTTGAGGTAAGTTTGTCTTAATATTTGGAAGATTTTCTCGGGAGTTGACTTTTGTTGACTTTTCCATTTCCCGGGAGTTGACTTTTGTTGACTTTTTCCAATTTTGGCTCATTTTTGCTCATTTTTGCTCCTTTTGCAGATTTCTTGAAATGGCGGGTGATTTCCCTCACGGCGGAGGTCCTCCAGGTGCCGGGGGACGATTTTGATGCCATGACGTTACCCCCGAGGGTCCGGCCTTTTATTCCCGGGAGATACGCCCCATCGGTACACATTCTTCCGCGGGCTATTTTTCGTCATTTCACCGATTTCAATGATCGGGTACCCGGGGATCTACTTCTGCGAGAGCCGGAGCATCATCTCTCTTATGAGGTACGAGAGGTATTTTACTCCATTTTCTGTATTTTTCGCACATTTCGTACCTTTGTCATGTTTGAACACACAATTTAGCTTATGACATAGTATTTTGCTTGCATTCTGAACACATGACTTGAACACTTGAACTTCTGAACACTAGGCTCATTGATTGATTGTGAACGCACGGCACACGTTAGTTAAGAATTGAACACACGGCTCAAACACTGATTTGTCGAACACACAGTCCGAATTTGAAGGTGAACACACGGCACATACTGACTAAGAGTAGAACACACAGTCCCAAACTCTGATTTTTTGAACACGCAGTCCAGTTAATGGTGAACACATAGCCCACACTGACTGAGAGTAGAACACGCAGTCCTAACTCAAATTTTCTGAACACGCAGTCCAAGTTGATGGTGAACACGCAGCCCACTGACTTTGTAATTTGAACACGCAGCCCAAATAGATAGAGAGTAGAACACGCAGCCCTAGCTCAGATTTTCTGAACACGCAGCCCAGTTTGAAGGTGAACACGCAGCCCACTGATTTTGAAATTTGAACACGCAGCCCAAATACCAATTTACTGAACACGCAGCCCAGATTACAGGTGAACACGCAGCCCACTGATTTTGAAATTTGAACACGCAGCCCAAATACCAATTTACTGAACACGCAGCCCAGATTACAGGTGAACACGCAGCCCACTGATTTTGAAATTTGAACACGCAGCCTAAATACCAATTTACTGAACACGCAGCCCAGATTACAGGTGAACACGCAGCCCACTGATTTTGAAATTTGAACACGCAGCCCAAATACCAATTTACTGAACACGCAGCCCAGATTACAGGTGAACACGCAGCCCACTGATTTTGAAATTTGAACACGCAGCCTAAATACCAATTTATTGAACACGCAGCCCAGATTACAGGTGAACACGCAGCCCACTGATTTTGAAATTTGAACACGCAGCCCAAATACCAACTTACTGAACACGCAGCCCAGATTACAGGTGAACACGCAGCCCACTGATTTTGAAATTTGAACACGCAGCCCAAATACCAATTTACTGAACACGCAGCCCAGATTACAGGTGAACACACAGCCCACTGATTTTGAAATTTGAACACGCAGCCCAAATACCAATTTACTGAACACGCAGCCCACTGATTTTGAAATTTGAACACGCAGCCCAAATACCAATTTACTGAACACGCAGCCCAGATTACAGGTGAACACACAGCCCACATAGATAGAGAGTAGAACACGCAGCCCTAACTCAGATTTTCTAAACACGCAGCCCAGTTTGAAGGTGAACACGCAGCCCACATAGATAGAGAGTAGAACACGCAGCCCTAACTCAGATTTTCTGAACACGCAGCCCAGATTGAAGGTGAACACGCAGCCCACATAGATAGAGAGTAGAACACGCAACCCTAACTCAGATTTTCTAAACACGCAGCCCAGATTGAAGGTGAACACGCAACCCACATAGATAGAGAGTAGAACACGCAGCCCTAACTCAGATTTTCTGAACACGCAGCCCAGATTGAAGGTGAACACGCAGCCCACATAGATAGAGAGTAGAACACGCAGCCCTAACTCAGATTTTCTGAACACGCAGTCCAGTTTGAAGTGAACACGCAGCCCACTGAATACAACTCATTCATTTCTTTTGCACACAGCTCATTCATTTGATTTGCTGAAACGTGTATTCATTCTGAATGCAGGTTGGCTCTCGCACGGTACGGGGGTATGGCTCCACTGCAGCCAGGGATTGGTATGTTGAGCTTCCGGAGGCTGTCCGGGACTTAGTTGATCTAGCAGGGTTTGGGGCCTTCTGCGTTGGATTATCACGCTGTCCTGCCAGTAGGACTCTGTTGGGAGCTTTGGTGGAGAGGTGGTGGGATACCACCAATTCCTTCTATTTTTCTGCCACCGGGGATCTGACTATGACCCCGCTAGATTTTGCTGTACTCACCGGCCTAGATATAGGAGGTTGGCCCGTTCCTTACGACGAGGATATGGGTGAGTGGGAGGTCGCTTGGATGTATTTGCTGGGGGCTCGCCCGCCTGTGGATAGAGCTTCAGGGAGAGTCTGATACACCTGGTTCTCTTCCCATTTTCGGAGGCCGGAGATGGAGCCTGAGTCCCCTGCGGAGGCCGAGCAGTACGCCCGCGGTTTCCTTATGTTCCTCTTTGGCACCACTCTGTTTGCAGATAGGGGGAACACTGTCGGTTTGTATCTCTTGAGTGCCCTGGTGGACCTATCACAGGTCAGTCGGTACGACTGGGGTGGCGCCGGCCTGGCTACCCTTTACTGTTATATGAGCGCGACCTCCCGCGGGCAGGGGGACTTACTTGGTGGCTACTGGCGAGCCTGGGAGGTACGTTCTGTCTTCTTAATTTACATTTCTGCTCCTCATACTTGTTCATTGCACACACACGGCGCACTTTACATCCTGTATTTTGCACTCAGCATTTTGTATTCACACTCTGCACTGTTTTCCACAGCTATGGGTCTATGTATATTTTCCGACATTAGCCCCGGAGATGGTGGTGGCAGGGCCCCTCATGACCCCGTATTCCTTGGTATTCGAGGGCGAGCACCGACCGAGACCTCGAGAGACTCTCCTCTATCTGCGACAGTACTTTGGCACTGTGCGAACGACAGAGGTATTTCAGAACTCTTGGTTTTCTGCCGTTTTCATCTTTGATCTGCCTTGTATATTCCCGATTTCTGATTGATTCATGCACTGGTTATCCGTAGATCACGTGGCAGCCTTGGGCAGTCTTGGGCGATGGTCTCCGATTTCAGTATGTCGGAGGATTAGGCACCTCCCAGTACAGGATCCTGCTCGAGGGACCGGTTGGTAGAACATGGTTTCTGGGGGAACGTTTCCTGCGTCAGGTGTGGGGATACCTTTCTTAGGATCCTCCTGCAGCACCTCCAGCCACTATGCGGACTGCTGATAGACTCTCTACCCAGGAGGTCATTAGCGCTATGCAGGGCACCGATGCTTTGCTACATCTTACAGAGGGGGACTACGCCACTTATCGTCACACATATCTGATGCCTCCCTTGACAGGAGTGCGTGCTCCACCACGGAGGTCTGCCGATGTACCCTCTTCGAGTCGGGCTTGTGCTGCGGACATCCCTTCTAGCAGCAGGGCTGGTACGTCTCGGGATGGGGGCGGATTCATTCCCCCGATCCCTCCGACTCTTCATCATCCTGGGTGGCCAGACATGCCGACCGAGTTGATGGGGTGGCAGTATGGGACTACTTCTCCGATTCCGATCCCTATAGAGCCTCCGATGCCTGGTCACAGATATGTCAGAGACCCTGATTCACCACCGGTATGTTTTACAGCTTTGATTTATCAGTCGGACATTTGGACATCCATTCCTTTACTGATAGTTTTGCATTTGTGTCTGCAGCCTCCAGTTGAGTACATGGATGAGATGCTTGGGATGCTGGCCTCACTTGAGGGGATGGTCCTGCGTAGAGAGGCGCAGTTGTCCATCATGGGCTTCCAGGTACCCTTTTAGTTTTCTGGTATTTACCACACTCCTGATGATATGCTGATCTTGAACATTCTAGTGCATTGATAAGCTGTTTGTGTAGAGCACATCTGACACACACCCCACTCACATACTGTACTTTCATCTGGTTTTCATATTTGAACTGATGTATTGAACTGTTCATTTTCAGATGCCTCCTGTATATGCTCCGCCACAGGCTAGACCGCCTGGGCCTTCTCAGGGAGGTAGACCGTCTGGATCTTTTCGAGGTGCTGGACCATCTGGGCCGTCCCGAGGAGCTGGGCCATCTAGGCCTTCTCGAGGGGCTCGAGGAGTGGGGTCGTCTCACAGACGTAGGGCTCATGTTATTGAGGAGGAGCCTGGTGAGGATGAGGAGGAGGAGGTCGCAGACCGTGAGTCAGAGACATCTGCTGGGGAGGAAGGCTCCGGTCTTGGCTCCGGGAGTGGAGACGAGGCTGAGGGGGATCCGGAGGATGACAGCTCCGACCCGGATGGCGATGATGGTGCAGAGGTTGTCCCGCAGAAGAGAATGAGGGGGCCTCCTTATTCCCGTTCCCGAGGGCATTGATGCTGTTTCCTACTTTATTTTACTTTTTGCTAGTAGTTTGTAGCACTTTGCAGATTATCAGGCAGTTTTATTTCCTGTAAAACTCGTACCTTTATTTGTTGTAAAACATGATGGAATGAAACAGCTTTTGAAAAGGATGTTTGTATTTGAAAGTCTTAGCATCGCATCGCGTCATTTTGCACAAAAATAAAATCGAATGAAATGTGCGCACTGTGTATTCACCGAGTCAGGTAATGAGTCGACACAACAAAATAAACAACTGAACTTGTTAAGAAAAGACAAGATCTTAACAAGTTTACAACTCGATAAGCAAAATACAACAATGTTTAACGACTCGATAAACAAGACTTAACAAAATTGCGTAAACAAAAGAGTAACAACTCAAAACACCAAATGTGACAGCTCGACAAAACTTACAACTCGATAAACAAAACGACAACTCGATAAGCAAAACAACAACTCGATGGACAAAACAAAGCGTACATCGGACGATCTGGGTGTTGGGACGCATCCGAAACTGAGAGAAATGGAGGCCTTTGACATTCCCGATGCATCAAGATGCCTCAAATTTCCTTCCGGAGGGTAAACAGGACCAATGAGCATGGTGGGCCCCACTTTGCTTTTGGAGAGCCATAGGTGGCCGGCCTGCTAGAATAGGTGGCCGGCCGGCCACTTTTCTCTGTAGCCTCCAGAATTTTGACACTTGTCCCCTGAATAATGTTTTACTCCTCTATAAAAGCTCCAACTTCGAGATTCATTCATTTCATCACTACTTTACACAAAAATGGAGGCATTTCTCGCAGAAAATCTCACATCTTGGATCTCTTCTCTAGATGGCTCGGAAAAGTTGAACTTCCGGGGTTTCAGCTTGAATGCACTATTCACGTTGGGCCGGACTCCACTGCACTTTCCTTTCCTCCATGCGGCGGCGAGATTTTGGAACCCGGTGACGCACGTTTTCAGCTTTGGAGGGCAAGAGGTATGTCCCACTTTTGAAGATTTTCAAGTTTTGATAGAGTCTGAAGATTCAGAAGAGATCTTGCCTCAGTCTCATTTCGGCCACGCCCAAGCTTTAGGGCGGATGTGCGGTCTCAACGCGCATGATGCTCGATCCCTGATTTGTAACGGGAGGTTGGATATCCCGAGCCTGATTTACCGATTCTCCGATGCCGGTGACCGCGGTGACCATTATCGGCAAGGTTTCCGACAACATGCCCTCTGCTTGTGCATGCTATCTCATTTTCTGTTTGTCTCGGGCTCCGGGGGAGCTAACATCCGTTTGATTGAAGTTGCTCAAGGCTTGAGGGAAGGAAAGAGCTGTACCGCCATGACATTGGCTGAGACACTGCTGGGTTTGGATGCCTTCCACCGCCAGGAGACAACTAGGTTTGCGGGGAGCCCACTACTGTTGCAGGTAATGTTTCCCACCCAAGCTCACATATGTAGTTGCTCACATCGCTCGGCCCTCAGGCTCGGTTTTTCTCACAAAACCCTCATCTTACTTTTCTCTCATCGCACATCTCTCTATTCTTTATTCTCTCATTTTTCATCCCTCCCCAGATATGGTTGATGGATAAATTGCAAGTTATGGGCTCTTGCCCTGCTTACTCAGCCCGCGGCTACTTCTTTCGACAACGCCTGGTTGACGCCCTTGATGAGGGATGGTGGGTTGAATGGATGTGCAACTTGTCAGCTGAACGCATTGCTTGGCGCTGTCCTTGACTTAACCTTCCGGCGATGAGCTATAGCATGTTCCAGGATACCGGGATCCGGTTGATTGGCCTGACCCATTGTGTATTCTATTTCCCATTCCGCATTCTGCGCCAGTTCGGCCATGATCAGACTTGCCCTCCGGAGGGAATAAAGTATCCAGTCGCCTTCCCGATCCGAGGTGCACACCTTGCCCGACATACTACGGCTTGGAGGACTAGAGAGCTCCTGCCCCCCGCCCCTATTTTCAGTTGCACTTTGTCTGATGAGTGCTGGGATTGGCTCAATGAGGAGGCACAGATTGGGCCTAGGTCGGCATCGGAGGCTTCGACTAGCTCTGGGAGGGGGCGCAGGGACACCTGACTTGACTATGCCCCAGATTTATTGCTTTATTAGTACTTTCAAGTTTTCATTATGAGTGTAATAAAAAGCAACTTCAATCGTATGCAAGAGCATGAGAACTCTGTTTTGAAATCAATGAAATTGAAGGTTGTGGTACTGAAAATTTCCCGTTTTGGTCCAAAAATGGTCTTAGTTGTGAAAAGATTAATTTGAACAAAGTCAACTTTTATTAAAACTTTTCAAAACTATTTTCGATAAGGATCAGAACTGGACACGCCTGAGATCTGTCACTGAGATGCACAACCCCGGATCCTAGCAACTGGAAAGTTGCCCCTAGTCTGAATGGTACCACAGCACCTCCTGGCAACGGAAAGTTGCCCCTAGTCTGAATAGCACTGCACTAGAGATTACGATGAATGCTGACGGATAAGGATGACTGAGATGATCAAACTGGACAAAGTTGATCGGGGAAAATGTTTATGGCTGAACTTCAGGATGAAGCTGCCTACGTATCCCAAAGATGGGAATCAAGCCTTACGTAGTTCAGGCTTAGGTTCGCTCGGGTATTTTTACTCTCCTTTTGCGCTCTAACTTTTGCCAAGGCCGCCCTTTACGGGTTTTCAACCTTGCGAGCTCAGTTTTTATATTTTCGAACTTTTTTGTGCTCTGAGTTTTGCCTAGGTCGCCCTTTCGGGTTTTCGGCCTAGCGAGCCTCTCAAGGGTAGTATTTCTTCAACTTGTCCATGTTGATCGGTTGTGAAAACTCTAAGCCATCCAGATCCATCAGAACCACAACTCCACCTGACCAGATAGACTTAATGATGTAGGGACCAGTCCAATTAGGTCTGAACTTGCCCCTAGGGTCGTGGATGGGAGCTCGGTTGTCCTTGAGCACCAAATCTCCTTCCTTTAAATTCCTGGACTTAACCTTCTTGTTGAAAGCCCGGGCAATTCTGCGTTGATAACCCTGAACATGGTACAGTGCTTTCAGTCTTCTTTCATCGAAAAGCATGAGTTCCTCAAATCTATTTTGCTGCCAATCCGCTTCGGCTATCTGGCATTCAGCCAATACTCGTAATGACGGAACCTCAATCTCAATAGGTAGAACGGCCTCCATCCCATAAACCAATGAATACGGAGTCGCCCCAGTTGAAGTTCTGATTGAAGTTCGGTAGCCCCACAGGGCAAACGGCAGCTTATCTGGCCAGTCCCGGTAGGTTTCCACCATCTTCTGCAGTATGCGCTTGATATTCTTGTTGGCAGCCTCAACCGCTCCATTGGTTTGCGGCCGATAGGTAGACGACTTGTGAAAAGCCACGTTGTATTTTTCCAACAAGTCTATCACTTCTTTCTTAAAGTGGGAACCGTTATCTGAAATTATTTCGTTTGGGACTCCGTAGCGACAGATGATGTTGTTTCTGATAAACTTTGCAACGTGCGAAGTCTTCAACACCGCATAAGATTGGGCCTCAACCCACTTTGTGAAATAATCTATCGCTACCAAGATGAACTCATGCCCATTCGACCCCTTCGGTGTGACAGCTCCGATCACATCAATTCCCCAGACTGAAAATGGCCATGGCGAAGTCATGTTGTACAGCTTTGATGGCGGGATGTTCATGCGATTTGCATGGATCTGACATTTATGGCATCGCCGAACAAAACCAATACAATCCTCCTCCATGGTGGACCAGTAGTAACCTTGTCTGAGAATCTTCCGTGCTAGCATTACCCCATTCATATGTGCCCCACATTCTCCCCTATAGATGGCTTCCATTAGACGCTTTGACTCTTCTGCATCCACACACAGTTTATGCATTCCCAGATGACCTCTTCTGTACAGCTTATCCCCATAGATGATGAACTGAACGGCCAATCTTCTTATTGCCCTTTTGTCCTTGGCATTTACCCCTGTCGGGTATGCTTCCTTCTCCAGAAAGTTCCAAATGTCGTAGTACCAAGGGTGTTCGTCCTGAACTTCATCTATGGCTGCAATCAACTCATAGGCTGGTGCAAATTTCTGGTCAATGATGATTGGACGCATCCGGACTCCGCACGGGATGTCTATCATGGATGATAGAGTTGCTAAAGAATCTGTGAACCTGTTGTTCTCTCTTAGTAGATGAGTAAAACTTAGCTTCTCAAACCGAGGAATTAGCAAATCCAAGGTTTGGTGGTACATCATCATCTTTTCCTCTTTTACTTTCCAGTCTCCTTTAGCTTGAGACACAACGAGGTTCGAGTCCCCAATGACGTCCAGCCGTCTTGCCCCTAGTTCCAGGGCTGCTTCTAGGCCAGCGATGCACGCCTCATATTCTGCTTCATTGTTCGAGACTTTGAACCGGAGTTTGAAGGCTAAAGGGATACGGGAATTGTCGGGCGCTATCAGCAACACTCCTATCCCATACCCATGTTGATTTGACGCTCCGTCAAAGTACATCGTCCAAGTTTCATCGTCGATATACAAAATGGCTTCATCTGGGAACAAATACTCCACTGCTTCATCCCCCTCAACCGGGTGGTCGGCAAGGAACTCTGCTACTGCTCTTCCCTTCACTGACTTGCGTGTGACATACTTGAGGTCAAATTCGGAGAGCAACAGCAACCAACGAGCTAGCCTACCCGTAAGCGCTGGTTTCTCGAAAAGATATTTGATGGGATCGAGTCGTGAAACCAACATTACGAAGTGAGCTAACAAGTAGTGCCGCAGCTTCCTGGTAGCCCATACCAGAGCTAAGCAAGCCTTTTCCAGCGGGTGTATATCGGGTCTCATATTCCAGCATTTTCTTACTTAAATAGTAGATGGCTTTCTCCACCTTGTCTTCTGATTCTTGAGCAAGCATGCAGCCCATCGTGGTCTCTGTTACTGACAGATACAAAATCAACGGTTTCCCCGGTTCTGGTGGCGATAAAACGGACGGGTTCTGTAGATACTCTTTAATCTGCTCAAACGCAGCTTGACATCGGCCGTCCCATTGAACTTCTTGCCTTTCTTCAGGAGACCAAAAAGTGGTTCACAAGTCAAGGTTAATTTCGAGATAAACCGTCTTATGAATTGCACTTTACCCAGAAAGCCTCTCACCTCCTTTTCAGTCCTTGGTGGGGGCATTTCTAGGATGGCCTTGATTTTGGAAGGGTCGACTTCGATGCCCCTTTGTGTAATCAGAAACCCCAGCATTTTTCCCGCTGTAACACCAAACGTACATTTTTGAGGGTTCAGCCGCAACCAGAATTCCCCTAATCCTTTGGAAAAACTTATGCAAGGCGGTGTAGTGGCCCTCTCTTTCTTTGGACTTGACAATCATGTCGTCCACATACACCTCTACCTCTTTGTGGATCATATCATGTAATATTGTGGTCGCGGCCCGTTGATAAGTAGCCCCAGCGTTCTTCAACCCAAACGGCATTACCCTGTAGCAGTATGTCCCCCACGGGGTGGTGAATGCAGTCTTTTCCCTATCTTCTGGTGCCATCACTATCTAGTTGTATCCTGAGAAGCCATCCATAAATGAGAGCAATGCATGCCCTGCTGTGAAATCTACCAACTCATCGATGTGTGGTAAGGGGAAGTCGTCCTTTGGACTAGCTCTGTTCAAATCCCTAAAGTCCACACACACCCGGATCCTGCCGTCCTTCTTCGGCACCGGAACAATGTTGGCCAACCAAGTTGGATATTCAGATAACAGCAGGAAGCCTGCGTCGATTTGCTTGGTGACCTCTTCCTTAATCTTAAGAGCCCAATCCGGGCGGATCCTTCTGAGTTTCTACTTGACAGGTCGGGCCTCGGGGTCAAGGGGGATCCGATGCTGTACAATCTCAGAATCGATTCCAGGCATGTCTTCGTAGGACCACGCGAAAACATCTTTGAAATATTTTAATAAAGCGACTAAGCGCTCGCGTTCCTCCGAAGACAATGTGGACCCGATCTGGACCAGCCGCGGGTCCTCCTCAGTACCAATGTTCACGGTAATGATTTCATCCATTAATGGTTTAACAAATCTCTCTTGCTCTTGCTCAATTAAACGTTGTAAAACCGAAGGAACTTCGTCATCTTCGTTTTCATCAAAATTTTGAAAGTCTGAATTAATGCAATAAATTAGGGGCACAGAAAAGTACTCGGAAACCACAGATAGTCCATTCTCATTAGGCACAGCCAGATCGTCCAATTCATCGGTTACAACAGACTCAAATGAAAAGGAAAAAGACGACCTAGACAGGACTGTGGCATCCGGGTTAACATCCCCAGGAGTACCAGACTCTGACTCAGTCGAGCTGGAACCTGATTCCGACTCACAAGACTCGGTGGAATTAGATTCCGGCTCACTACCTGACCCGGTGCTGCTGGACAAAAATCCCTCCTCATACTGCCAAGTGAGAGAGGGTGCGATAGATGCATCCAAGATAGCTGCTGGTTGGCTCATAGCCGTTTCATCCCCAATCATGGAAACCTCGGAGTTATCCCCCAAGCACTTATGGTCGATCGGAGGATCAGAGAGTAGACATGCCAGCGCTACCCCCATTTCAAATTCTGTGCCCTCAGGATCCACTGCCCTATACTGCTCAACCTCAGCTGATGGGTCCGTCTGCTCTTCAGCAACATCCTCCCCGGGTAGTTGTAGGTCGAAAAAGATCTCAAAACCGGGCACGCGCTTCTTCTCCGCGTTTATCCACGGCTCTGGGAAGCCGCAAAATGGAAAGTCCTCCCCCTCCCGGACGAAGCGTCCGTTCAGGGTGCCCTGAATGGGCCTATGCATCAAGTCAAATGGCTTCCCAGCCTGCTTTGCTCTGGCCCTTCCGGCCATTTCTTTCCCTTTCCTTACCCAGTCCTCTTTGGTGGGCAGATAACCCAGTCCAAAGGTATGCGGGTTATGTGGCACTTCGGCCAATGTTGCGACGCCTTTCCTGCCGCTCCTTCCTAATCCCATCCCGGGGATGTGTTGTAGCTTGTTCATGAGGTAGACGGATTGAGCACTGACGTACATACCTTCATTCACAGCCATAATGTTTTGCACAACCCGGGCCTCGGCCAGAGTAAATCCTGATATAAACACATCCTCCATGCCATGCTCAATCTCTAGGACTGGTGTAGACACCTCCAGAGGTGGATGGATCGATGAATTCCCAAACACGATGGCTACTCCCTTTCCATAGGGGTATTTCACCATCTGATGGCTACTCCCAAACACGATGGCTACTCCCTTTCCAGAGTGGACGAGACGGCCTTCACCTGGTGTAACCACGGTCGCCCCAAAAGCAGATTGAAAGTTGCGGGGACCTCCAAGACATGGAAATCTATCTCGTGCTGTCCAGGCCCAACCTTGGTTTGGATTTTGACAGTCCCCATCACCTCTCGAGTTGTATTATCGTATGCTTTGATCACCTGAGTGGTTGGGACGAAGTCCGCGGGCTTCAACCCGATTGCATATGCTGTTCTGGCTGGGCAGACGTTGATGGCAAATCCGGTATCAACAAGTACCACCGGTATCCACTTGTCTCTACATTCCACGGAAATGTAGAGAGGTCTGTTAAGATTCACGCCCTCAGGCGGCAGCTCTTTGTCCGAAAAGGTTAATGCCGGGGAACCCCCTCCCGGAAAAACCAGCCCGACCAGTTGCTCTGGTGTAGTATCGATTGAGAGTTTGGCTTTGTCCATGGCAGATAGGACAGCCTGTCTGTGTACCCGTGAAGCCATAAGCAGTCCCCAAATGGAGATGTCTGCTTGTATCTTCTTCAACTGCCTCAGCACAGCTTCTTTTTCAATTTGTCTCTCTCTCTGTTTCTCAGCTTCTTTGTCTTTACCAGATGCTTCTGGTTGGTCTAGGTGTGGGGGCTTGAAGTACCGCCCACTCCTGGTCATGTGGTCCACCTCATCGAGGTACCAGGTGCTGTCTGGTTGATTTGCTCCCCAATCTTCGTCTGTGTGGGCAAGACATAAGTCGTCGTCTTCCCACCACATCCCGTTAGCATCCAAAAGACACCTGTTTGGTTCTGGCAAATGTGTACTCTCAGTACCTTCATCCCATATGCTCACAGCATTGTCCGTTCTTGTGCCCACAGCACTCTCAGCCCCTTCATGGGCTTTTGCCTTTCTGATTCTCTCGGAATCCCAAAACTTCTCCTGTTCTGTCTGCGTTGCTGCAGTTTGTTGTTCCATTGTCTTTGCATCCACAATGCTTAAGTCCCGAGCGGAATTCTTTGTACCGGCGCTCTCCGGCAATCCATTCTGACTCTCGGCCCTTCCGGTCACAGTTGATACCCTCGCCCCTGCCGGGCTCTGTTCTGGCTGAAACTCCACAATATCAGGCTGATCATCTAACCACCCGGTGGCCTCCGCCGACTCCTCATATTCAAACCAGTTGATTGTTGCATCTCTTGATTCTTGGTCATTGAAGAACTGGAGATTGGCATAGTCCTCCTCCACTGTTGCTAGATCATCTGCCCCCTGTTCAAGTCTGTCCCCCTGAATCATGCATAGTTCAGCTTTTTCTGGCAACCTTACACTCAGCTCGGACCGGCCCACTGATAAAATGAATTTGCTTGGATCATAGGCTCCCCCAGCATAATTCCCGGGCTGTTCCATCCCAGACTCAACAACTCTGTTCTCCTCTGAAACCTGCCCTGTTCCATCTTCAGTGGTCACCACCTTTGACTCAGATTGGGTTGTGAAGGTGTCCAACATGCACAAGTCAGTGCAGTCGGGAAGGATCACCTCTGGCTTGGGTAGGTGGGAGGGAGTAATGTAGATACTAGGATCGTAGGATACGACCCCAGTTTGGATGAGGTTGACTCTTTTGGGTGGTGGATCTTGGTTATGGGTAGAGAGTGGGTTGGTTGTGACGTTGGGTCTTTCGGGAGGTAGAATAATATTTTTGTCGATGAGGTCCTGAACCTCGTGACGCAGCCTGAAACAATGGTCGGTATCATAACCATGATGCTGGTGGTAGGCACAGTATTTGGCTGGGTTGTGAGAGGGGGGGAGTGGATTTGGTGGCGGCCTCGGCTCCAGGGGTTTTAGATGTCCCTTTCTAATCAAGACCCCCAGAACCTTGGACAAAGGCATGTATAGTGGAGTAAAGGTTCTTTGGCCTCTGGGCTGGAATCTCGGGGCTTGGGTACTGCTCCCGGATGTACTGGAAAAGGGGGTGGCCGCCATGGGCCTTGGCTGGGGAGGGGGATTGGTGGTGACCATACTGACCTCCGAAGTCCTTGTGTTTGCAGCGCCACTCGGGCCTGCGTTGTTGTTGCGGTTAAATGTCCTCCGGGGTTGCTCCCGGTCCTGGTCAATCAGACCTTGCTTCATCGCATCCTCGATCTGTACCCCCATCTCGTGTAAGTCTGAGAAGGTGGGAAAGGGGAGTACGATCATCTTCTGCATGAGTTTTGGTTGGAGATTGCGCACAATCATCCTAATTTGATCTTTGTCTGTAGGCCTCAAGGTCATCATCGATGCCTTTGCCCTCCATTGAGTTACGAAGTCTGAGAAAGTCTCCTTGGCCTCTTGCCTCGTCGTTTCGAGATCACGAGTTGTAATCTCGATCTTTGTATTGTACGAGTACTGTGCAACGAAGGCCTCAGCCATCTCATCCCAGTTTCTTTTCACGTCATCTTCTAGCTTCGCGTACCAAATGGCTGCCACACCCGACAAAGTTCGGCCAAACAGGGAAAGCTTTTGTGGTCGGTTTAGGCCCATTGGCCGCAGGATGTCTGAGAATAGCCGAAGATGGACCATGGGGTCTCCGGATCCGTCGAAACGGTCAATTTGTGGCATCTTAAATCTGTCTGGCAATGTTACGGCCACGTCGGTGTACCCATCTTCGATGTCTGGGATGGCCTTCACCCCCTGGGACTTCTTAAAAAGCTTCTCCAGTTTGCTCAATTTTAGAGCTGTGTGGTCTACCTCGAACTCGAATGGAGAGTCCGGATGGTTGGGTGTAAGATTCTTGGACAGTTGAGGCAGAAGCGGGGGCGGAGCCAGCCCCGTTGGATAGCCTGTGTCCTCTTGAATATTCTGGGCATTGGGTAGAGGGTCCTGGGTGTTCAGGGGGGTATTCTGGGGATTTGGCAGGGTATTCCGACCAGTGGATGCCTGCTCGGGTAATGGAGCTCCGGGTGGAGGAGGAGCTGGGTGTGAGGTTGATGTTCCGGTTTGCTGTTGGAGCCTAGTAATGAGCTCAGCCTGTTGGGCCATAACTGTAGCCTGTTGCTTAGAAAATTCCGCTTGGCGGATGGCATCCTCTTGCATCTGTCTCATGCTCTCTTGCATTTGGCGCATCATCGCCTCCATCCCTGATGTATTCGGTGGATCCATCTGAATGACCGGTAAGTGTATCTCTATAGTGGAAACAGAAACCTCAGTCCGACTGTTTGCTGCTAAAGTAGACTGCTGCCCCGGTAATCTCTGCTCTGACACACTGCGCCTCCTCGGCCTTCTTCTAACAACCGGGGGTAGAGAGTGGAACACTGGATGTCCGTCAACCAGATCCTCGGATCGAATGAGTCGGCGACCTCGTGTCCAAAGTGCTTGGGGTATATCTACAGGTTCGGAAGCAATTGTGCTACAAACCTGCCCTAGCAAAAAGATAAATAAAGCGAAAAGGAAATAAATAACCAGATAAACGGACAGCATAACAGTTTAAATTAAATACACAACACACAGTCGGGCATACAACACACGGTTGATAAGCTGGGTATACACTGTCCTCAATCACTGATTACTGTCCCTATATCACTGGTTCCCAAAGCCGAATCTGATATCCGCAGACAACTGATTCTCAAATGACTGGCTGATGCCCGCAGGCCTGACGCCTAATCTCAAAAACTGATGCCCGCAGGCCTGATGCCCAAACCCATAAACTGATACATGCATTCCCTGTAGAGACGCACTCTAACAAGCACATAACAGATAAGTGAGAGCCAAAACACCCCTATGTTGGGGTAGGGTTTCCCTGTCCTATTTTGTTAGGAACTAGGGTTTCACTATGCACGCAGCGGTTTCAAACAACCTATAAACGGGTAAGCAACCTGTCCTAGTTTGGAATGGTCACTATGGATCCGAATATGCACTAGGTCGAATGGTCAAAAAGGGTGCCCCGATAAAACCGGGGTTTGTGTTCCCATACTGGCAGAGCCCATAACCGATCAGCCTTATGGACATGCCTTGACAAGACAAGCCTCCGGCAAACCGCTCAGGAATAGCAGATGGCAAACACGGTGTCCTAGGCGCACCAATGCAAATGCAATGCAAAGAAACACACAAGTGTAGTCAAAACCAGATATCACGAGTTCGAGTCAAGTTCTCTAAATCCCCAGCGAAGTCGCCAGAAACTGTAGACGTCCCCGAACGCATCTCGAGGAAGAGGAGTGCGAGTCCCCCCCACGTTCTGGTTCGATATTGGGTCACTACAGTTCGAAGGACTCTAATGTCACGGTTCTTAATCTTGAACCAAAGAGTCCAAATCTGGCAAATCGTTTTGAGAAAACAGATTTTTTTGAAAGAAGTGCCAAACATGGACTGCTTTGCCAGATACAGAGTCGCCACCTAAATATTTTTTTAATGGGAAATTTAGGAAACCTTGACTCGGTGCCAAAGGCCACGTGTCCGTCATCACCAAAGTTGCCTCGGCTCGGGAACTTGGGTACGATTGGGGAAGGTCACTTCGTGAGCACCCCCGCTCGCCCGGTCAAAGACCGGCCTCTACTAACCATGATATCTTATTTTGAAAACATTGTATGCTCTTATTCCGGTTATTAGCCTAGGTTACTATGTGATGCGCACAACATACAAGTATAGACTGAGTCGTCTGAATTGGAACAAAACATTTCATGTTTGTTTGTTTGAAGGATGGTTTGCTACCCGCAGGTAGGCTTAAGATGCAGATTTTGCCACCCTCGGGTGGGCTTAGAAAACATGGTATTGCCACAATCTAGTGGGCTTAAAACAAACATTTGATGAATTGTCCCAATCCAAATAACACAACCTCCACCCACAGGCATTCAGGCAGTTATATCATATAAGCAAATAGCCTCATGGCAAGCATGCTATCATGGCAACACTCACACGCATGCAAGGATGCTAAAACATAAAACTTACCGAGTACTCCAAGCCAAAACAAAAGCTGATTAGAAATCATACATGATCTTAAGTATACAGAAATGCCTAATGCAACACATGCAAAAATGCAAACTATAGTAGGCTCGGCTATTCTAAACATGGCATATGGAATGCTACAACTAACACGTATTCAATTAGGAATTGAAATACGAATGCAGTTTGTATGATGCGCCGAGCCCGGTGCATGCAAAACAGATGAATGATGCAAACATGCTGTCATACTGTATGCTAATTGAAATATGCCCTATATCTAACCATCATAAGCAGGTAAATAAAAGGGAAGAAAGACGTGGGGTTGGAAGACATACATCACACTCACCCACACTTATTACAATTATGCCCTCGCGCAGAGGGTCCAAATAAATATACAGTCCCAAATGAAAGAATAATACAGTCCAAAATATTACAGTCCCAAATAATATACAAATTCCTAATTAATTAACAAATTAACTAAGAAAAACTGTAAACTGGCATGCAAGCCAAGGGGTGCCTCGATTCTGATGAATGATGTACGTTGGAGCTGCCTTGCGCGGAAATCCACTGGGATGCCCCAATTAGCCTCTATTTTGCAATGTTTCTCGAAAAACGCGCCAAGTCCCGAAAGACTGCTGATCCTGAATTTTGCTGCAACAGAGAGCAAGAAAGGGGCATAGCAATGTATTTCACAAATATATGCATGCCTCGATCCTCGTGCCACCAATCACGCCGCATGATGGCCGAGGAGCCGAATTGCACAACTCAATATAGGATGAATGCATGTGAATGCTACAACAAAACCTAACTCCATCATGGATAATCCGGAGTGTCGGTGACTTGGGAATTGAGATTCGTTCCGTCACTCGGAGTACGGAACGTACCTCGTTTCCCGTGCCCGGGCTAACTTCTATCCCGAACACGATGCAATATGCATGAAATGCAGCTAATATACAATCCTAACATACACAATGCTATGAAAATGAGATGCCTCGAAATGCGTGCACACGGGCACGCAAACCGAGGCAATGATCCTAAGGCATGAGATGGCAATATGCAATGTAAATTGGACTTACACTAACACGAGTGGACCTCAGCCACACTCACATAAGAGGCCGATGGATGAAAATGAAGTGTCTCAAAATGCGTGCACGCGGGCACGCAAACCGAGGCAATGACATAAAGGCATGAAATGGCCTGAAATATGATATACAATGAGACTAAAATGAGATGTTTTGAAATGCGTGCCCACGGGCACGCAAACCGAGGAAATGGCATACGGAATGCAACAGGACTAAAATGAGATACGCAATGCAATATGGGCTTACACTAACATGAGAGAGCCTCAGCCACACTCACATAAGAGGCCGTGAGATGAAAATGAGATGCCTCGAAATGCGTGCACACGGGCACGCAAACCGAGACAATGGCCCTAAGGCATGAAATGAGACTAAAATGGCATAAAGAATGCAAAATGGACTTACACTAACATGAGTGAGCCTCAGCCACACTCACATAAGAGGCCGAGAGATGAAAGTGAAGTGCCTCGAAATGCGTGCACACGGGCACGCAAACCGAGGCAATGGCCCTAAGGCATGAAATGGCATGGAAGTGATATGCAAACATGCAAATGAATTTCAGCACTCACAAATGATGCAAAACAGTCCCGAAAGGTGGGGAAATGACACCAACTGCATGAAATGGCCCCGAAATGCGAAATTAGGCACCCGAAATGGCCTATAGCTATGCAATGCATGCACAATATGGACATGGAATGAAAATGCAGTAGAAAGGCAGCCCCAAGAAAAGCATTTTTTCAGTAGAAAACAAGGCCAAACAGCAATCATAGATAGGGCAACAATGGTACGCAAAAATAGGGGCCAAGAGAGGGGTATTGAAGTAGATGGTAAATGCAAAGCCAAAACAGAAAAATTCCCTTCTATAACACTGAAGAGGGGGAAAAAATATGCACATTTACAGTAGATGACATCCCCCAAAACAGTATGCAAACATGCTAGAAATGCCATGTAAGACATAGGCCACAAGAGGGTATAACATGAGGTACCCCAAACATTCATCAAACCAACAAGGACCCTTAATGAAACATGTCAAGAAGACCAAAATATGACTCTTTCCAGACCTGATGATGGCCAAAAACAGAATCTAGATAGGCTTAACAAAGCATGCACAAATGGGGGTCAAAGAGGGGTATAATGACAAGTATAACATGGAGACCCCCAACAAAGTTGATCCCTTCTACAATGTTGTAGAGAGACCCAAAATAAGCCTACTCATAGTTCATGACATGCTCCAAAACAGATCACATGTAGGCCAAAAAAATCATGCAAATTTACGGTAAATGTGAGAGATTATGAAGTAAGTGCATGATAGGGAGGCCAAACAGGGTTGAGCCCTTCTTCAATGTCGAAGAGGGGCTAAAAATAGGCCCACTCACAGTTTACATTGTGCTATAAAACAGATCACACATAGGCCAAATATTTCATGCAAAAATGATAGCATACAAGATGGTATTGAAGTAAGTACCAAATGGAGGGCTCAAACAGGGTTGAGCCCTTAAACAAACATGAAGAATAGCTCAAAATAATGACCCTTTCAGTTAGGGTCGGAGCCCAAAACAGTGAGCAAATAGGCTTGAGAAATGAGGCAAGAAAGTGTTACAAAAGAGGGAGATTGAGACTTACCCTTGAAGACCTCTTCTTTTCTACCTTTTGGCTTGAGGAATGTTGCTTCTAAGCCTCTGAAAAGCCTCTCCTTGCTGCTGTGGTGGAGTAGTGGTAGTGGTGCTTGATGGTAGTGAGGAAATGGAGTTGGAACTTGAGAAAATGAGAGAGATATGGAGATATATGTGTGTATGAGCTTGAGCCAAGCCTTCTAACTCTTGAGGGGAGAGAGAGCTGCTATTGTGCATGCAAGGATGGAGAGAAAAGTGTGTCAAAGTGTGTAATCCTAAGGGATTAAGTTCCCTTGCCTACAAAAGGTCCCCCGAAATCAGATATTTTGGGGGAAAAAGCTATACAGCTGCAATGCACACCTCCCAAGGATCATGGCCGGCCTGCCATTTTTACTGTAGGTGGCCGGCTGGCTACCCCCTATGGCCGGCCGGCCAAGGGGCAAAATGGTCCAACAAAATTTCTGGCCGGCCACCAAAGAAAGGTGTCCTCCCATGTGTGTACAACAAGACCCTGTGGTTGGAAATTGGCAACTCTGAAACAGGAGAGAGAACAAGCCAAATTTCAAAGGGGTTCAAAAGGTTCAATCAGCATTACTGGCCGGCCATGCACTTTTAGGGTCCTCCCATGTGTGTACAACACAAATATGTGGTTTTGGCTCGAAGAAAATGGCCCTAGGGTGTTCAACATTAGCCCGGAAGTGAGAAAAACGGGCGTCGGAGGGCGAAAATGGAATAAAACTGGTTGCTGAGATAATTGCTAGCCTCCCACCCTCCAGTGATCTTCCTGGTGATAAAACAGAGGTACCTGCCAAAAATGAACAAAAACCGATGCAAAACGAATGCTCGGGGGCCAAAACACGCAGTTCGGGGTCCCGAAAACCGGCCGTTAAGCACCGAAAGTGGTGTTTGGCCACGAAGTGGGTATCTAAGACCCCAGTGTCCCTTGAAAGGGAGTAAATGAGATGCATGCCAAAAACTGGAGGAATCGGAGATGGTTAGACGGTCCCGAACCGAGGCACACGGCCTGACGGCTCCGAAAACCGGGAACCGGGCTCCGAAATGGGCAAAATGGCCTACGACCACGAAATGTAGCCCACGGCCACTGAAAGATGGTCTACTGGACCTCTCCCCCCTCAGGAAGAGAAAACAGAGAAAACCGAGCCTGGTTCGCAAACCGAGGCAAGGCACAGAAGAGGGTTCGGAAGTCCGGAGGCAGGGCTCACGGCCGCGACTCTGAGACTTCTGAATGAGCACAATATGCAACATCACCGAGTGCTCAATCGGTGACGTCTGAGTCTTAAGGTCGGTCAAAAATGGGGTGTCTACAACTTTCTTTCAGAGTATTTTATTAGGTATATAATTAGCAGAGAGTATTGCTTCTCTCCACAAGTTCTGAGGTAAACCAGAACTTATTAACATGGAATTCATCATTTCTTTTAAATTCGTATTTTTCCTCTTAGCAATTCCATTTTGCTGAGGTGAGTAAGGAGCAGTGGTTTGATGAATTATTCCATGTTCTTTACAAAACTCACCAAAAGGTGATTCATATTCACCACCTATACTTCTAAGTTTTTTAATTTTCTTTCCAAGTTGATTTTCAACTTCATTTTAAAATTGAATGAAAGTTTCCAAAGTTTCATCCTTAGTTCAAATTAAATAAACATAACTATATTTAGTATAGTCGTCTATGAAAGTAATAAAATGTTTTTTCCCACCTCTAGTTTGAATTGATTTAAAATCACAAATGTCACTATGAATTAATTCAAGTGGTTCTATACTTCTTTCAATTGAATGAAAGGAGTTTTGGATAATTTTCCTCAACACAAATTTCACATTTATGATTTAAATCAATGTCAAATTTAGGTAAACATTCCATATTAATTAATAAAGATCCATAATTAACATGTCCAAGTCTACCATGCCATAAATTTGAAGACTCAAGCAAGTAAGAAGAAGATATATTTTTATTAATAACAGAAGGTACAACGATCATTACATTCATCTTGAAAAGGCCATCAGACATGTAACATTCCCTTTCATACATCTCGTTTTTGGTAAGTACAAATTTGTTACTTTCAAAAACTAGCCTAAACCCCATTTTTACTCAATAGAGATCCGGAGGACTAGATTCTTGCGAATGTCTGGTATATGTAGCACATTGTTGAGAGTGAGTTCCTTTCCAGATGTCATCTTCAGAATAATCTTTCATTGTCCTTCAACTTTAGAAGTTGAGAAAGTTGCCCACGAAAAGTTGTTCACCATTCTCCACCACAGAATAGGATGTGAACATCTTTTTGTCGGCACAGATATGGTGAGTAGCACTAGTATCCACCCACCATTCTTTAGGATTTCTGACAAGGTCTGTGATAACCCTGTTCCGTATTATGCTGATTGGTCTTTATTATGAATGTGATTATGTGTCTGATATGATTTTGGGTGCCATATATATGAATATATGTGGTTTTGAATTTCTATCTGTTCACCGTAGGAATATTTGTTCAACTTACTATTATAAACTGAAAATTGAAGGCCTTATTGGCCATAGAAACCGAAATTGACTATGCCATTGTGATTGGTGTAATTTTTTGAGCCTACGGTGAAATTTAATTGAAAATTAATTAGAATAAAAATAATCAAATTCAGAATCACTAATTAAAGCACCATTACTTAATCTTAAGTGATTTGATTAAAGGAGCCTATAAATAGGCCAACTTGCACTCACACTCATTTGTTTTGAGTTCAAAATCTGAGTTTATACTTTAGTGAGAGAGAGGGGCCGGCTATAGAAAGAGAAAGGGGGAGAATTGTGCAATTTTGGCTCAAGGCTTGGAAATTTGAAGTTAAACTCCAAGAACTCGAGTGTTTTGAAGCTCCTAGGTGAGTAATCAACCCCTAATTTATGAGTTTGAGTTGTGATTTTGTGAATTAAAGATTAAATGGTAATCAAGAACATGAGTTGTGTTAATTTTGATGAGATATGCACATGCATGCATAGAATTGCCATAAATTTGCATAATCTAACATGTAGCATGTCAATCATAAAAGATTGAGAGTTGGATCATACATGCAAGCATGGTTTTGTTGAGTTTCATGAGAATGAACACCATTTGCACCATTTGAAATAGGAATGAAGTCAAAATTGGCATGCATGTTTGATTGTTGAAGATATGGAGCTTATATGAGATTTGGATGCATGAGCCAATGATCATAAAAAGAAATGTTGATTAATTTTGAAGAATTGGACCATGATTTTGAATGGTTGGCCTCATATTGCTTACATCCATGTGCTATATAATGTATTTGAATGTTTTTGGTACCTAAATTCGAGCTTGGAGCCTTTGAATATCAAGTTTGAGCCTCAAGAACAATTCTGGATTTTCCAGAATTTGGCATGTCCGCTCGAGCGGGGGAAAGCGCCGCTCGAGCTGGAAATACAAGCCCCCAGAACTTTTTTGCAGGCATGATGTCCGCTCGAGCGGGGAAGTTCACGCTCAAGCGGGGAGCTATGTAGAGTGATTTTCAGCTCGAGCGTCCAAATTAACGCTCGAGCATAAAAATGAGGCAACTAGTACTTTTGCAGACCTAATGGGTCCGCTCGAGCGGAAAAGTCCACGCTCGAGTGGGGGACCCCTGTTCCAGAAATTTTGCAAAGATGTTCTATGTTTCGTTTTCCGTTCTCTTTCATTTCTAAGTAGTCTTAGGCATGCATTGAGCATTATGAATGAATTAAAAGAATAAGAAAGAAGCCTAAGAGGGATGTATGAATTAAGAACGGATTGAATCGTTTGTGACCCATATGTGTTATGTAATGTGTAGGGTTGAGCTCAAGGGTTAATCCGCCGGCAGAACACTGTGAGTAATATTTTAATGAAGATATTCTGAAGTATGTCATTTGTCCAATTGCCTATTTCCCTATAAGTCTTATAAGTTCGTTAATTTGAATTATGAACAAATGTTTGCTATGCCTAATGGTTGACATGAATGAAAGAATGGTTGGGCCAAAGGCCAGTCTGACATGAATGAAAGAAAGGGTGGGCCAAAGGCCAGTCTGACATGAATGATATGAATGAATGGGCCAAAGGCCGTATGACATGAATGAATGGGCCAAAGGCCATTTGACGCGAATGATTGGGCTAAAGGCCGTCGGATATGAATGAATTGGGCCCGAGGCCATTTGGTGCGCTTGGAACTGCAGTCACCTGACCTATATATATATACTAAATAGAAATATGAATTGGGCCCAAAGACCGTCTGATGTATGTTATTTTAAATACCGTTCGTATATCTTCTTTATTTGATATTATTCACTGGGCTTTCGCTCACGCTCATTTCAATGTGTCTGTAGGTGAGCCAAGGGAGGTCCAAACCCAGCCTCAGTGAAGTTTGTGGGAAAACAGTCAAGGTTTTGAAGATTCAGCCCATACGTCTCACGCATGAGACTTGTTTTCGCCCTTTTGTTATTTTGGTCACATTTTGTCATGTTGGCGAGAACTTTGAATTTCGGTTGTGTATAGTGTTGATTGGCTGGCTTAGACTTAAATGATCCTGTATGTACAGACCTTTGTGTTATTACATATTTCGATGTGAGTTATTAACATGTATATGTATGGGATTGTTATGACATGCCATGTAAGCATAGCTCTATGGACAAAAGTTTGAAATTGCTTCCGTTTGGCCCCCCCTTTACTCTGTTAAAACATGTCTGATTTAGTTTGAGGCCGTAGGTAATCTCGTGATTACTGGCCGGTTATGTCCTTAACCCATGGGGGCAGGTTCGAATCATGACAAGGTTTACCTCGGAAACAACTGCAGAAAAAATTATGTCATCTACACCAATGGAAATTTTATTCATTTCGGTCATATTAGCTTGAGCAAGCTTCTTACTTAATCTACCTTTTGCCTTTGCGCTTGCTACAGCAATCTTTGGCCCGATGTCCCTCTTTGTCACAGATGTAACATCTACTATTGAACTTGTACTTTTTAGTTTTCTCTCCTTTAGAGCCTTATGTAGAACTTTCTCCAGAAAACTTTTGTTTCTTTGCTCTTGGAGCCTTAGACTCCATAGGATGCTTACCAGCCAGCTTCTCAGAATTGCAGTTGTCCTCCTCAATCCTCAAACCAACAATCAATTCCTCTAAAGTCATTTCTTTGCACTTGTGTTTGAGGTAGTTCTTGAATTCTTTCTAGCCTTGTGGTAATTTTTCAATTAAGGCAGCAACTTGAAAGGATTCACTGAGAGACATGCCTTCTGCATGAATGTCATGCAGAATAAGTTGGAGATCTTGAACTTGGCTAATCACAGTCTTAGAATCAGCCATCACAAAATCCAAGAATTTGCTAACCATAAATTTCTTTGAGCTAGTATCTTCTGTTTTATACTTTTTCTCCAAAGACTCTCAAAGTTCCTTTGCCGTTTTGATAGGATTGTAGACGTTATATAATGTGTTGTCAAGTCCGTTCAAAATGTAATTCCGGTAAAGGAAATCAGTATGTTTCCAGGCATCGACCACAGCAACCACTTGACGGTCAGTTTCATCCTCTTTCAGAATATGAGCATCCTCTAGAAACTGTGCCAGGTTGAAAGTAGTAAGATAGAACAACATTTTCTGCTATCATATTTTAAAATCAGTTCCTAAGAACTTCTCTGGCTTTTCACTGTGATTGACTAGTACAGTCACAACAGGAGAAGGGATTGGCATAGTTGCAGTCACCATATCAGTACTTGTTTGAGCATTAGTTTGACTAGTTTCAGTAGCCATAAATTCTAAATTATAAAACAAAATTATAATTAGAATTTTATTCTTCACAAAAAATTAAACCATAAATACAGAATTTAAATTCTATAAAAATAAAAGAAATAAGAATTGTAACTTTTATTTCCAATTAATTTGAAAATAAAAATAGAATTTTATTTAAGCAAATTAATTCCACACAGAAAAATATTTCTGTAACACTTTAAAAATTAAAATACTGAAAACAGAATTTTAATTAAAGAGCACTCGGAAATTATTTCTAAAAACCAAAATTAATTTCTGACCAACTTAACAAATAAATATTTTGAATTGTTAATGACTACTAGTATATTACTGCTAGTTGTCAAAGAAAATAAACAGTATATTATTACTATTTATTTTTCCAACCAGAATATTATTTTGTAAAATCACAGAAAATAATTTCTGTAAAAAGAAAAAAAAAAGAAACAAACGAAAAATTCGGTATAAATAGAATAATTTGAATTTGTTTTAAGATTGCTGGAACAATCTTCTGTGTAAAATAAATAGCTTGAAACAAATCAAACAAAAATAAATAAATTACTTATAGAATTTATCACCAATACAATTTTTAGATCAAGTCGAGTGTGTGACACTCTGTCCTTAAGACAGATTCGCCCTCGCTACGGTGCTTACGGATAAGCGGCGTCTATCTCCTAGGATACAATGATCTACATTGTAATAGCACTCCAAACAATTTGTACGACAAACAAAACCTGTATTCTATGCTCTCTTAATTTTTCCTAAAAACTAGCATGAACAAAATTTGTACAAAGGAGCAAAACTGGGAGGGAACCAAGAGAACTTCATATTTTTTTTTAGGATGTAGAAATCTGTTGGAAAGGCCTGGTATTTATAGTAGATTGGTGACCAAACAGATTTGTCCCGAACAGATGCAGTTTTGAACTGAACAGGTATGACATTTGAATGAACAGATATAGTTCAAATTTGAACAGATCTACAACAGTTTGAATCTGTATACCTGCTAGCAGTTTCTGGCAATTTTAAACCTGTTAAAAGACAACTTATTTATTGGGAATGTCGGACTGGAAGAGGCACAATTATGGACAGAAAATTTGAATTCAAATTTGGTGCAATTTTTGAATTAATTTCCAGCAAGAATTTTTGAAAAAAAATTCAAATGAATTTTGTCCAAAAAATTAACATTAGACCCCGACCTGCGCCTAGACGGACGGCAGCGGCGCTCGTGTTGATTTGAGCCAAGGTTCACTTTGTCCATAACTCCTCCCTTCTACAAACTTGGAGTGCCCCTTAGGGCTCAGCCCAAGTGTTGCCACCTAAAGTTTATATACATACACAAGCTCTTTAAAGTTTCAATGCAGGACAAGCCTTACAAGGAAACCCACATTTTATTTTTTAATTTGTCCATTCCACAAACTCAAAAACAACATCAACTTCCCATTCACTCATAAATGGTTTTGACGAACTGTCTTCACCGTGTAACTTGTTATGCGGTAAGGAATATGTCACCTCTTCAGACCCACCCCAAAAGACGTGTGGGCTCCATCCAAATTTAGGCCCAAAGTTAGCCCAAAATAAGCCTATAAAATCATATTTTTCCAACATACTTCTCATTTAAAAATCGGCCACTTAAGCTTAGGCTTTGATGTTCAACAATATTAAAAATTACTCAAGATGATAGTTAAGTAAAAATATTATAATCGTTCTCAATGTGAGGTCTAACGTCTTAGTAATTTACAAGGAAAAACGGATCAATATAATCCTTCTTAGCTCCATTGTCAATATTTAAAAAAAAAAAAAAATTATAATCCTTCTCGGCGGACACACGAGTAATAGTCTTATTGGTTTTATCAACTAATCATAAATTTCATAATTGTAGTAAAGTGATTACTATGTGCGTAATTCAAGGAGGATTGGGCTCGTTCTAGTCATCTATATGGAGCAGAGTGGAGGGTGTTGTTCCGATCTGTGGAACTGTCCTCATTTCAATACTTTGAATTGTTTATTTTATAAAAAAAAATCCGTATATATCATTCGCATATAAAATTAAGTTGATCTGATATTCAATTTATCGTGTTTGCCATTAAAAAAAATATATATAGATTTCTATTTTTTTTATAAAAAAAAAAACAATTATCATTCTTTTTTTTTTTTTGGTAACAAATGTAATAAATTGAATAATTTACGATTATCGGATCGATTGTGTGGATGGTATAGACAAAGTGACTGACAAACTAAATGAATCAAATGATCAAAATGAGTCCTATGATGAATCTCATCAACTCGAACAACACCCTTCAATTTAAATTATATACTACAAGAATCTACCACAAAGGATTAGGATTCTCTAAAATTCAGAATCTAAACCTTACTGTTATGCTTGGATTTGTAGGACCCAGCATGACTTTCATTTCAATTATTTGAATTTTTTTTACTATACGACAAAATTTATTTAGATTTTATTACAAATATTGATTTTGTAATTTAGCCTATCTTTCTTTAATTTATGCTAATTAAACTATGACACGGATTTTTTATTGAGAATGTAGAACACATAAGTGATGGCAAAATAATATAAAAACTTGCCCTGGTGTAACTTTGATGAAAATGGCTAAAATTTAAATAATTCTAAATTAACGTTTCATAAAAATGGCTTAAATTGGGCTGGTCCAAACCTGCCCAGAAGTAAGTGGGTTGTGTTTGGACAAAGGTTGGACCAATTGACTCATATAAATTTTCTTCTGGGCTCATGGAATTTACAAGTCAATTTTGATTATTTGACCTATTTATTTTAGGAAAAATTAATGAAATATCCCCCTCTAACTTTGTGTAATAAGAGAAGTCCAAGATATTTTTATTAGTTAAGGTCCCTCAAAATTTTCACAGAGGAAATTTGATTGAGAAATTTCGCTCGACTCAGAGAAATTTCGGCCCCGACTCAGAGAAATTTCAATTTTTGTAGAGAAATTTTGAAAATTGAAATTTCTCTGAGTTGGGCAAAATTTCTTTGAGTCGAATTTTCTCTGTGAAAATGTTGAAGGACCTCAACTATTATGAAAATATTGTATGTCATTTATTTTATAAAATCTTAATATCAGGGACCTTAAAAAAATTTCTATTTATTTTATTAGGCACTTTATATATATCATCTATGCAAAAAATTAAGTCAATACGATAATTGTAACTAATTCAATTTATTGCATTAGTCATAAAAAAGAAAAAAGAAAAAAAAAAAAGAAGACGACAATTGTATTTTTAAAAATAGACTATTCATTTTATTTTTTTTAACAAACGTGATAAATTGAATGGATTACAATTATCAAATCAATTTAATTTTTTATGTGAATAATATAAATAAAATGTCCAACAAAATAAACTATTCAAATTATTAAAACAGGTCTCATGATCAACCCATGGGCCTGGACAAACTTTGATATGTCATAAGCTCATTAAAAGTCCAATAATAAGATGAGAGATTTGTACATATTAGATGGGTTAGACTTTAGATTTAAAATCTCATTTTAATGATGGAAATGTTTATTTGTTAGGACCCTCAATTATATAAATTAATCAAATGTATTATATTATTCAGAATGACATTTTACAAATTAATATATCAAAAGGAAAATTCTATGTAATGTGTATCATATGTTCCAGTTCTAACGGTTGTAATCTTTGCTTATGATATACTGTGGTGTTAGTTATGACATGGTTATACATATTGCGGTGTTAATTATAACTCGTTGTAATATTACTTATGACATTATTTTAGTTATGGCACAAAAGGTTTTCAATTATACCTTATGTAGTGTTTGATTATGACTTATTTTTTAGTTATGACTAAAAAGGATTCAGTTATGACATTTGTGATAATCAATCTTACAAATATCATAATTTTTATATGGTACATACTTTCGAGGGCACAACGTGACCCCTGATTATATATATAAATTTAATGTGATTAAATTAGAAATGAAATTAAAAAGTTAGAAATTGGTTAAAAATTAGGAAAACATAAAATTTCTTAATTGATAATTCATTTTAAAATTTTTTTGCTTCGCTAAGGATGAACATAAAAGGTATTACTACCATTTTTCCACTGATATTAACAGAATTAGTGTTACAATTAAGTCTAAATTTACATTAAAATTAATTGATTATTTTTAAAAGATAAAAGATAAAATATATAATCTATTTATATAAAGAGGTAAAGTGAATTTTTTTTTATTTTATTACTAAAACAAAACCTCAACCAATATTATGCCACATACAAATTAGGGCTGTCCATTTATGTGAAGCTCAAGTGAGACTCATATAAATGGATTATTTAAATTTATTTGTGACATTGTCACATGTGCTATGAAATAATACTTTTCATATTGTTGAGTTGCATCTCCCAAGAACATGTTGAGGCATTGGGCCAACCTGGTGTTTATCAATGCCAATAATCTGTTGGGCTAAATTCGCAAACACCCTGGTCCATTTAGGTCAAGTTTGGGAAGTCTCAAAAAAGTCAAAAAGTCAAAAAATCAAAAAGTTACTCAAAAAGTTAAAAAGTTATCACTATTCATCAAAAGTCAACAATTACGGCTGCTGTCACGACCCCAAACTGCCCCTAGTAGAATGGTGCCGTGATGGCCAGTAATCCGAGATTACCGAAGGCCAACTTACAAAGATCACACACAATCAGAGTATATATATAGGACTAACATGTGCGGAAGCAATACATTAAATCTAATTAGTCCATAAGAGTTGTGCATAGATCCAATGAAATGTCATACATCTTTAATTAAAGTCTTACAACTTGCATACAACAAAATAAAATACATATTACATCTGAACAAAAGGGCTTCACAAGCCGACATAAATAAAATACATGAAGTACAAGGTCAAAAGCATAATCTTCATGGTTGCCGACATCCTTGATGCCGACCTAACATGCATACAAAACATCAGGCACAAAACACACATCTCGGCGTAGCCGACTTCTTGCTTGTTACCTACATATATATATGGAGAAGGTGAGCTTGGATACTCAGTGAATGGTACAAGTAATAAAGGTTTGCATGAATAATATCCGAGGTCTTTGCAAAACATACATGTCATAGCTTATTCAAATCATGTACTTGGCATAACTTGCATCTAAACATGGGATGAACCGTATTCATCCATCTTGATCTTACAAAACTTGCTTACTTACTTAACAAAACAAGGGAATAACCGATCCGTAATCGATTAGACAAATCCACCCGTTCATAGACCGTCGGTGGCAAAACAAGGGTGCTGCACAAGTTTAGAGTCCTCCAGCACGAGGGACCTATGTTACAAAGGACCGTATCCTTTTAACACGATAGACTGGTGTTACTTAGGCCCGTAGCCCGCTTTAACACAATGGTGCTGCGAAAGTTTAGAGTCCTCCAACACGAGGGACTTGTGTTACTTAGGCCCGTAGCCCGCTTTAACACAATGGTACATTCCAGGAATGTCATCAAAACAAAGCTTACTTGATACATAAAAATAGGGATAATCATTCATGCTAGAGTAAATACTTTTATCAAAACGAAACAAGGCTTTATCAAATCTTTATAACATAACTTTATTAAAAATACCACTCACTTAGTTCTTGGGACGTCGGGGTCAAAGCAAAGGTCCAAGTCCTACAAACACATGGCAAAGTCTGCTGAATGTACTTCTCAAAACAAGTCTTACATGCATGCAAATGATCTCAGGAAAACATGCTGGAAGTCAAAACACTGTTTTACATGTCAGGAAGACATGCTGGGTACCAACCAGGTTTTTGCCGAGGTCTGACACCACCTGGCCGAGGTGTGGTTACCTAAGCTTCGGCGTGCGGCTGCATGCCGAGGTTCATGCGAGACAAACTAAAGGTGTAAGTGATGATGCAAAGTAGGCTAAGGCGAGATACGATGCTTGGCCTAAGTGTAAGGTCTAGGTAAGAGTGATCTCGGTGACTACACTTCGGGAAGTGAAGTCTGAAAATCTGGGTTTCCACCCGTGAAGAACATGAAGAACATGAATGAGATGAATGCCAAAATCATAACTTGTTCATACAAAAATCTGGGTTTTCATGCTATGAGTTCGAAAACATGGACCTGGGTACCCATACTTGAAGATCATATGAAAACAAACACGAAAACATGCATCTTGGTGCAAACTCTTGGATCAAAACATGGCTTTTCTTGAAGAACACATGAATACTATTTCCTCTTTTCAAAACCGAACTTCAAAGCAATACATGGCTTACAAATCATATTCAATCATGCAATGCAATAACATAAACATAAAGAACAACATGAGCAGATCAAGAATCTAACCTTAAAACACGGATCTAACGGTTCGATCTCTAGGGATCAAGCTTGGAACTCTACTCTCCCTCAAGAACTCCTCTTCCTTCCTCTAGAGCTTCTCTCTCCTCTTCAAAACAAGGATATAACAAATGATAGGTTTCTCTCTCTGCCGGCTGATTTAACACTCAGCTCGGACACGTGGCAACGGTTGGTTGGTTCTTCTCAAAAAGGTGATAGATTGACAAGGCTTGTGTAAGACAAAGCGTACTCAACAAGCTACACGACAAGGCACTCCGGCAAGTGATGACATCGGCTAAGGACAAAGCTTCGGCAACTAAGATGACAATGACCTCAGCTAGGAAGGACAACACTTGACTAAGCTGTGCCACACCTTGGCCTAGATGTGCCACACCTCGGTCTAGGTCATACCACTCCAGGACAAGATCACTTAGGTACAAAGATAATATCTCGGCCTAGATAATACACATCTCGGCCTTGGTGATGAACACCTCGGCCCAGATAGTGACATCTCGGCCAATATGCCTTGGCGAAAGGTGGAGGTCAAACAAAGTGGTTCCAAAGTAGTTCTAGGCTTAAGATGACCTCGGCTTGGAATGATCTAGGCTTGACATAACTTAGGCTTGACATGACTTAGTCTTAACATAACTTAGGCTTATCATAACAAGGGAGGAACAAAGCATACATATAACACTTAGGCAAATCATATACGTACAAAACAAGACAAGATTCATAAATGTTAACTTAACAAGACAAAAGTATGTGAATGCACATGAACATGACTAAGCCATAAATGTGGGTTGTTACAGCTGCACAACTCCCAATATTAATTTTTCCCTACACATTAATTTATACAATTTTTTAATACACATTTTTTTCATAAAAAGTCAAAAAGTTAACCCAAACATTCATATTTTCAACCTCAACATTTTAGTCTAAAAAGACAAAATGTGCACTTATTTAGGACACCCCAAACAACCCCTAGCCTTACTCCAACTGCACAAAGTCTCTTCAATTGCACAAAGTCGATGGTTTGGTAAATAAGTTCAAAAATAACACTAAGGTTGTGTTTGGTTGGGAGAATTGAGGAGAAATTTAAAAAAATAAAAAATAAAAAAATAGAGAAACAGTGTGTGAAACTAAATAAAATGTACGTATATTTTATTCATATTTTACTTATTTTTTCCTTCTTCTTTTTTCAAATCCCTTCTCAAATTCGCTAATTAAACAGAGCCTAAAGAGATTGTCAAAGGCTATATAGGGCTGGGCTAGTATAGATAGACTTGTTGGACAAGGTGGGTTCAATCCGAGTTGGTCACTGCAATCGAGAGGAAAATATATGTACTAGGAGTGCTCACGGATCAGTTTTTGACGGTTCAGTTTGTGGTTTGGACTCACTCGCATGCCTGTGGTTTGGGAAAATTTGAACCCACAACCGCCCGCAGTGCGGGTTGCCAGTTGTGTGGATAGGGTTCGCGGATATTTAGGCGGTTGCGGGTGGTTTGTGGGTTAAACTTTTTCCTTTAAAAATTTATTTTTGGACCTATTTTTTTCCATTTTCTAAATATTTATTTTGGGCATTTTCTTCTCATTTTCTAAATATTATTTTAGGCCATAAAATCACATATTTGTTATCATAAAATCACATATTTGTTATCATAAAATCATTATTTTTGAATAATTTTTTATTCATAATATTTTAATCTTAGAGATTCAGAAATTGATAATCCATACTTAAAAAAAAAAAAAAAAAAAATAGTTCTATTTACGTATATAAATAAAAGAAGTTCAATTTACTAGAAATATATATTATACATTATATATGTGTATATATGGATACACAGTAGCTGTGAGTATATTATATATATATATATATATGTATATTATTATGTATGTATATATATCTACTAATATGGAATGTTAAGATTGTCCAGAATTTTATGGAAAAAAAAAAAAAAAAAAGTGTAAGTGCCGTGAAACCTGCAACTCGAAACATAAAAATATTTCAAATTGCATCCGACCCTACTACAGGTTCGAAACCGCCGCACATGCGCGAAGTGGATAAGATTGGGCAGTTTTCGCACGTCAGATGACCCTATGCTCAGCCCTAATATGTACAGATTTACTTGCCTATATTGGCAACAATTTGGCCACTAAGTTGCTGTTTGGCAACAATTTTTTTTGTCTAAATAAGTATAAAAAAGCAAAATAGGCTGAATAAATCAATAAGATAAAATGTTATACCCAAAATATAATTATTTCATTTTTTTTTCTTACAATCATTACATCCAAACCCCAAAAAAAAATAAAAATAAATAAAATAAAATAAAAATCAAAAGTATTTTCTAAACGAAGCTAATTTAGTCAGACTAAATTAATCAAAAAGTCATACTAAATTAGCTGAAACTTAAATGTCAGGTGGAATTTCATATAAAACTTTTTTAAATTTTATGCAATACCTTTTTAAAAAATGGCAAATATTGTTGTTTGGGATTTATTTTTTTAATAATTTTTTTTATTCTTCAATGAAATTTGTTTTATTTTTTTTTTACATTTTTAGGTTCTACTAAATTAGATGCACCATTTTTTTTTTTAAAAGAAAAAATGTCCACTGAAGACAAATTTCTTTGCCTTTTGTCTTTATAAAACTTTTTTAATTTTTTTTTTTTAAACTTTTTACTTTTTTTAATTCTTTTACATTACATGGACCAAAAAAGTAAGAAAAAAAATTACACAAATAAAAAAAAAATACCAAAGGCAAAATAATTTTCCCTTAAAATGCAACTATTTTAGCTGCATGTCAAATCTTTCAATGGATAATTCGTAGGTAGAGTAAAAAATGTGAACTATATGTTCTAATAACATTGATTAAATGAAATAGCACTTGTTAGTATTTGCCTATTATTATTAGTATTATTGCTATTTTGTATGAATTAAGGTTTCTATTTGTTTAGCAAGATGTTTATGATTAGAGTTGCAAACGAGTTAAGCCGAGCTTTATTATATATTGACTTGTTTATTGCGATTATAATGAGTTCTAAAAATTTAATAAATCGAATTCGAGTCAAGTTGGCTTAAGCCTTAATCGAGCTCGAGCCTATTCACGATCTAAACGAGTCAAAGAAATTATAAATTCATACTTACGTATGAGACTAAAGTTATAATTGAAGTTTTAATTATATAATTATATATACAATATATATAAACATATTAAAAGAAAAGTCAATATCTTATTAAAATAATAATATCTACCACCACTATTACATAAATATATTATTTATAGTTAGCTATTATTTACATATAAATAAATTTAGTTATTATTTACATTTACATTATTTAAATTTATAAATAACATATTAATCCTATTTTTTATAGATATTTTTATATTATTTAAATAAATATTAAACGGGCTAAGTTAACGGGCCGGACTTTACTATGTTTCGACTTGTTTATTAGGATTTTAACAAGTTCGAACTGTCAAATTTATTCACGAACAACTCTATTCATTTATAGTCATATTTGTAATATAACTTCTCCACATTAAAGTTGTCTGTGATATATTAAAAATGCCAAAAAAATATTTGTGCATTTTTATCAAATGTCGATAGTGTTTGTGATTTTTACTGAAGGGAGGCTATGTGGTCAATGGCTCACCCATCCCAATTTGGTATTTTTAGAGTTTAAAAAAATATTCAGTCCACAAAATTTGATTGGACTGTGATTTTGTTCTCATTTAGTATATTCGAATCAAGAATTAACACTTTTGGCAACAAAAAAATTGGTCGCTAAAAGTCTATTTTTGGTCGGCAAAAGTTATCCACGACCAATTTTTTTGTCGCTAGTTTGGTTGCCAATTGAGGGTCGCGGAAAGTAATTCGCGACCAAAATTTTCATTGGTTGGGAAAAGTTGCATTTGCCGACTAAATTTTTGGTCGCTAAATATTTATTTACTGCGACTAATCCATTTTGTCGCTAATACACTTTGGTCGCGAAAAGTCGCCTTTTGCTGACCAAATTTCTTAGTCGCCAATTGTCACATTCCACAACCAAAATTAGTTTGGTCGCCAATTGTGACCTTTCGCGACCAAAAATTTTAGTCGCCTATTGTGACATTCTGCGACCAAAAATAGTTTGGTTGCCAATTGTGACATTTCGCGACTAAAAATTTTGATCGCCAATTGTGACATTCTGCGACCAAAATTAATTTGGCGACATTTCGCGACCAAAAATTTTGGTCGCCAATTGTGACATTTCGTGACCAAAATTTTTAGTCGGCAATTGTGACATTTCGCGACCAAAAATTTTGGTCGCCAATTGCGACATTTTGCGACCAAAATTAGTTTGGTCGCCAATTGTCAGATTCCGCGACTAAAAATTTTGGTCACCAATTGTGACATTCTGCGACCAAAATTAGTTTGGTCTCCAATTGTCACATTCTGCGACTAACATCCAACAAAATAAACCTGTAATTTATAATAATCCATCCAATTTATTCAATACAATCTGTAATTTGCCAAAATCATTCAAACCAACAAATAAATTGAATCATCAACATTCAACAAAATACATATAACAACCATTTCTGAACCTGTTTAATTAAAGTCAGCAACTATTATAAGTTTACATCCACAAATAATTCCAAACTACATATTTCATTTAGCATAAAATTTTAAAACATAACAATTACTTGTTATTATGTTTTAAATTTTTATCCAGGCACATCTATCAAAAAATATACACACTAGTAATATACCCAAATATTTTCCATACACATCCATCCTAAAATATAACTACTAATCTATCCAAAAATATATAATCCTTCAAAAATGCTTATAGTGCCAATTTGTCCTGTACAATTTAGCTTCGTGCATGAGGTCATCCATCTGTACCAAAGAAAATGAGAAATAATGTCAGGTAACTTTTTGTTGAAAATATTTGCACATTAATTTATTGTAAAGTTGGACAAAAATTGAAAAAATTTCAGTAGAAAGTAAAGGAAACATTAACAAATTAAATGACTATAAATACCATTTTGTAAATAAAACATCATTCATATGTATATATCAATTCCAACTATTGTTCAACTTTACAATAGTTAAACATCATTAACATCATCTTCTAACCTATTACAGGTGTTCATAACAATGAGGGCCGTTACAATTGTGCAATTGAATCACACTGCCAAAGCAGCTGTAATGGGTAGCAATATTATGTAAGGTGTTACATAACAGTTTCAGCCCATTTTTAAAACCTTGCTCCCCTTTATCCCGCCATCTCCTTTCATCTCACCTAGACCCGTTACAATACTCACTTTGCTTACCCACCACCTGTAGACGTCCCCGAACGCATCCCGTGCGAGGAGTGCGAGTCCCCCCCCCCGGTTCTGGTTCAATATTGGGTCACTACAGTTCGAAGGACTCAAAATGTCACGGTTCTAAATCTTGAACCAAAGAGTCCAACTCTGGCAAATTGTTTTGAAGAAAAACTGAGTTTTGAAAAAAAGTGCCAAACATGGACTGCTTCGCCAGATTACAGAGTTGCCACTTAAATATTTTTAGAATGGGAAATTTAAGAAACCCTGACTCGGTGCCAAAGGCCACGTGTCCGTCATCACCAAAGTGGTCTTGGCTCGGGAGCTTGGGTACGATCGGAGAAGGTCAGCTATGAGCACCCCCTTTCGCCCGGTCCGAAGACCGGCCTCTACTAACCGTGATATTCGATTTTGAAAACATTACATGTTCTTATTCCAATTATTAGCCTAGAATTACTATGTTATGCGCACAGCAAACAAGTATAGACCAAATCGCCTAAGTTGGAACAAAACACTACATGTTTGTTTTGAAAACGGTTTGCTACTCGCAAGTAGGCTAAAATGCAGGTTTTGCCACCCTCAAGTGGGCTTTAGAAAAGATGGTTTTGCCACTAACTAGTGGGCTTAAAACTCACAGCTTTTAATGCATTGTCCCAATTTAGGTAATCTGACCTCCATCCACAGGCATTCAAGCAGTTATATCACATAAGCAGCTAGCCTCATGGTAATCATGCTATTATGACAACATTCACACTCATGCGATATGCTAAAGCATAAAAGCTCACCTAGTACTCCAAGCCAAAACAGAAGCTCGTTAGAAATCCATGCATGGACCTAAGCATACTGAAATGTCTAATGCAACACATGCAAAGATGTAATCTAGGCAGGCTCGGCTATCCTAGAATGACATGTGAGATGCAATCAAATAACACGTACTAAATTTGGAATTGAAAATACAATGCAGTTTGTATGATGTACCGAGCCCGGTGCATGTAAACAAATGCATGGATGCACGCATGCATAGCATAAGGTATGCTAAAATAAACGTGCCCTAATACTAACCATCAAAGCAAGTAAATAAAAGGGAAGAAAGAAATGGAGGTTGGAAGACATGCACACACCCACACACACTTATTACAATTATGTCCTCACACGGAGGGACCAAAAGAATATACAGTCCAAAAATAATACAGTCCAAATACAGAATAAATTAATTATTACAGAAATTTCTAATTATCAAATTAAATGTTAATATAAGAGAAAGGGGCCTCAGCCCTGCCTCGGGGTGCGTGAGTGATGCATGTTCGATACAACTTGCCCAAAAAGCCCACACCGCACCACTGCTGCCTCTGTTTCCACTGTCTTGCCTTTCTGAAACACTGCCAAAGTCCCAGGACATCTTCTAAATGCACTGCAGTACACCACCGGCTAGAGGAGATGGTCACCGGCCGCTTAAATTGACCACCGGCTTCTTGTAGGGTTTATCGGCACAAAAAGTGTGCCGGTCGGCACACTGTACTGCCGGTCGGCAGAAAGTTCCTGCAGAGGACAATTTGACAGCAGCAGCAAACCAGCAGTGCATGGCATGGATTTTGAGCATATGTAAGCATGGCCAATGCCTCCTATCATGCTTGGGGACTCAAAGAGGCATGACTCTTGGCTCTTGGGCCATCAATTATGCATCTTGATGCATGATGGCCTAAGGAACCAAGGTTGCATTTTAATGGTATTATGCATGCAACATACAAATGAAATCCAAGGCCTTATCATGTGTTGGTCAAGGGCCTTGGTGACCAAGAGGTAGGACAAGTTGCATCACTTATGGCATGAACTCATCCTAACCCTCAACTTGGCTTGACACCCCAAACCAAGTAATGCAATGCATGTTATGCAAACATGGCTCCACAATACAACCTAATACTAAGATGCAAACATGCCAAATGTAATGCAACATGCAAAGTGCAAATACAATGCAAACAAGGGTAAATCAAGCATAGGGTCATCATGCTACAACACTTAATGAACCAAACATGTAACAAGCATAAGGCAAGCATGCAATGGTGGACTAGACCATAATGGGGCAGACCTCAAATCTCCCCAAAACAGTGGCGAAAATGGACTGAAAAGGTGGACAAATATTCGTGCAAACATGTAAGCCAAAAGGCCTAAGGCTAAGGCACAAAGTGGAGCATTCCATTGTCTACAAACATGACCACTCATGGCCTATATTGGGCAAGAAAAAAAAAATAGATTTTTTTTGGTATGCAAGAACACACCCAAAACTCACACACATGGCATCCCAAAAACTCTAAACACACAAGCATGCATAAGACCCTCTTTAAAGCATAAGAGGCCAACAATTCAAAGCATGAATAAGATGGTAAATGGAGACACATGAGCATGATATAAGAGCTGAAATATGCATGTTAAATGACTCCAAATCACTCAAATAACATAACCAACGCATGTCCATGGATCACATACTCAAGGCTAACAAGCCATAATGCAAAGTAACCATGTCAAGCACATCAAACATGATAAAATCAGTGGCTCACAGCCCTTATACATGGCAAGTCAAGATCAAATGCTATAACATGCAAGGCTAAAACATGAGGATATGGTAGGCTAATGGCATGGCACACTTCCAAGCAAAGTAAAGCATTACAAAGCAAGTATGAGAGGCATGTTAAGGGCCACAAATCCGACCAAAAACAGAGGTTAGACATGCTCCAAAACACTCAAAAAAACTCTGAAATGAAGCCATACAAGGCTATGCACACATGCTATCTTTTAGGCCAAATACAAAGGCAAGCAAAGGGCCAGGGGGAGAGGGGTGTCCCTCCCCTATCTAAGACTTGAAAGTACCTTCCTCACCACTGAAAACCCACTGGTTTTCAGTGGTGAGAAGACCAAGAACACCAAGTAAGCAAAGCTTTACCAAAGAGACACCAAAATGGCCAAACAAAGCCTAAAAGGGTGAGCCTTTACTCAAACCACAAAATGACCTTAATGAAGGTTCAAGAGCAAGTAAAAACAAGAGTTTTTTCAGTTATAGACAAAGCTCAAAACACAAAGCAAGAGGGGTAGAAACTAGTTGCAAGAATGGGGAAACTAAAGTAACAAACTCACCCTTGAAGATCCTTTGAAGAACAGGTGGAGCAGCCCTCCTCTAGTGATGAAAACCAGTCCAAAATCACAGTAAACAACCCTCCAAGTCCCTCAATCTCGAGCTAAGGTGTAGTAGTGTGTGTAATGGTGCAAAAGTAAGGTAAAACCACACTTTTAGGCCTAAAAACACACACACAAGAGGAGAGAGAGGGAAAATATAGAGAGAGGAGATATATGACAGAGGTATAGATACACAAGCTCTGGTTTTTCTATCTCAAATGGCTAACCCTTGAGCAATGGAGAGGGGTGGTCTTTATATAGGCCAAGACCAAGCCAAGACTTAATGGCTAAGCAAAGGAAAAGGTTCAAAGGGGTCAAGGGGGTGCAAGGCTTCTTGGAGAAGCCAAAACAGCTGGCCAAGCTTCTCCAAGAAGCTTGGCCAAAAGGGTTCAAGCTTCTAGAAGCTTTAGGGGGGGTCAAAGGTGCATATGGGCCAATCCTATGCACGGGGAGGAGTGATGGTGTAATCCAGCTGGCATAGCTGGCATGCACCATCCTCAGGGGGGTTCAGAAAGGTCACCAGCCAGCCAAAAACGTCACCGGCACAAAAAAGTGTCGGTCGGCAACATATAGTGCCGACCGGCCAAAGTTTCTGAGAAAACAGTGCCGACGGACAAAAGGGAGTGCCGGTGGGGTGTGGGGGCAGCCGGTGGGATTCAGGGATGGCTAACAAGCCTCCCCCTACCCTCAAATGCAAAAACACAAGTGTTTGGTGCCAAAACCGAACACGAAGCAGCCGAGTCAAGAGGTCCTGAGACGAGGCGCGCTGCCGAGGCCTCCGGGAACTCGAGACGAACACAATCATGGATAATCACCGAGTGTTCAAATGGTGACGTCCAAGTCTTGAGGACGGTCAAAAATGGGGTGTCTACACCACCCCTATAATCCTTTTTCACTTCCATAACCATCTCCTGTCAACCCCTCTCCCCAACTTACCCCACCCCGTCTCCCCTCACCCACTAGCCTTGCCATTCCCTCACCCCTCACCCACCATTCTATACAAACCCAATAGCACCCACTAGCATCACACATTCTAGTCCTGAAAATCAATTCCAGTACCGAAAATACCTCTTCGAATTTGAATAACTCCAGCGTATTGTTTCCTAAAACTTATTCATTTATATATACAATGTTATATGTGTATAATATGATTAAATTATAAATTCAGATATAACTTACAAAATAAATTATAATGTTAGGGTGTATAGGCTAATAACTTATTTGGTTAACATGTAATTAGAATAAAAAATATTTTTCTTTATATAACAGAAGAGAGAGAATGAGAAGAAAGTAGATAGGTATTAAGATTACGGAGTTAGTGTTGCAATTTAGTCTAAAAGCACATGAGGAGTCTATGGTTTTTTTTATTGACAGGTAGTGAAGTGCTCCAAGGCCAAACCCTCAAGGGATAAAGAGGATTTCCCCTTAAATTAAAATCATGTTTGATAGTTGATTTACCAAGTGCTATACATTTATATGAGATAGTAGAGAAGAAGCTTGTTTATCTACGACGTAAAAATAAAAACAAACCCTTACCACATCTCAAATCTATTGAAAATATATTATTAAATGCAACCTTGGATGAGGTGCCTGTAAGGGTCTCCTACAAAAGAAAGTTCGATAGAATTTTCCAAAGTGATAGGGAATGAGAAGCCATTTCAATGTTTATATAGTGCAGCAAAAATATTGAATGAAGCTTTACAGTAAACAAGCTTGTAGTTATAACAGAAGTCCCAAGAACCTAACGCTATAGACACCGACTAGTTTGCCTTCAATATTTTTAAGATCTGATGCAAATCTGATGCAATTCGGTCCATGTAATTTCTAAAGCTAAAAGATTTCAAATAACTAGCTAAATTATAAGCAGCTCTAAAAATATAATAATGAAAATTACAATACTAGTCTTTACTAGCAATTCAGTAGATTGTGGGTTTCTTTCTTTCCATAACATCATCCTAAACTTATATGAGTCAACTTAGTGTTCCATTCATCAAAGCCACAAATAGAAGGTTTCATAAACGCCATACCACTAGGAAACCAGGAACACCCAACAAGGTAAAAACTTGACAGGGCTAATAAAATACTCATTTGTTTGTTTAATTTACCTGTACTATATTGTAAAATGCACTTACCCCCACATATATATGTATGTATGATATATGTACACCATTCTAATTCTTTCTTATTTTGTGTTTATAGTACTTGCCTGCAGCAGATATGCGAGAATGTTTTCCTACTGCATTTTGTAATCTGAAGTCACTAGTGCTGCGTGCAGACTTAATTAGAAGCCACATGGAAGTATTAATTTACTTAAGCATTTCCCCAAATCTGGAAGCTATTGTTATTGATGCTAAAGGTAACAAGGAATTTATATGAACTACTTTTTCTTCTAGATCTCTTATAATACACAAATTTATCTACTGTTATGAAGCTTCTTGGTAGTTTAAGGACATATTACAGGGTTGAAATTGTTCTCCTTTGTTTCCAGAAGCATTTTATTTTATAACATTTCCTTTAGCATGGAGCTGTCGCATTAGTTAAAAATGATCAGAATACATCTGATTATGATCCTCACATAAATTAGTGCCTATTTCAGATGTTTTGTAAACAAAAGGAGTCATGGTCCAAATACGTACACTAGCCATCATTATGAAGACATGGACATCAACCCAACTTGGAACATTTTTTTTTTTTCAAAGCAGTGTTCTTGAATGCATGCCCTATGGGTGAGATACATCGCTGTGAACTTTATTGATGGGCATAAACTTAAGATCAACATAGTTTATATTGCCCCCAAATGGCTTGTTTTCGCCGTTTTCCTCACACTTTTTTGTCTAACTCTTTAACCATGCGTCTGATTAATGCGCTGCTTCCACATATTACATTTTTTTAATGTAGGCCGAGGTGCCTATTATGATATGGAGGTTGTTTCGGTGCTGTTTCCAATGTTTGGCCCCGAATGGGCTATTTTCCCCTTTTTGCCTCACAATTTGTTCTCTAATATTCTCATAACACGTTTATTTGCCTTGACTTTGAACATAAATGTAATGCAATTTGGTTAACACACTTACCCATTACCATAAGTAGCTATGGTGGGGACTTTGATGGATTGAGCTTTTCCAAAACTTGCGCCAACATGCTCTGAAGTCCAAAAATCTGCATCTGCATCTCCTCACGTTGTTTTGCATTATCTGCCTCTTTTATTTGTTGCTCCTCTTCCTTTTTTTTCTGCTCCTCACGGTCACTCTGTTGCTCCGCACGTAACATCTCCAACTCGGATGTAAGCCTTTTCAAATGCTCCTCACGTGCTTGTGATGCCACATTCGACCCAACATCACAAGACGAGGGCTTTGGTCCGACCCCAAAACCTCTCAAGTATCCCTTCTTCTTCCCCAACACCACTCTTGATATATCCTCTTGTGTCATCGGCGTTCCAAACGCAATAGACTCATCCCGCACCATTGTCATTTGCTCCAGTAATTGTGACATATAACTATTGTTAATATAAATCAAACACAGTAGTTACTATAAGTGTCCAAATGATTGGAATAGTTACATGTAAATCACAACATATGGGATCAATCCATTCTTTGGTCTTCTTGTTCTGATGAGTGTCCTTGTAGAAATTGCAAATATCTGGCAACAGGCCACCGTTTTCCTTCACCTGTGATATGCCAAACACCGATATCAACACTAACATATTAAATATGTGTGGATAAAGTTAATAAAATCAATGACACACATCTCACCGCAATGCTCATCGCCGCCGGAAAAGATCGCGACCCACTACTGTGATTGTAGGGTAGCTTGCTCCTATTTAGTTTGCCGGCATCGTAGCGACGCTACATAATCCAAATTATAAGGGTTTGTTACATATATAGTTAAACAATGATAAAGAGTACTAAGTAATAACTAAATCATAACATACCGTGTTTTTAGGATCCAACCATACTTCGTCAATCAAATACTTCCAATCATCGGATTGTACTCCTTTGTATGGATGAGCATAGGGATCAATTCTCGCATCCACAAGCTTCTCCCATTTCTTCTTCATTCTGCACTTCCAATCTTTATATAACACATAACACTTCTTCTCCACAACTTTTTGGGATAGTGAATTCTCCTCGTAATTATCCCCAATCTCAAATTTATCCTACAATCAATACAAACACAATAAGTAACTTAACTTATGTAATGTGAAAGCTGCAAATATGTTAACAGTGCGAAAACTTTAAAATGGTGTCATTATACTAGTTTAAATGAGGGAGCTATGACCAAGACTCCCTATAATCTGTCCACGATATATGATCCACCACTTTCATTGTTCAATCTGTGAAGAAAGAATTTGCTGACCAACTTATTCATGAATCATGTTGGTACATGAATTGGGGCAATGAAGACTAATTTGTATTAACTGCATCAATGATCGAAGGTCATCATACCCGGTGCAGAAGAGGTACTTAGTTGGCAAGTATGAAAATCGTCATCAGAGGGCAAAGGAAGCTGCTTCTTTCGCTATAGTAGACAAGGTGCCTTTCGTGACAGAACATGCAAAATCATGATATCTTCTTAGTTTATTGTCTTGTTTGAATTTCTTTCATTGCATTATTTATGTGCATTTGGTAACATGAATCCTTCGCAACAGATTTTTCAAGTGAACCTTCGAAATTAGAGATTTTCAAAAGGATATAATTTCTTTTGGTTTGCAAATCTTTATTATTACTGTGGATTTTGAAAACCAGTGCATTTAGAACTGTAAAGCAGTATGTGGCTGTTTTGGATGTCTATTGATTCATGTTAAATGGATGATCTAGCTTGGTCTCTTTTCTTTCCTTTGAACTCTTATTTTTCTTACTTCACTTGCTAACTTTGGCCTAAACTTGGTTGGGCCCTTCTGGAGCTTCCCCTAATTTATGTAAAAATTGATGTTCCACTGGAAGTCAAATCTCCTAGCTTTGTAAATATGGAAAGGTTCTTTTGCTGCATGCTTTCTCTTTGTTAGATATCTATGTGGGTTTATCCAACATGTTCCCAGTACTATTGGAGGTGTTTCATTTTCGTCACTTGACAAGGATATGGCTTAAACACCCATAAGGCAATTAGATGATCTTGGGTTTTCTTGGAGCAGGATCAGTATGTCGTCAGAGAGTGTATTGTCTGATATTCATTCAGGGGTCACTCACTGCATTTAGGAATCCGACCTAACTTTGGAGCTAGTTTTATGCACTCCAATGTTGATTAAATTGTTGTTGATCATATCAAATGCATTAATTTAATTTTCCTCTTTATACTGTTAATGTTTTTCATGGTGATGCTAATTAATGGTGACATTATACTTGTACTGGTCGATAATATAGCACATGTGAAATACTGCAGAAGAAGAAAAGATCCCTTTCCAAACTATCGAAGCTACCGACTGGAGTCCCAAATGGAAATTGTAATCACCTAAGTGCTGTTAGCAAGCTACATGAGTATTGGCTCAATGGCCAGAATGCTGTCATTATCAATGACTAGGTGATGCAATCTGATCAGATATGACATCATTACTCTATTTTTTTTTTATAAGTTTGTTAATTTTACTGATTCTTGGAAGGAATAGAGCTCACAATATCAAATAAAGCATTTAGGAATTTATTATATGCACATTATAAAAGCACTGTTTCCATCATCCACACAGACTATGAAAGTAATTTAATCATACCCGGACCGCTTGTACAACAGCAGCTTTTGTTGCTGGATCAGCAACAGTCCAACTGTTAACGCCTTGAATGGGGCACATCCTCCTAATCTGAAGGCCGATCTCATTCGATCCTGGGGTCGCTAGCACACCTTCGAATGCATTGAATGTCTCCGTGATTGGAATGTACAGCTTGTTTCCATTATTGTTGGCAATTCTTTTTGCTGTTGCTTTTCCAACTGTTGGTCCCCGCACACGCTTTGATGAAGATGCACCTGGTAATTGATAATATTATTAATGTATTTACAAATTACAAAATATTAACAATATATATAAATTGAAGACAGATCTCAAACATATTTAATTACCTGCGCCACTCGGTTGACTTTGAGGAGATGGTGGATTCGTTTCAAACGGAGATGCTTCACAACTCTCAGATGCAGCTGGTGCATTACTTTCAGTCGGAGATGGTGCAACAGTCTCAGATCCTGACAATGCAGCTTGTTCAGACGGAGATGGTACAATAGTCTGAGATCCATCTGCTGCAACACCTTCAGGAGTAGGTGTAGGTGTATCGGTTTGCGATGAGTATGCTTCAATTAATGCCCTCTTTGGTGGTGGTAAACGGCGCATCTTTTTCGCAAGAGCCATTCTACTACAATTTAACATAATCAAAGGCCAAAGAGCACAATGAGCACAAATTTTTAATGCGTATAGACATATACATCAAGACTGATAATTAACAAACATTTCCATTCATATTCTTAACTCAATTCTGTTACTATCTTGACATGGAATAACATTTGAATACTAAAGGACAAATTAATGTACTAGCAATTTTATTAGTTTTCTATTTTAGAATCTTGGTTGATAAAGGAAGTCTCTAAAATCTATATAAAGTCATGTAAAACAGGATGTATCAAAACTTTAATCAGAATATCATGGATAAACCTTCTGATTTTGAGGCATAAACTTCATTGAACCTGCCAAACAACAAAAGAAAGAAGAGTGGAAAAATATTCAAGCAAATTCAGCACAACCTGGGAGAACTGTAATCGAATTTTGCTAGTGATTCAAGAAATCACATATTCATCTTCAAGATTCAGAATTGTTGTATATCCCCTCCATTACAATATCCTCAATAAACAAACCAGCGGTAAATACAGAATCAATATTCCATATACAGAATTGGCAAATTGTTTCCACTACCCATTATCTTAATGACATTACATATGAATACGAGTAGCCTAATTTTGAATATCACATGCCACAATTACAAAAAGACGACAACCCACCAAACAACATCAAATGAATTTTCTCAGATTGATGTGCTTTTGACAAATTTATGACTTAATGTGCAAAAATTACCAGTAAACTGAAGAAACAAATAACATCATGTGTCAGGGAACTCACAACAAACAATTTGCAGGTGAGTAAATGAAACACTGATCAGTTGAAGAAGTACCCAAATCACTTGCACCACAAAGAATTAGATGACAAAGAAAAAATGTATTCTTTTCTCTACATGCCCTCTATTACTCTGTCAGTCCTGACAATAGGAAAATAAAGGGCAAAAAACAGATAGAACCCAAAACAGTGATAGATCTTGTCGGTTATATACTAAAACCACACAGAGATGAACATTCCAGATTCCAGTACAGAAAGGAACAAAATGGAGAAAAGTCTACTTGAGATATACGCAAATAAAGGCAAAAAGGGGGTGGGGGATGAAAATGATAAAAGTTGAATCTTTTTTGTCATAAGAAGATCGTCCATATATCTATCTTACCCTTTTAGATGTGGGTCCTTTGCCTTTGCCCCCATTTTTAACCATAGACAAATTGTCATGAGGAAAATAGAGACTAATATATATGTTCTTGGGTCTTCAGTACTGTAATAACAACATCCTCAGAAACAAGTAGACTGGTGTTTAGGGCTTTGAAACTAATGAGAGAGAAAGGAAAAAGAGGGTGAAAGTAAATTTTACCAGTAAAATCAAACCCATTTACGAGATCAAACCCATAAAGCTCTAGAAATCAAACCAGTTTAAGAAATCAACATGAAATTATTTAGTATAAATCATATAAAACCCTATAGCAAGAGTTGATAGTTGGGGAAATAGAGGAAGGGAGAGAGAGAGAAGAGAGCGAGATAGAGAGTGCAACCGACACAGAAAGGGAGAGATAGAACCTGTGATCTGCGGCGGTGGCGATGTTCAATGTACGGTGAGCGACGGTGGTGAGGGACTGTGCTGAGATGAGGTGGGGTGAGGTTTGGTGGTGATGTGTGAGAGAATAGGACTTTTGTGTTTGTTTAAACAGAGAATATAGAAGAGGGCGCGAATATTAAAAGTAATTTCCCTCTCAAATTTTAGACCTGTAGCGACTAAATTGGTTATTTGTCGGCAAATAACCCATATATAACGACTACAACTTCTTGTACCCATAACTTAGTGAATTTTTTATTTGTTTTATTTTAGTATTCAGTGAATTTTTTAAATATTTTTTTTACAAATATTATACTTTTAAACTGTATTTATGTTTGGTATATCGAAAAATTTAAAAAAACATTAGAATATAACATTTAGTGAAAATAAAAAAAATACGGAAAATAAAAAAATTCAATTTTTCTGAAAAGTGAATACTGAAAATCCAAACCAAACAAGTTAATCATATCCTTCGTAAAATTATATAAAATTGACAAGTAAGGTAGTTTTTCTTTTTAAATTTTTTTTACGAAACTAATTTTTAGTCTTAAAAAAATAAATTTGAATCAAGTATTAGAAAATCAAACCAAACATGGCCACCCCTTCAACTTCGGAAAGAGTTTTGATTTTGTTAGCATAAGTTTTGTGCTCCATAACATTTAGAGCTCTCATGGCAACAGAATCTACCCTCACTTTTTTCTCTTTTTTTTTTTTTTTGGTGGTGGATAAGAGGTGATGGTGGTGGTGGTGGTGGTGGTGGTGGTGGTGGTGATGGCGAAGGAGATTAGTGATGAAGTTGTGGTAGTGGTAGAGGAGATGGAGTGGCGGTGGTAGAGGAGAGGTAATAGTAGTAGTAGTGGTGGTAGTGGTAGTGAAGTGGTAACGATGGTGGCAGTAATGGTAGTCGTAGAGGTGGAGTGATAACAATGGTAATAATGTTGGTAGTGGAATGACATTTGTAGTAGTAGTGAATGTGGTAGAGGAGATGGGTGGTGAGAGAGATGAGTGAGAGACAGGTAGAGAAGAGAGAGAGAGAGAGAGAGAGAGAGAGAGAGAGAGAGAGACAGAGTGGTGAGTGAGAGAGAGACAAAGTGGTCGCTAAAAGTACATTTTCTTGTAGTGAAGAGCTCGGTAAATAGAGAAGAGGGGAATGAGAGAGTGAGCAAGGTGAACACAATGGGGGAGAGAGACAGACAGACAGACAGACAGTCACACAGAGAAAAAGAGAGAGAGAAGAGTAAGAGACAGACAGACAGACAGACATAGAGAGAGAAAGAGAGAGAGAGAGAAGAGTGATGGGCGAGAGAGAGAGAGATAGAGAGAGAAAGAGATAGAAAAAGAGAGAGAGACAGAGAGAGACAGAAAGAGGAAGAGATAGAGACAGAGACAAAGAGAAACAAGAGATGAGTAAGAGATAGACAAAGAGAGATAAAAAGAGAAAAAAGAGATGATGGAGAGAAAGACATAGAAAAAGAGAGAGATAGAGAGAGAAGAAAGATGAGCGAGAAATTGTTAAAATAATAATTTTTTTTATAGTTAATGACTTTTTTTTTATTCTTTTTTTTTAAGTAATTAAAGTTGAAAATTTATTTATTTCATTTTTATTTTAATGAATAAAAAATTATTCTTATTTTTTTACTTTGGTAGAAGTAGGGGTAATATTTTATAAATTGGTTTTTGTTTATTTTTAGAAAACATAAATTACAAATTCGTTTGGTTTGAACAAAATGTTTAAAAAAAATGAAAATATAAACTAAAAAACATGTTTGTCTAGGCCAAAAATGTTTATATTAATTTTTTTTTATTATTTATGACGATGGAATCATACACATTATAATTGAAAAAACAAATTATTGGAAAAAAAATAATTGAAAAAAATATTTGAAAAGAGATGAGAGAGATAGAGAAGAAAGATAGAGAATGAGCGAGAGACAGAGACAGAGAGAAAGAGAGACCCATTTCATTTTTTGACTTTTTCCTCTTTCAACAATGGGCTCAGAGAAAGAGATGAGTGTGATTGAGAGAAATGAACGATTGAGAGAAAAGAGAGATGAGTGAGAGACATAGAGAAAGAAAAAAAGCGAGAGATAGACACAGAGAGAGAGAGAGAGAGAGAGAGAGAGAGAGAGACAACAAAAAGAAATGAACAAGAGATAGAGAAAGAGACATAGAGAGAGAAAGAGAGAGAGAAGAGTGATGAGTGAAAGAGAAACAAAGAGATAGACAAATAGAGAGAGAGAGACACAGAAAGAGAAGAGATAGAGACATAGATAGAGAAAAACAAGAGATGAGTGAGAGATAGACAAAGAGAGAGAGAAAGAGAACGAAAAGAGATGATCGAGAGAAAGACATAGAAAAAGAGAGAGATAGAGAGAGAAGAAAGATGAGTAGGAAAGACAGAGAGAGAGATAGAGAGAAGAGAGATGAATGAGAGAGATAGAGAAAGAAAAAAATGAGAGAGATAGAGAGAAGAGAGATGAGCGAGAGACAAAGAGAACAAGAGACAAAGACAGACAGATAGAGAAGAGTGATGAGTGAGAGAGAGAAAAAGAGAGAGAGAGAGAAAGAGAGAAAGAGATAGAGAGTGAGAGTTAGAAAAAGAGACAGAAAGAGAGGAGAGATGAACGAGATAGATAGAGAGAAGAGAGATGAGCGAGAGAGACATAGAGAGAAGAGAGATGAACGGGAGAGACAGAGAGACAGAGAGAAAAGAGAGATGAGAGAAGAGAGATGAGCAAGAGAGATAGAGACAATAGAGCTGAATGAAAGAGACAGATAAAGAAAAGAGATGAGAGAAGAGATAGATGAGTGAGAGACACAGAAAGAGAGAGAGACAGACAGATAGACAGACAGAGAGAGAAGAGTGATGAGTAAGAGAGAGAAAGAGAATAGAGAGAGGAAGATAAAAAATGGGTGATAAGAGACAGACAAAGAGAGAGAAAGAGAAAAAGAGCGAAAAGAGATAAACGAGAGAGATACAGGGAGAGATGAGCGAGAGAGATAAAGAGAGGAGAGATAGAGAAAAGAGAGATGAGCGAGAGACACAGAGAGAGACAGAAAGACAGAGAAGAGTGATGAGTGAGAGAGAGAAAGAGAAGAGAGACAAAGACAAAAATAGAGACATAGAGAGAGACAGACAGACAGAGAAGAGTGATGAGTGAGAGAGAGAGAAAGAGAAGAGAGACAGAGATAGAGACACAGAGAGAAAGAGAGAGACAGATAGATAGAAAGAAAGAGAAAGAGTGATGAGTGAAAGTAAGTTTTTATTTTTCTTTCAGCGACTAAATTATTTTAGTTGCCAAAACCATCTATACAGCGACTAAAATATTTTTTAGTCGCTCAAATTAAGGTTTTGCCGACCAAACTTTTGGTCGCGAAAGATAAAAAATAATTTTTTTATTTTTCTTTCAGCGACAAAAATATTTTAGTTGCCAAAACTATATATACCGCGACCAAAATAATTTATAGTCGCTGAAATTAAGGTTTTGCTGACCAAACTTTTGGTTGCGAAAGATAAAAAATAATTTTTTATTTTTCTTTCAGCGACGAAAGTATTTTAGTTGCCAAAACTATTTATACCGCGACCAAAATAATTTTTAGTCGCTGAAATTAAGGTTTTGCCGACCAAACCTTTGGTCATGAAAGATAAAAAATAATTTTTATTTTTCTTTTAGCGACTAAAATATTTTAGTTGCCAAAACTATATATACGGCGACCAAAATATTTTTTAGTCGCTGAAATTAAAGTTTTGCCGACCAAACTTTTGGTCGCGAAAGATAAAAAATAATTTTTTATTTTTCTTTTAGCGACTAAAATATTTTTGTTGCCAAAACTATATATACGGCGACCAAAATATTTTTTAGTCGCTGAAATTAAAGTTTTGCCGACCAAACTTTTGGTCGCGAAGGATAAAAAATAAATTTTTATTTTTCTTTCAGCAACTAAATTCTTTTAGTTGCCAAAACTATATATACAGCAACAAAAATATTTTTTTAGTCGCCAATTGTGGCAAATTTAGCGACTAAATTTTTTTTAGTTGCCAATTGTGATATTTTTAGCGACAAAATTTTTTTTTAGTCGCCAAAAATTAATATACCCCGACTAAAAAAATTTAGTAGGTAAATATTGTACTTTTACCGACTAACATAATTTTTGGTCGCCAATTCCACAACTTTTGGCAACCAAAATATTTTTAGTCGGCAAAAGTGGTCGCCAATTGTGTATTTTCTTGTAGTGGTCGCCAATTCCACAACATTTGAATTTTAAACGTTAATAAAATTCAATGATAAAATAAATACAATCTTTTAACAAGCCCTGGAAAGATTGTATTTATTTTATCATTGAATTTTATTAACGTTTAAAATTCAAATGGTAAGTAAAAGTATTTAAATAATTTAATATTTTTTCAAAACAAAAAAATAATTAAAAAAATAATGGCTTATCTTTATTGGAATAAATATCATTTTGCCTCCTAAACTATTACTCAAAAATCAATTTACCTTCTTTTAATAATATTAATTTTATGCCTAAACTATTTAATTTTGAATTAATTTTACTTCTTCCATTAGTTACCATTTATAATCAAACAAAAGTTGCTAACATTGCACTGAATTTTGTTTGAAATTTTATTTTATCTCCCAAACTATCTCTAAAATATCAATTACACCCTCAAATTTTATTTTATTTAGGAATCTAATTAATATTTTAGGGATAGTTTGGGGCTAAAATAAAATTTCAAACAAAATTCCGTTGCCACATAAGCAACTTCCGTTTAATTATAAACGGTAGTTAACGGCAGAGATAAATTGATCAAAAATCAAATAGTTTAGGTGTAAAATTAATATTATTAAAAGAACATGAGTTGATTTATTTTTGAGTAATAATTTAAGAGACAAAATGATATTTTCTCTATTTATTAGAATAAGTGAATAGAGTTGAGATTTAAAAATTATTTTAAAATCAAGGTTGAGATGACTAGATTAAATTCGATTTTGAAGTGAGCTGTGTTTGAAATGACACATGCAAACTTGACCCAAAACTGGCCCAGTGCGAAGTTTCCCCACCCATTTACCTAAAGGCTAAAAGAATGCCTTTAGACCTCGCATTTATATCCAACCGATCAAAATGAAGGCAAAAGCATGCACCCCACCTGAATTCAAAAGCATCCTCTTTATATCTGCAATAGATAGGAGAAAATTGGCGAATTGCTCTGAAGTTTCAAACAAATGACTTCAACCCTCACATTTATATATAAAAAATTGGTGATTTCGTTCATATGTTATTATTATGATAAACTATCAATATATCTTAATATTGGATTTAATTCTCATAAGATTCTATTGAAAATAAATTTTAATAAAATCGTCATTAAAAATAATTTTTTGTGACGATTTTTTGCATATGTCGCTAAAAATTAACAATTAGTGACCTTTTTTTGTCACAATTTTTATAAATTTTAGCTAAAACTTATAATTAGTGATATTTTTCTGTGACGAATTTTTTAAACTGTCACTAAAAGTTAAAAATGTAACTTTTTTGTGTTGATTTTTTTTTAAATTGTCGATAAAACTTATAATTAGTGACATTTTTGTGACAATTTTAACTATCGCTAAAAATTAATAATTAGTGACGTTTTTTTTATTGTGTTTGATGAAAAACGTCATCAATTATTATAAGACCTATTAAATAATAAATCTACCTATTAAGATTTATACGCAAGTCCCATTTATTATTATATGTTAGGCGAACTTAATGAAATTACAAAGCTTGTTGGAATGGTCTGGATATGCGGGTTAATTTAAGTCGATTTAAAAAATAATAATAATAATAATAAATTATCAGTCGAATAATCATAATGACTAATTGAAATTTAGATAATTTAGATAATTTCAAATTAACAACTTGAATGAATTGCACGAGTTCAAATTATAAAATAGAAAAGAACATTAATGAATTTTCAACCTTAATTTCTTTACAATTCAAATTGAAAATTCTAAAAATTCTAAGATATTAATTTGTGATTATTATTTAATTTTAAACAATAAATAGCAATCTCAATCAAACAACCAACAACAAATCGGCATAACGATTTATCGTGAAAAAATCACAATTGGACTCCTTTAATTGTGATGAAAAAAAATCAAGGGTCAAAACCATAAAACAATCCACTAAAAAGATAAAAAAAAAAAAAAAGAAAAAAAAAAGAATTACACACGAGAACCTTCAATTACCTAACAAATCCGCATCCGAATCAAACCGAACCTGATGTGCCTCTTCCATCACAGTCTTCACTTTAGAATTGCTTCGCTTAACATTAAATCCACAACGCCGATGTCGAATCCACAATGATGAGCTACTCCGAAATCCACCAAAACTTCAAGCCCAAGTTCCTTGGAATCCACTGATGAACATTTCTCTCTTTTTATGAATGAAAGAACTAAACAACCCTGGATGATAGTCAACATAAAACTCGTTGATTAATCAATCATCCTCAAATCATCAAGGAAAACAATACATAAACACCTCGAATATAGAACACTTTATTTTCTCCTCCTCTCTAAAAATTTGAATGAGTTAAATCCTAAAAATAGCAAACAATGCACTTTATACTAAACAGAGACGCAAAAATTGTTCGAGTGCTTACTTTACCACTTGAGCGGTGTGACTATGTTGGGTCGGTGGACCCTGATAAGTACTGTTTACTCAATCCTATTGTTCACTCAACTACTTGGTCCAATGGGGGATTTTGAGAGAGAGGGGGGGGGGGGAGGGGGGGAGGAGGGGTCTTCCTCCAAGGGAAAGAGGGTCCAAGGGGAGGCTTACCCTCCCTCCCCCCTCCCCCACGGCCAAAATTTTTGGGTACTTTCATAATTCCCATGTGCTTCTGTGTAACCCTAATTCTATACTTATAAATAGATGAGGGGGCGCCTCTTTAAGATTAAGAGAGAGTTGTATTTTTCTGATCACAGTGAAAAGCCACAACAGTCGTGGACGTAGCCCTATTCTGGGGTGAACCACGTAAATCCTTGTGTTCTTGTGTGTGTGATTTATTTGATTCGTTTTTCTTCTTTGTTTGTTATTTTGTGTCTCACCAATCTTGGTTAGGAAAGGTCAATTTCCTAACAACTGGTATCAGAGCCTTGGTTCGAGTGGGAGCGATGGCTACAGTCGAAAAGGTTAGAATCGATAAATTCAATGGCACAGATTTTGAATTTTGGAAGATGCAGATTGAAGACTATCTGTATTAGAAAAAATTGTATGAGCCTTTTTAGGGACGAAACTAGAAAAAATGAAGGACGATGAGTGGACTTTTCTTGATTGCCAAGCCCTATGTGTTATTCGGCTAACGTTGTCTCGTATTGTTGTGTTTAACGTAGCGAAGGAGAAGACTACAGTGGGTCTCATGGCGGTACTCTCAAATATGTATGAAAAACCCTCTGCCTCAAATAAAGTTTATTCGATGTGTAGATTGTTTAATCTGAGGATGACAGAAGGTGCTTCGATGGTTGAGCATTTGAATGAATTCAATATTGTGGTAACACAATTAAGTTCTGTATCTATCGAATTTGATGATGAGGTTAGGGCTTTGATTCTTCTATCTAGTTTGCTGGAAAGTTGGAATGGTACTGTAACGGCAGTAAGTAATTCTTCGGGAAAAGAAATTTTGAAGTACAATGATATTCGAGATTTCATACTAAGTGAAGAAATTTGCAGGAGGGAATTAGGGGAAACATTACGTTCTGCCCTGAATATAAAAGCCAGAGGAAGATCAGTAGGAAAAAACCCGAACCACAACAGATCAAAATCCAAACACAGAAGCAAGTCATGAACTGGAGAAGGACAGAGTAACTGGAACTGTGGAAAGAAGGGACATCTAAAAGGAGATTGTTCGACATTAAATAAGAACAAAGGTGTTCAAAATCAGAAGTCTGCTAATGTTGCAATGGAGGAGATTTATGATGCTTTCATCTTGAGTATTGACAGCCCTCTTAAATCTTGGATTTTAGATTCTGGGGCATCATTCCATTCTACTTCATAGAAAGAAATCATGGACAATTACATTGGTCGTGATTTTGGGAAGGTTTATTTGGCTGATGATGAACCGTTGAAGATTGTGGGTAAAGGGATGTAACAATCAAGTTGCCAAATGGATCTGTTTGGAAGATACAAAATGTCAGGCATGTGCCTGGTTTGAAAAGAAACTTGATTTCTATTGGACAACTTGATGATGAAGGTCATGTTGTAACTTTCATGGGTGGTTTGTCGAAAATCACCAAAGGAGTCGTGGTTGTTGCTCGTAGTAAAAAAGAAGGCACCCTTTACATAACTATGAACAATAGAGATGTAGTAGCAATTGCTGGTGAGAAGAAAGGCTCAAATCTATGGCACCAAAGGCTTGGGCATATGAGTCAAAAAAGGATAAAGGTACTTGCATCTAAGGGGAAGCTGTCAAATTTGAAATTGGTGGACATTGACCTTTGTGAGGATTGCATCTTCGGCAAACAAAAGAGGATCAGTTTTTCAAAGGATGGCAGGAAACCGAAGTCAAAAAAGTTGAAGTTGGTTCATACAGATGTGTGGGGACCTGCACCAGTTTCATCTCTTGGAGGATCATCATACTATGTTATCTTTATCGATGACTTAAAGAAAAAGGTATGGGTTTATTTTCTGAAACATAAATCTGAAGTTTATACTACTTTTAAGAAGTGGAAAGCCTTGGTAGAGACTGAAACAAGTCTGAAAATTAAGTGCTTGAGATCAGATAATGGAAAGGAATATGAGAACAATGAGTTCAAGAAATATTGTGCAGAAAATGAAATTAGAATGGAGAAGATTGTTCGAAAGACACCTCAACAGAATGGCGTTGCATAACGCATGAATAGAACTCTAAATGAACATGCTAGAAGTATGAGGATACATGCCGGATTACCAAAGATGTTTTGGACAGATGCAGTTAACACTGTAGCATATCTGATTAACCGTGATCTATCTGTTCAATTGGATGGAGAGCTACTAGAAGACGCTTAGAGTGGTAAAGAGCTAAATTTTTCTTTTTTTGAAGGTACTTGGCTATGTTTCATATGTGCATATAGATTCTGTTGATAGAAGTAAACTTGATTCGAAATTTGTTAAATGTACTTTTATTGGGTATGGCATTGATTAATTTAGTTATCGGTTTTGGGATGATAAAAATCGAAAAATAATCAGAAGTAGAGATGTCATATTTAATGAGAAGTAATGTATAAGGATATGAATAAGTCTACATCTGAATCTGAATCTGAATCTGTTACTTGTTATGAGCATGTTGAGTTAGAGGAGATTAGTGAGAATGATTTGAATAGTAGGATTCAGAATAATCCTGAAAATCTTATTCCACAAACTGAGCCACATACTTCTACTCCTAAGTTGAGATGGTCAGAAAGAGAGTCTAAACCTACATAGCGTTGGTCTCTATCTTTACATTATTTATTGTTGTCTAATGGTGGTGAACCTGAAAGTTATAATGAGGCCTTGCAGGTTGATGATTCAATTAAGTAAGATTCAGCTATGCAGGATACAATGGATTCACTCATGGCAAACCAGATATGAGAGTTGACTGAATTACCAGTAGGTAGGAAAGCTTTGCACAACAAGTGGGTTTACAAGGTCAAATAGGAATATGATGAGAGTAAACGCTACAAGACCAAATTGGTTGCAAAGGGATTTCAACAAAAGGAAGGGGTTAACTATACTGAAATTTTCTCTCAAGTTATGAAGTTGACAATTATCAGATTGGTGCTAGGAATTGTGGCTACTGAAGACTTGTATCTTAAGCAGATGGATGTGAAGACGACTTTTCTCCATGATGATTTGGAGGAGGAAATTTTCATGAAGCAACCATAAGGTTTCTTGGCACATGGCAAAGAGGAGTTTGTATGCAAACTTCGAAGCAACCATATGGTTTGAAACAGGCCCCAAGGTAATGGTACAAGAAGTTTGATAGGTTTATGTATAGCAACAGTTTTACAAGATGTCAAGCAGATCATTGTTGTTATTTTAAGAGGTGTGACAAAAGTTATATTATTTTACTCTTATATATTGATGATATGCTTATCGTAGGATCTAGCATTAAAGAGATAAAAAGATTGAAGAAACTTTTGTCCAACCAATTTGAGATGAAGAATCTTAGAGTTGCAAACAAAATCCTTGGTATGAGGATTCATAGGGACAAGGCAAATGGTAATTTGAAGTTGTCACAAGCTGAGTATGTCAAGAAAGCTCTCAAGAGGTTTAGCATGGATGGTACAAAACCAGTGAGCACTCCATTGGCTAGCCACTTCAGACCTACCAAAGAGCAGTCTCCGAAGACCGAAAAAGAGCAAGCTTACATGGAACATGTTCCATATGCTTTAGCTATCGGTACCACAATGTATGCTATGGTTTGCACTAGACTAGACATTACACATGCAGTGGGAGTGGTTAGTAGGTACATAAGTAATCCAAGCAAGTAGCATTGGGAGGCAATGAAGTGGATCCTTAGATATTTGAGTGGTACTACAAAAATGGCACTTTGTTTCAGATGAACCAGCATCGGGTTACATGGTTAAGTTGATGTAGACTTAGCTGGTGATATGGATAACAAAAAGAGTACTACTGGTTATGTTTACACATTAGGTGGTACAATAGTAAGTTGGATTTCACAATTACAGAAGATTGTGGCCCTTTTTACAACAAAGGCTGAGTATGTGGCTATTACTGAAATTGGGAAGGAGATGACCTGGTTACAAAATTCCCTAGCAAAGTTGGGCAAAACGCAAGAGATGAGTATTTTGCATAGTAACAGTCAGAGTGCTATTCATCTTGCAAAGAATTCAGTTTTTCATTTAAGACGAAACACATTCAGCTGCGATACCATTTCATTCGTTCACTTTGTAAATGATGGAGTCTTGTCTCTTGAGAAAATCCAAGGCTGTAAGAATCCAACAGACATGTTGACCAAGATAGTCACCATTGACAAACTGAAGTTTTGTGCAACTTCAGTTGGCCTTCAAGATTGATGAAGGAAGATCAAGTTGTTGAGGCATTCCTCTGTGTGATGAAGATGATGGAGAGCTTGTGTTATCAGGTTCCAAGTGGGAGATTGTTGGGTTGGTAGACCTTGATAAGTACTGTTCACTCAATCCTACTGTTCACTTAACCACTGGGGGGTTTGAGGGGGCCTCCCCCAAGGGGGAAGGGGGTCTAGAGGGAGGTTTACCCCCATCCGGGCCAAAATTTTTGGGTACTTTCGTAATTTCCGTATGCTTCCGTGTAACCCTAATTCTATAATTATAAAAAGATGAGGGGGCACCTCTTTTAGGTTAAGAGAGAATTATATTTTTCTAATCATAGTGAAAAATCTCAGCAGCCGTGGACGTAGCCCTATTCTGGGGTGACCCACGTAAATCCTTGTGTTCTTGTGAGTGTAATTTGTTACATTCGTTTTTCTTCTTTGTTTGTTATTTCGTCTCACCAATCTTGGTTAGGAAGGGTCAATTTCCTAACAGACTAAATGCAGTACTCACATATAGGCCAACCACTTGAGCGCAATATCTACCGCTCGAGCGGTAAAACACGTTTCCCAGACGTTCATAATGCAGTCAGAGATATTGGATGAATCACTATACTGCTCGAGCGGGACAAAAGACTGCTTAAGCAGTGAAATAACTTTGACTTCTTCTTGGCTCAATTCCCGTACTTAGTCAGTGAATTGACAAACAAGCTAAAAAAAAGATACGAAATATTAGTACAAACTCCTCTACTGAGGCACAACTCAAGTTGGACTCGCATCTAAACTCTCATAACTCACAAATACAATAAAGCGAATAAAAATACAACTGAATGTAATTTTGTCAAATGAAATTGCCAATTATGAAAACCTAACACAAATGAAAAAAGAATTATTTATTCCACATAGTGACACAAAATCCATAAATTAATCAAATGCATTCAAAATCACATTTCATATATTTAATATATAAAAAGCATGGTGAGACACTATATTTTACGAATTACCATTAACTTAAAAGCCAATAACATGTTTATTTTTAAATTCTCAATATCAAATTTGCATAAAGTATCACCTATAAAAGTGTTGTTAACACTGGAGGAAAATATCTAAAATCTCGAATTCAAATCTCTGATAGGATCACTAGAGTGGATTATCAAAAAATAAAAATATAGTGCGGTGAACAAAAAGTATCATAAATGGTTGCTTTCAAGCAGTGATAGAGCTAGAATAAGATTATGCGGGTCATAACCTCTTTATTTTTGTGAAAAATTATGTTTGTCATAGTACTTTTAAATATATATATATATATATCTTATTTCATAAATAAAATGACCTCTTAGTATAAAAGACATATATCTCATTCTTCTTTGATCTTGTATTTTCTACTAAAAAATTTCTTCATCCTATTAGATATTATTTCTATGATATTTAAATTTTTTTTGTGTATGTATATAATTTATATATCGAATTGTACATACATGTGTATTTGTCTATATAGTAAAAAAAATTTATTTGCCTTTTGACCCATACAGTGATGAAATCCTGATTTCGTCCCTATTTTCAAGTTTATTGTTTTAATCTCAATTATTATCTTCTTTTTCCAAAAGTATGCACAATATTGAGAAACAATTCATTTACTTATTTTAACAGATTACATGTTATACCGGCCAGAGATGGAATTATGAGAAGATTATAGGGGGCTATGGCCCCTGTTTCTAAAATACAGTTTCTCATAGCACTTTAAAAATATATATATTATTTTTTATACATAAAATGGCTCCCAGTATAAAATATATATATATCTTATTATTCTTCCATCTTGCCTTCTATTTCTATTTTGTATCAAAAAAACTTCTTCATTCTATTTGTAGACACCCCATTTTTGACCGTCCTCAAGACTTGGACGTCACCGTTTGAACACTCAGTGATCATCCGTGTTTGTGTTTGTTTTGAGTTCTCGAAGGTCTCGGCTACGCGGCGTGCCTTAGGATCTCTCAACTCGACTGTTTCGTGCTTGGTTGGACCAAACACTTGTTGGTTTTCTGCTTTGGAGAGTAGGGAATGGCTTGCTGGCCATCCCCACGCCTCACCGGCCATGGCTTGAGGCCACTGGCCTTGTTTTCTTGCTACCGACCATTGGTGATGGCCGGTCGGCATTTCGTGTGGTCAGCCGACCATTTATTTGGCCGATGGACTCCTTTTCTGGCCGGTACCTCCTTTTTACCTCTTTCATGAATTGTGCATGCCAGCTGTGCCAGCTGGAGTGCACGGACTTGTTCTCCATACACGTGTATGGAGGATTTGCCCATTTTGCACCCTTTTGTTCTAAGCTTCTTAAAGAAGCTTGCACTCTTTGCTCAAGCTTCTTGAGGAAGCTTGACCCTTTGTCTTAGCTTCCTCAAGAAGCTTGGACCCTTTGCCTTTGTTTCTCTTAGAAGCTTGACCTCCTTGACCCTTTTGCCTTAGCTTCTTTAAGAAGCTTAGGCCTTTGTCTTCCTCTATAAAAGGAGACCTCTCTTCTCCTTTGAAGATGTTCAGCAAATCAGAGTTATATAGCATATATACACCACTCTCTCTCTCTATGTCTCCCTCTCTCTCTTTATTTGTGTGTGTTAGAAGGCTCAAAAGTGTGTTTTGTTCTTAGTTTTGCACTAAGGCACCTAGTGTTACACGATACTTGGGTTATTGAGGTCTTGAGGGTTTGTTCTTGGAGTTTGGAGCTGGTTTTGATCAGAAGAGGGGGGCTGGACTTGCTGCTCTTCAAGTGTTCTTCAAGGGTGAGACTATTGCTTTATATTTCCCAATCTTGCACTAGCTTTTAACCTACTTTGCATGATGTTTTGAGCTTTGTGTTTAACTGATAAAAACTCTGATTTTTAATGCTTAAGATGTTTCATTAAGGTCTCTTTTGTGTTTGGGGTCGACCTCCCCCTCTAAGGGCCTTGTTTGGCCCCTTTTGTGCCTTCTTTGGTTGAGCTTTGAATACTTTTATGCATTGGCCTTCTCACCACTGAAATCCAGAGGATTTTCAGTGGTGAAGAAGAGGTTTTGAGGTCTTGCATAGGGGAGGGACACTCCTCTCCCTTTGTGTCTCATTTGTTCATGTTTTTGGCTCATAAGGGTAGTATGCATGCTTAGTTGTTTTTGGCTCCATTTCAGAGGTTTTTGGGTGTTATTTGGTCATATTATACCTCTGTTTTTGGTCGGATTAATGGCCCCTTGCATGCATAATATACTTGCCTTGTATTCCTCTATTTTGCCTAAAAATGCATCTTGCCATTAGACCATCATGCTTGCATGTTTTTACCTTCCTTTGTGAAGATTTTGGTCATATTTCATCATGCTTGAGGTCTGTTGGGTACTGATTTAATGATGTTCACCATGTTTGGTATAGCCTCTTTGCATTTTAGCTTGTGAGCCTTGAGTGTGTGAGTCATGAGCATGCTTTAGTTGGGTTGTTTCAGTGATTTGGAATAACTTCTCATGCTATTTCAGTCCCTAATCCATGCTTGTATGCTTGCATTCATCATTCCTTTCATGCCTTGAAGAGTTGTTCTTTTATGCCTTGAAATGGGTCATAGTGCATGCCTTTTGTTTTAGGCATTTGGGTTGCCATATCAGTGGGTTTTGGGGCATATTTTGATGTATTGAAACTCTATTTCAGTTGCTTAGTCCATGCCATGAGTGGTTGGGATGGTTGTAGTAGAGTGCCCTCTTTGTGGCCTTAAATCCCCCTTGTTTTGCATCCATTTCTTGGGCATGTTTGACTATGATCTATGCATGCTTTGGACTTGTTTTGGAGTCCCCTAGGACTGTTTTAAGTCATTTTAGTCCTTTAGGGTTTGGTTGACATAATCATGGTTTGAACCTCTTTGTTAAGCCTCAAGGTTTTGGGCCCTATTGCATGCCTTGCTTGCATGTTTTGCTTGATTTGGCCTTATTCTTCATGTGATTTCAGAGCCTATTGTAATGCCATGTCCTCATGTTTACTCCATTTTGCTCATGCTTGAATGTTGTACATAGTGGTCTAGCTTATGGACCAATATTATGTGTGTATTTGTCTCCCCTTTTGGCCCCTTAATTTGGGTGTTTTGGCCACTGTTTTGGGATATGGCTGAGGCCTCCCATCTCAATGTAAGTCCATCCTTGTACATAGTTGCATATTTGACATGTTGCCTCTCGTTACATGCTTGCATTATACCATGTTTGCATTACATGTCAGGTTGCATTGCATTGCATCTTGCATGCTTAACACATTGTACATTTGCATGCTTAGTTTGCATTGCATTTGGCATGCCTTGGTAACTTAGCCTCATGTTGCATATTTGACCCATGTTGCATACTTGAGCCACATTGCATACATGCATTACATTTTGCTTAGTTTGGGGTGTCAAACCAAGCATGAGGGATGAGGTGTGTTCGTACTCAAAGTGACGAAACACGTCTCAATCCTCAATCGCCAATGCCCTTGATCTCAACATGATAGGGCGCAAGGCACTCATTTGTTTGTTGCATGCATTTACATTGATTTGCAAACTTGGTGCCTTTGGCCATCATGCATCGAGATGTGGTTGGTGTCCCGAGGATCAAGAGCCACACTCCCTTGAGTCTATAACAGGATAGGGAGAGTGGGCATGCACACATTTGCTTGAAAATTCCATGCCATGCCTTGTCTATCCTCTACTTGCTGTCGAAACAGGATTCTGCAGGAACATTTGGCCAACCGACTACATATTGTGCCGACCGACCATGAATAATTAGCCGATGGCTTAACAAATGGTCGATGAATATTTATCAATGGCCGGTGATTTCATACCTTGGCCGGTGGCATTCCAAAATGATCAGAGAGCAATTCAGAGACATCCCCAGGATTTTCACAGTCCTCAGAGGTGTAGGACAGTGCAAACAGAGGCAGCAATGGCATGGCAGCTGGTTTCCGGGCAAGGAAAATCGAGCATGCATCATCCACGCATTCCGAGGCAGAGCTGCGGCGCTCTCTTTAGTTTCATATTTAGGCTGTTTTTGTAATTAATTTGTTAATTAATTAGAAGTTTTGTAATAATTAATTAGCTAGGATAGTTGGTTCATTATTCGGTTTGTATTATTCTTTTGGTCCCTCCGAGCGAGGGCGAACGTGTAATAAGTGTGGGTGCGTGTGGGTGCGTGTGTGTATGTCTTCCAACCTCCACTTCTTTCTCCCTTTTACTTACCTACTTTTTGATGGCTAATATTAGGGCATATCTAATTTAGCATCCTTATGTTATGCATGCGTGCATCCATACATTTGTCTTGCATGCACCGGGCTCGGCATATCATACTAACTGTATTGTATTTCAATTCCAAGTTGAATACGTGTTAGTTGTAGCATCATCATATGTCATCTTAGAATAGCCGAGCCTATTGTAGTTGCATCTTGTATGTGTTGCATTAGCCATCTTAACATGAACTAGGATCATGCATATGATTACTAACTAGTTTCTGTTTTGGCTTGGAGTACTCGGTAAGCATTTATGTTTTAGCATCCTTGCATAAGTGTGAGTGTTGCCATGATAGCATGCTTACCATGAGGCTACGTGCTTATGTGTTATAACTGCCTGAATGCCTGTGGGTGAAGGTTGGATTGTTTGAGTTGGTACAACTCGCCGAAATCCATGTTTTAGCCTACTTGTGAGTAGCAAATTTCAAACCGATTTCCAAACAAACGGATATGCGATGCTTTGTTCCAAATTAGGCGATCTAGTCTATACTTTTGTGTTGTGCGCATCACATAGTAAGATTAGCTAATTAATCGGAATAAGAACGCATAATGTTTTCAAAACTAGATATCATGGTTAGTAGAGGCCGATCTTCGGATCGGGCGAGAGGTGGTGCTCATAGCTGACCTTCCCCAATTGTACTCAAGTTCCCGAGCCGAGGCAACTTTGGTGATGACGGACACGTGACCTTAGGCAAACGAGTTAGGGTTTCCTAAATTCGCCCATAAAAAATATATAGGTGGTGACTCTGTATCTGGCAAAGCAGTCCATGTTTGGCACTTCTTTCAAAAAAATCTGTTTTCAAAACGATTTGCCAGATTTGGACTCTTTGATGATTCATCGATCTTGCATTGCACTCTACGAGATTAGATACAGGACCGTGACACTGAGTCCTGAACTGTAGTAAGCCCAATAAACGAATCGGGATTTCCCTCCCAGCGCGTTCGGGGACGTCTACAGTTTCTGGCGACTCTGCTGGGGAGTTAGAGAACTTGACTCGAACTCATGATATCTGGTTTTGATTACACTTATGTGTTTCTTTGCATTGCATTTGCATTGGTGCGCCTAGGACACCGTGTTTGCCATCTGCTATTCCTGAGCGGTTTGCCAGAGGCTGAGTGCCATAAGGCTTACTGGTTACGGGCTCTACCAGTATGGGAACACAAACCCCGGTTTTTACCGGGGCACCCTTTTGACCATTCGACCTAGTGCATATTCGGATCCATAGTGACCATTCCAAGCTAGGACAGGTTGCTTACCCGATATAGGTTGTTTGAAACCACTGTGTGCGTAGTGAAACCCTAGCTCCTGACAAAATAGGACAGGGAAACCCTACCCCAACATAGGAGTGTTTTGGCTCTCACTTGTTTGCTATGTGCTTTAGAGTTGGCCTCTACAGGAATGCATATATTAGCTTACAAATTTGGGTATCAGGCCTGTGGGCACCAGTTCAGTATTTTGGGAATCAGTTATCTGCGGGTATCAGATTCAGTTTTGGGGGCAGTGATTCGGGGATAAATAATCAGTGTTGGAAAAACAGTGTACCCAACTTATCAACTACACGTTGTTGTACCCGACTGTGTGTTGTGTTTTAATTAAGCCGTTACGTTGTCTGTTTGCTGGTTGTTTATTTCCTTATTATTGCTTTATTTATCTTTTTAGGTAGTTTAGCACGATTGCTTCTAACCAAGCAGATATTCCCCAAGCACTCTGGACTAGAGGTCGCAAACTCCATCGATCTGAGGATCTGGTAGACGGACAACCAGTGTTTTATTCTCTACCCCCGGTTACCAGAAAGAGAACAGTCAAGCAGAGGATATCAATTCAACAGTCAGTTCAGAGGGCTTCGTCTACCCCACCTGTGTACAGTAGGGATCAGGGTTTTGTTTCTCCCGAAGAGAGGGAACATATACCGGTAATTCAATTAGATCAGGGCAGTATGGCTGGAATAGAGGAAATGATGCGTCAAATCAAAGAAAGTATGAGAATCATGCAGCAGGACGTTGTTCGTAGGGATGAGTTTGCCAAACAACAGGCCGAGGTTATGGCTCAACAAGCAGAGTTGATTGCCAGGTTACAGTAGCAAACCGGGGCATCTGCTTCGCACCAAGCCCCTCCCCCACTAGGAGTTCCGGCACCCAGGGAGACACCAAATGCCCAGAATGCCCATGAGGATACAGACATCCCAACGGGGCTGGCTCTGCCCCCGATTCTACCTCAATTATCCAAGGCGCCTACGCCTATCAATCAACCGGACTCTCCTTTTGAATTCGAAGTGGACCCCACGGCGTTGAAAGTGAACAAACTGGAGAAGTTGTTCAAAAAGTCTCAGGGTGTCAAGTCCATCCCTGATATTGAAGATGGGTATACCGATGCAGCCGTAACGTTGCCGGACAGATTTAAGATGCACATATCGACCGATTCGATGGATCCGGTGATCCCATGGTGCACTTGAGGCTGTTCTCAGATATCTTAAGGCCGATGGGTCTCACCAGACTACAGAAGCTATCTTTGTTCGGCCGGACCCTGTCGGGTGTAGCGGCCATCTGGTACGCAAAGTTGGAAGACGATGTCAAGAGGAATTGGGACGAGATGGCCGAGGCTTTTGTCGCCTAGTACTCCTATAATACACAAATCGAGATTACAACCCGTGATCTTGAGACGACAAGGCAGGAGCCTAAGGAGAGCTTTTCGGAGTTCATAACCAGATGGAGGGCCAAGGCCTCCATGATGACCCTAAGGCCCACCGATAAAGATCAAATTCGGATGATTGTGCGCAATCTCCAGCCTAAGCTGATGCAGAAAATGATCGTGCTCCCCTTCCCTACCTTTTCAGATTTGCATGAGATGGGAGTATAGATTGAGGATGCCTTGAAGCAGGGCTTGATTGACAATGATAGAGAGCAACCCAGGAGAACTTTCAACCGTAACACCAATACAGGCCCGAGTGGCGCTGCAACCACAAGAGCCTCAGAAGTGAGCATGGTCACCACCAACCCCTCTCCGAGAACCATGGCAGCTACGCCATTCTCCGGTACGTCCGGAAGTAACACAGAAACAACCAAATACCAACCCAAAAACCAAAGAACCTTTGCCCCACTATATATGCCCCTGTCCAAAGCTCTGGGGGTTTTAATCAGAAAAGGGCACTTGAAGCCCCTAGAGCCGCGGCCATTATTGGAAAAACTTCCCCCTACCCACAACCCAACCAAATATTGCGCATTTCACCAGCAGCACGGTCATGACACCGACCAATGCTTCCGATTACGTCATGAGATTCAAGATCTCATTGATAATGGGGTGATTGTGCCTCCAGAAAAGCCCAACGTCACAACCAACTCTCTCCCTCCACACAACCAAGCTCCACCTCCCAAACGAATCAACTTTATCCAAACTGGGGTCACGTCATACGACCCCAGCATCTATATCACCCCGTCTCACCTACCCAAGCTGGAGGTGTTCCTTCCTGATTGCACTGACCTGTGCATGTTGGACATCTCTAGAACCCGACCCGAGCCAATGGTGGTGACTGTCGAAGACAGAACAGGGGAGAGTGGGATTGTTCAGTCAAAATCTGAGGAATCTGGGAGTTTTGCTAAGGAGGTATACAGTCCGAGTGACTACATTTTGTCAGTAGTCCAGGTAGAGCCAAGTGTGGAATTGCCAGAAAGGGCAGAGCTTTGTATGGTACAGGGGGATGGATTTGATCTGGATTCAGATGACTTGGCAGCTTTGGAAGGGGACTTCACTGACCTCTAGCTTTTCAGTGAACAAGATCCAGCGGACATGGCAGTCAACTGGTCGAATTTCGAGGAATCGACAGAGGTTACCGGGTGGCTGGATGATCAACCGGATGTTATGGAAGAATTCCAACAAGAATGGGGCCTGGCAGGGACAAGAATATCAATTGTGACCGGAAGGGTTAGAGATCAAAATACATCGCCGGAGAGCGCCGGTGCTAAGAATTTCGCTCGGAATTTGGGTATTTTGAACACAAGAATTATAGAGCAGCCAGTTGTACTGACGCAGTTGGAACAAGAAGAAATCGAAGAATATGAGAGAATCAGAAAAGCCAAGGCCCCTGTGGGAGTTGAAAATGCTATGTGTATGAGAACAGAGCGTGCTGCGAGCACAGGAACACCAGGTGCTGTGGGCACAGAGATATTTGTAACGGAGCCGGACAGGTGCTTGTCGGCTGCCGATGGAATGTAGTGGGACGACGATGACCTATGTCTTGCCCATACGGATGAGGATTAGGGGAGCAGTCAACCTGATGATACCTGGTACATCGGCAAAGTCGATCATATGACTAGGAGTGGATGGTATTTCAAGCCCCCACACCTAGATCAGCCAGAGGCATCAGGGAAGGATAAGGAGGCAGAGAAGCAGAAAGAGAAGCTACTTGAAGAAGAGGCCGTACTAAAACAGTTGAAAAAGATACAAGCAGACATCTCCATCTGGGGACTGCTTATGGCTTCGTGAGTACATAGGCAGGCTGTCCTATCTGCTATGGACAGGGCTAAGCTCTCCATTAACACCACACCAGAGCAGTTGGTTGGACTGGTCTTTCCGGGAGGAGGTTCCCCGACGGTGACCTTTTCGGACAAAGAACTACCGCCTGAGGGCGCAAATCATAATAAACCCCTCTACATCTCCGTGGAATGTAGAGACAAGTGGGTGCCAGTGGTTCTTGTCGACATGGGATCCGCCATTAACGTGTGCCCGTCAAGGACGGCATATGCAATCGGGATAAAACCCGCGGACTTCATGCCAACTACTCAAGTGATCAGAGCCTATGATAACATAAGCAGGGAGGTGATGGGGACTGTCAAAATTCAGACCCAGGTTGGTCCAGAACAACACGAGATCGATTTCCATGTCTTGGACGTTCCCGCAACCTTTAACCTACTTTTGGGACGACCGTGGTTGCACCAGGTCAAGGCAGTCTCTTCCACCTTGCATCAAATGTTGAAGTACCCTCACGGGAAGGGGGTAGCTATTGTTTTTGGGAACTCGTCAATCCATCCGCCGCCGGAAGTGTCTACACCAATCTTGGAAATTGAGCACGGCACGGAGGATGTGTTCTTATCGGGGTTTACTCTGGCTGAGGCTCGAGTTGTGCAGAACATCTTGGCTGTTGATGAGGGGGTCTATGTCAGCGCACAATCAATATACCTCATGAACAAGTTTCAGCACATCCCCGGGATGGGATTGGGAAAAAGTGGCTGGAAGGGCACAGCAACGTTGGCCGAAGTGCCGCACAACCCACATACCTTTGGTCTGGGTTATCTGCCCACCAAGGAGGACTAGGTGAGGAAAGGCAAGGAAATGGCTGGGAGAGCCAGGGCAAAGCAGGCGGGGAAGCCTTTTGAGTTAATGCACCGACCCATTCAGGGTACCCTAAACGGACGCTTCATCCGGGAAGGGGAAGACTTTCCATTTTGTGGCTTCCCAGAGCCCTGGTTGAACGCGGAGAAGAAGCGCGTGCCAGGCTTTGAGATCTTTTTCGACCTGCAGTTATCCGGGGATGATGTTGCCAAGAAGCAGACAGACCCATCAGCGAAGTTTGAGCAATGTAGAAAAGGAAATTCTGAGGACATCGAATTTGAAATGGGGGTAGCGCTGGCTTGTTTACTTTCAGATCCTCCGATCGAACGTAAGTGCTTGGGGGATAACTTCTCGGTATGCATGATTGGAAATGAAACGGCTGCAGGCCTACCGTCAAACATTTTGGATGCATCCATCGCACCCTTCCTCATTTGGCAGTACGAGGAGGGATTTTTGTCAAGTAGCACCGGGTCAGGTAGTGAGCCGGAATCTGATTCCACCGAATCTGTTGAGTCAGAATCAGGTTCCAGCTCTACTGAGTCTGAGTCCGGTATTCCTGGGGGTGATAACCCGGATACCACAGTCCTGTCCAGGTCGTCTTTTTCTTTCTCTTTTGAGTCTGTTGTAACCGAAGAATCGGACGATTTGGACGTGCTTAATGAGAATGATGTGGCTGTAGTTTCTGAGTACTTTTCTGTGCCTTTGATTTATTGCTTGAATCAGGACTTTCAAAACTTTGATGAAAATGACGAGGAAGAAATTCGTCCGGTTTTACAACGATTAATTGATCAAGAGCAGGAGAGATTTGTTAAACCCCTGGTTGATGAAATCACTACAGTTAATGTGGGTACTGAGGAGGACCCGCGGCTGGTCCAGATCGGGTCCACGTTGTCTTCGGAGGAACGCGAGTGCTTAGTCACTTTGTTAAAAGATTTTGAAGATGTTTTCGCGTGGTCCTACGAAGACATGCCTGGAATCGATCCTGAGATTGTACAGCACCGGATCCCTCTTGACTCCGAGGCCCGACCCGTTAAACAGAAACTCCGGAGGATCCGCCTGGACTGGGCCCTCAAGATTAAAGAAAAGGTCACCAAGCAAATCGATGCAGGGTTTCTGCTAGTATCCGAATACCTAACTTGGCTGGCCAACATCGTTCCGATGCCGAAGAATGATGGTAGGATCCGGGTATGCGTGGATTTCAGGGATTTGAACAGAGCCAGTCCGAAAGACGATTTTCCCCTGCCGCATATTGATGAGTTAGTGGACTTCACAGCAGGGCATGCTTTGCTTTCGTTCATGGATGGATTCTCGGGGCTATAATCAGATAGTGATGGCACCTGAAGACTGGGAGAAGACTACTTTCACCACCCCGTGGGGGACTTACTGTTACAGGGTGATGCCGTTTGGGTTGAAGAATGCTGGAGCTACATATCAACGGGCCGCAACCACAATATTGCACGACATGATCCACAAAGAGGTTGAGGTGTATGTAGACGACATGATTGTCAAGTCCAAAGAAAGAGAGGGCCACTACACCGCCTTGCAAAAGTTCTTCCAAAGGATCAGAGAATTCTGGCTGCGGCTGAATCCTGAGAAATGTACGTTCGGTGTTACAGCAGGGAAAATGCTGGGGTTTCTGATTACACAGAGAGGTATTGAAGTCGACCCTTCCAAAATCAAGGCCATCTTAGAAATGCCACCACCAAGGACTGAAAAAGAGGTGCGAGGCTTTCTGGGTAAAGTGCAATTCATAAGACGGTTTATCTCAAAATTAACCTTGACTTGTGAACCACTTTTTGGTCTCCTGAAGAAAGGAAAGAAATTCCAATGGGACGGCCGATGCCAAGCTGCTTTTGAACAGATCAAGGAATACTTACAGAACCCACATGTGATGTCACTCTGCCTGAGCCAGGGAAACCGTTGATTTTGTATCTTTCAGTAACTGAGACTACAATGGGTTGCATGCTCGCACAAGAGTCTGAGGACAAGGTGGAGAGGGCTATCTACTATCTGAGCAAGAAAATGCTGGAGTATGAAGCCCGCTACACTCCGCTGGAGAAGGCTTGCTTGGCCTTGGTATGGGCTACTAGGAAGTTACGGCACTACCTGTTAGCTCACTCTGTAATGTTGGTTTCGAGATTAGATCCCATCAAATATCTTTTCGAGAAACCGACACTTACGGGTAGGCTAGCTCGTTGGTTGCTTCTGCTTTCCGAATTCGATCTCAAATATGTGACGCGTAAGTCAGTCAAGGGAAGAGCGGTGGCAGAGTTCTTAGCCGATCATCCAGTGGAAGGAGGTGAAGCAGTTGAGTACTTATTCCAAGATGAGGCCATTTTGCATATCGACGATGAAACTTGGACGATGTACTTTGACAGAGCGTCAAACCAGTACGGGTATAGGATAGGAGTGTTGCTGATAGCACCCGACAATTCCCGTATCCCTCTAGCATTCAAACTCCGATTCAAAGTCTCAAACAACGAAGCAGAATATGAGGCGTGCATTGCCGGTCTAGAAGCAGCCTTGGGACTAGGGGCAAAACAGTTGGACGTCATCGGGGACTCGAACCTTCTTGTGTCTCAAGCAAAAGGAGACTGGAAAGTCAAAGAAGAAAAGATGATAATGTATCACTAGACCTTGGACTTGTTAATTCCTCGGTTTGAGAAGCTAAACTGCACTCATCTGTTAAGAGAGAACAACAAGTTCGCAGATTCACTAGCAACTCTATCTTCCATGATAGACATCCCTTTTGGAGTCCGGATGCGTCCAGTCATCATTGACCAGAAGTTTGCGCCAGCATATGAATCAATCGCTGCCATAGATGAGGTTCAGGACGACAACCCCTGGTATTACGACATTTGGAACTTCTTGGAGAAAGAGACGTATCCACCAGGGGCAAATGCCAAGGATAAAAGGGCAATCAGAAGAATGGTCGTTCAGTTCATCATCTGCAGGGGTAAATTGTACAAAAGAGGTCATCTGGGAATGCACAAGCTATGTGTTAATGCCGAAGAATCGAAGCACTTGATGGAGGCCATCCATGGAGGAGAATGCGGTGCACATATGAATGGGGTAATGTTAGCTCGGAAGATCCTCAGACAAGGTTACTACTGGTCCACCATGGAGAAGGATTGTATCGGCTTTAACCTCCAAAAATGTGAGAGAGGGTCTTCTATAGATAGAACAAAGCAAGACTATCTCAGAAATATCCATATAGATACAGCTAAGGCAGTGCATGCATTTGTGGAGACAACTGACACAGTTGGCAAAAATAGGAATGGCAACGGGGCGGGCCGGGGCGGGCCGGGGATCACACTCTCCGTCCCCGATCCCCGATGGTAAAAAATTCCCCGGCTCCGATCCCTGACGGGGAACCTGTCACCGTCCCTATCCCCGCCCCTAACGGAGATCGAGTTTCCCTGACCCTGAAAATTCCCCCCAAATCTGTTTCAATATCATTAACAACTTTTAACATCAACAAAATCATCAAAAAAAATCATGAGATCTGTGTGTTATCAAACAGATCTGAGCCGGCGATGGTGAACAGATCTGAGTGTGCATCATCAATCAAGAACATCATCAACATGCATCAACTACCAAAAAAAATAGACAAATAGAGACAGATCTGAGTGTCCATCATCAATCAACACAGATCTAACATCTGACTGCGACGAAGGTGGACCAGGGTGGCTGCGATCGGCGATGGTGGCTGCAATCGGCGATGGTGATTGCAATCGGCGTGAGCTATAAGTAAAATTCCTGTTTTTAGGGATTGCTATATACTAAGGTGGTTATGAGAAAAGATGGAAATGAAAATACATTCAGTGCGAGTTACAAATGGTACCAATGAAAGAGAAGATAAGAGAAAATAGATTGAGGTATGAGGAACATGCCGAACAATTCAAGGCTATGAGGAACTCTTGAAATAGATTAATATGCATGGCAAATAATACTTAAAGAACTATTTACTTGTGATTACCTTGTAGAATAAAATTAAAAAGAGTTTTGATCATGTCAATTTGTAGTAGGCAATACCATCAAGATAATCAAACAAATAGTTATCTATTCGATGTAATAAAATTTGTATTTAGACGATCAAAAAAATTCATCAAACTTTAGGCCTTATTGTCTTTTTAGTATGAAATTTTTAAGAGTAACAATTTTAATAAAGGGAAAAATATCATCTGCAGCTTCCTGCCTTACAAAATAGGGAAATAGGGGGAAAAATCATATGCAGCTTTAGTAATGAGTATATGTTCATGTTGAAGACATCATAAATAAGTGTAGCTATTTGGTCAATTATTTGCTCGTGTCTTGTATCATTCTTCTCATAAATTTTGCCAAATATAGTGCAAAAGTCTCATCTAACACTTGAAAGACAATACAAGGAGATTGATGCTCCATTATTAAAACAAAAATGATATTAAAGGCAAAATTGGTGAAATAATATTATGTCAAAAATAATATTCACTAAAGTGATAGACATTTTAAATTTTATTAAATAATATAAATAAGATACAACATTATGTGTGATTTTTTTTTTAATAAATTTTGTTTGTATTTTCTTTATACTCCTACTTCACCCAAATTGTCATCTTTTATGGCCATCCTCAAAAGTCCTAGTTAATCTTTGTTTGACTTGTAGGGTTCAAAAGATGGACAAGACTTGAATGATGATAAGTGATAGGTTGAAAAGTAAAGAGTACCAACAAGGTGTTAAGTCATTTATTAACTTTGCTACGAAGGATTTAGGCCCACATGATGACATTCGTTGTTCGTGTGTCGATTGCTTGAATGGCACGAAACATAGTCGACAAGTTGTATGGCTGCACTTGATTCAAAGAGGAATCGCATGTTCTTATAGAACTTGGGTGCATCACTGGGAACGTGTTCCATTGCGTCATGATCAGCCTAGCGTATCAAACAATGCTGGTGAAAGAGATGGAGCTACAATTTTTGACATTGATGATAATTTGGGTGAGTTGCCTACTATGTTGGAAAAGATTTACATGAGTGGCTCATGGATGATCATATCGGCGAAGAACCTAATAGCTCGGAGAGAGAAAATTTAGTAAAGTTCATTAGGTTGTTTGATATAGTTATACAAGTTTTCAAAGACATTCTCCCAAAGTGTGATGAAACTATTCCACGGACCCTTTATGAATCGAAAAAGTTCTTACGTGAATTGAGTTTGGGATATGAGGCCATTCATGCATGCAAGAATGATTGTATTTTGTTTTGGAAGGACAATGCAAAACTGGATAATTTCCCTACATGTAAGGAGTCTAGATACAAGTTCAATAATGCAAGTGGTAAAAAGATTCCTCATAAAATATTGAGGTACTTTTCTTTGACACCGAGGTTGAAGAGATTGTACATGTCGAAAAAAACCGCCGCAGATATGAGATGGCACAAAGAGAAGCGTGTGGATGATGGAATGTTAAGGCATCCAGTCGATGGTCAGGCATGGAAGGACTTTGATATGCAGCATCCTATGTTTTCTGTGGAACCCCGACATGTAAGGTTAGGGCTTGCCACGGATGGTTTCAATCCGTTTGGAAATATGAGCACATCGTATAGCATGTGGCCCGTACTCTTAATGCCTAACAATCTCCCTCCGTGGAAGTGAATGAAAGAGCCATTTCTGATGATGTCAATGCTTATTCCTGGTCCATCCGCCCCTGGAAGAGACATCGATGTTTACTTGTAACCATTAGTGGAGACTCTGGAAGAGACACCATAATGGTTGCACTAATGGTGTGCAAACATATGATGCCTCAAATGGTCAAATTTTTAAAATGCAAGCAGCAATCATGTGGACCATCAATGACTTCCCTACATATGGTACCATGTCTGGTTGGACTACAAAAGGTTACTTGGCTTGCCCTAATTGTAACATGGACGCATCATCTCAGCGTTTGCAAAATAAGATAGCATATATTGGTGTCTGCCTCCACTTGCTCGAGAACCATATGTTGCAAAGAAGTAAGCTCTTCAATGGTCAAAATGAGCATCGGTCCAAACCTGTGGAGTTATCGGGAGAACTACTGCAGGAAATTGATTCGGGGACATACAGGCCGTATGGCAAGCATCCCAACAACCGAAAAAGACAGCGGTCAGAAAATCCACCTTCCAATTAGACAAAAAGAAGCATTATGTTTGACCTACCCTATTGGAAAACGCTAAAGCTTCGACACAACCTTGATGTCATGCACATAGAGAATAATATATGTGACAATTTGTTTGGGACACTACTGAGCATTGATGGCATGAACAAGGACACGGATAAAGCACATTTGGATCTAGAAGACATGTGGATACGAAAGGAGTTACACTTGAAGAGGTGTTCCAATGGCTCATTCGAGAAGCCTCCGGTATCGTACACACTGTCCCTGGTAGAGAGACAAGGTTTTTGTGATTTCTTGAAATCGATTAAGTACCCTGATGGCTATGCAGCAAATATATCCAACTGTGTCACCGCTCATGGTGGAAAATTAGTTGGCCTCAAAACTTATGACTGTCATGTCCTTCTACAACGACTACTTCCAATTGGGATGCATGGATACCTTTCTAAGGAGATTAGGACCGCACTTTTTGAGTTAGGAAATTTTTTCAAACAGTTGTACTCAAAAACATTGAGGGTGACTGAATTGGAGAAAATAGAGGAACAAATCGTACTTATACTTTGTAAGCTTGAGAAGATTTTTCCTCCTGTGTTTTTTGATGTCATGGTCCACTTGGCAATTCATTTGCCTTACGAGGCTATGCTTGGAGGGCCTGTGCAATATCAATGGATGTATCCCATTGAGAGGTACTACCATGAGTTCCCGAACATCCCTATTTACATATAGTAGATAATGTAAATATTAACATTCAAATCATATTGCCATGTAGGATGCTCGGACTTCTAAAAGGATTTGTTCGCAATAAAGCTCAGCCAGAAGGTTCCATTGCGGAGGCTTACATTTCAAAAGAGTGTACGATGTTTTGTTCAATGTATTTAGACGGTGTTGAAATGATGTTTAATAGGGAAGAACGAAACTATGACGGGGGTGACAATGGCCCGAGGTTGGCGATTTTCACTCAAAATGTTCGTCCGTTTGGTCTACTAACAAGGGAAACTGATGTGTCAGTAGCCGACCGTGAAAGGGCTCATTGGTTTGTCCTACACAACAACTTAGAAGTGAAAGAATATCTAGAGTACGCGTCAAACCTGTGACGTACTATATGTGACCTATATGCTTTTTTTTTTAGTAACCATTCTTCAAATTACTTATGAATTACATTGTCTTACGTAGGGAACACAAGATGTTGTTGCAACAACAACATGGAAGTGCATGCGACATTGCCAAGATACAATGTAAAGAATTTCCTAAATGGTTCAAAGATCGCGTATGCTAAAATTCCTTATAGTGTAGTTTACACATCAACTTAAGTTATGTCAAAAATAACATGACAGTTTTTTCTAATGTAGATGAACCAATTGCGGCACAACAAGTCACCCGAAGCAACCGATGAGATGTGGTCACTGGCAAATGGTCCTAACAGCTTAGTGAATACATATTTGGGATGCATTTGTAATGGCATCCGATTCCATGCTCGCAACCATGACGACCATCGTAAAACTCAAAATAGTGGATTGGTAGTGGAAGGAGACCATGAAGGCCAATTCATAAAGTTCTACTATGATAACCCTGGTCCGTATTATGCTAATTAATCTTAATTATGATTGTGATTATGTGTTTGACATGATTTTGAGTGCTATTTATATGAATATATGTAGTTTTGAATTTCTATCTGTTCACCGTAGGAAAATCTATTCGATTACCTACTTTAGAATTTAAATTGAAGGCCTTATCGGCCGCAGAAGCCAAAATTGATTACGCCATTGTGAATAGCTTCATTTTTAGAGCCTGCGGTGAAATTTAATTAGAAATTTATTTGGATAGAAATAATTAGATTCAAAATAATTAATTAAGCTCAATTACTTAGCCTTAATTAATTTGATTAGCCAAGCCTATAAATAGGCTTATATACACTCAATTCCTCTCTTTGAAACTCATTTGGCTGAAATCACATCTTAGAGAGAGAGAACCAAATTTAGAGAGAGACAAGGGCCAATCTTGAAGATCATGCTAAGGAGCTCAAGCTTTGAAAGGCTAGGCTCAAGAATTTGCTATGATTAGGAAGAATTGAAGCACATAGGTGAGTAATTGAGCAAAGATTTATGAGTTAAGTTTGTAATATTGTGAATTCAAGGTTTGATGGTGATCAAGAACATGACTTGAGTTGAATTTGGAGTTTGTATGTACATGCATGTGTATGATTATCATGGTTTTATGTATTCAAGCATGGATTATGTTGTATATGAAGGATTGAGCACCAAATCTCTCATGCATGCATAATTGTCATGAGTTTCATGATTATGAGTGTCATTTGTAATATTTGGAATGGAATTGGGGTCAAAATCTACATGCTTGTTTGATTAATAGAGATATGGAGCTTATATGAGGCTTGAATGCATGAGCTTTGATTATACAAAAGAAATGTTGATTAATTTTGAGAATTGGACCATGATTTTGAATAATTGGCCTTATATTGCTTCCATCCATATGCTATATAATGTGTTTCCATGTTTTTGAGCCAAAATCATGAGTTTAAGGCCTTTGAATGTCAAGTTTGAAGTTCAAATAGCTTGTTGGAAAACCCAGAATTTGGCATGTCTGCTCGAGCGGGGAAAGCGCCGCTCGAGCATGAAACGCGAGCTCCCAGAACTTTTGCAGACATTGATGTCCGCTCGAGCGGGGACATTCACGCTCGAGCGGGGGGGCCATGTAGTGTGACTTTCAGCTCGAGCGTAAAAGTGAGGCAACCAGTACTTTTGCAGACAAAAGGGGTCCGCTCAAGCGGCCAAAGCCACGCTCGAGCAGGGAGCCCTGTTTCAAAAATTTTGTAAAGTAAATTTATGTTTCAATTTCCGTTCTTTTCCATTTTTAGACACTCTTAGGCATACATTAAACATTGTAAGTGAGTTAAAAGGATAAGAAAGAAGCCTAAGAGGGATGTATGAATTAAGAACGGATGGAATCGTTTGTGACCCATTATGTTTCTGAAATGTGTAAGGTCAAGCACTAGGGCAAATCCATCGACAGATCACTGTGAGTAATATCTTAGTAAAGATATTTTGAAGTATGTTATTTGTCCAGTCGCTTATTTCCATATAAGTCTTATAAGTTTGTTAAATTGAATTGTGGACAAATGTTTGTTATGCCATATGGTTGGGCCAAAGGTCGTTGGATACAAGTGATTGGGCTGAAGGCCGTTTGACATGCATGAATGATTGGGCCAAAGGCCGTATGACATGAATGATTGGGCCAAAGGCCGTTTGACATGAATGAATGGACCGAAGGCTGTTTGACATGAATGAATGATTGGGCCGAAGGCCATTTGATACGAATGAATGGGCCGAAGGCCATTTGACAAGAATGATTGGGTCAGAGGCCCTCAGACACGAATGAATTGGGCTCGAGGCCATTTGTTAAGAACGAAGTGGGCCAGAGGCCGTTTGATACGTTCGGGCTTTAAATCGCCTATTGTACCAAATAGAATTCTAAATGGACCCAAGGCCATTTGATATATGTGAACCTCCTTTGTGTACCTTCTTTATTTGATGCTATTCACTGGGCTTTCGCTCACACTCATTCATGTGCATGTAGGTGAGCAAGGAGATGTCCAAACCCAGCCCTGGCGAAGTGTGAGAGAGGTCAAGTTTTGAGGAGTCAGCCTTAGCGTCTCACGCACGAGACTTGTTTTTGCCCTTTTATTCCTTCATTATATTATATGTTGGCAAAAACATTGACTTACCTTCGTACATAAGTTTTGGCTTGGCTGACTAAGTTTTGAATGATCGTGTGTGTGTATAACACTTTAAGTTGATTTCCTTTTTGGTGTGAGTTATTAATGAATACAAAGATTGGTTATTTGATGTGCCATGTAAGCATGGCTCTATGGACAATTTGTAAGTTTGCTTCCGTTTGGCCCCTTAAATCTGATGGAATACCTTTTGTCTGATTTGAGGCCGCAGGTAATCCCTTGATTACTGGCCTTTTATGACGTTAACCCATAGGGGCGGATTCGGGTCATGACATCGACGGCTACATTTGCAAAGTTCAGGAAATGACATATTTGTTTAGGCACCCTGTTGCTTTATTCCAATGTGAATGGTATAACACCGGTAGTAACAGAACTTTGCGTGTCGAACCACATTTCACTACTATTGATATACGAAGTCGATGGTATAAATATGACCCGTTTGTGTTACCATGTCAAGTGCAACAAGTTTTCTACGTGCATGATACGAAGTTAGGTGCCAATTGGAGAGTAGTAGAGAAGTTTCAACAACAAAGAATTTGGGATATGCCCGAGATGGATGTGCCACAACCTGATGATGTGTTCCAACAAGATGAAAGAACTGATGTTGTACCAACTGAGCCTATGGATGACGATGTGGTGTTGCGTTGAGATGATATTGCCGCTGAACTTATTCCAATGGAAGTTTTGCAGTCTGATAACCGCGTACAACCCAAGGTTGGTATGGATGATGACTTCATATGTAATGATGAAGATGAACCGACAATGGAGGGTGACAATGAAGAAGAAGATGAGCTTGATAGTGGTTTTGATACAAGTTGGGAGTTAGAGCCGAATACGCCCTACACTTAGTCGAAAAAGGGCGTTTCGAGGGTGAAAATTCAAAGCAACCCCCGATCCACCATGTGACTCTCATGGATAGATTCTCCATGAAAAATAAGACTTGTGACAACTGACAGAACATAATTCGGACCCGTAGGTAGAGAGTTAGAGCCGAATAAACCTTAAACTTACCTGAAAAAGAGCTTTTCGGGGGTGAAAATTCAAAACAGCCTACGAACGACCATGTGACTCTCACGGATAGCTTCCCCATGACAAATAGGACTTGTGAGAACTGACAGAATGTAATTCGGACCCATAGGTTGGCAGTTAGAGCCGAATACGCCCTAAACTTAGTCGAAAAAGGACATTTCGAGGGAAAAAATTCAAAACAGCCCCCCGAACCACCATGTGGCTCACACGGACAGTTCCCCCATGACAAATAGGATTTGTGACAACTGACATAATGTAATTCGGACCTGTAGGTTGGGAGCTAGAGCCGAATACGCCCTACACTTAGTCAAAAAAGGGCGTTTCGAGGGTGAAAATTCAAAGCAACCCCTGATCCACTGTGTGACTCTCATGGATAGCTTCTTCATGACAAATAAGACTTGTGACAATAGACGAAACGTAATTTGGACCCGTAGATAGAGAGTTAGAGCCGAATACGCCTTAAACTTACTCAAAAAAGAGCTTTTCCGGGGCAAAAATTCAAAACAGCCTTTGAACGACCATGTGACTCTCACGGATAGCTTCCCTACGACAAATAGGACTTGTGAGAACTGACGGAACGTAATTTAGACCCGTAGATTGGGAGTTAAAGCCGAATACGCCCTAAATTTAGTAGAAAAAGAGCGTTTAGGGGGCGAAAATTCAAAACAACCCCCTAACCACCATGTGGCTTACACAGAAAATTCCCCCATGACAAATAGGACTTGTGACAACTGACGGAATGTAATCCGGACCCGTAAGTTGGGAGTTAGAGCCGAATACGCCCTAAACTTAGTCGAAAAAGGGCGTTTCGGGGGCAAAAATTCAAAATAGCCCCGGAACGACTGTATGGCTCACACGAATAGCTTCTCCATGACAAACAGGAGTTGTGAGAACTGACGAAACGTAATTCGGACCCGTAGGTTGGGAGTTAGAGCCGAATATGCCCTAAACTTAGTAGAAAAAGGGCATTTCGGGGGCAAAAATTCAAAACTGCCCCCGAACCACCGTGTGGCTCACACGGATAGTTCCCCCATGACAAATAAGACTTGTGACAACTGACGGAATGTAATCCGGACCCGTAGGTTGGCAGTTAGAGCCGAATACACCCTAAACTTAATAAAAAAAAGGGCATTTCGGGGGCAAAAATTCAAAACAGCCCCCGAACGACCGTATGGCTCACGCGGATAGCTTCACCATGACAAATAGAATTGTGAGAACTGACGGAATGTAATTTGGACCTATAGGTTGGGAGTTAGAGCCGAATACGCCTTAAACTTAAGGGCTTTCAAAGGGGCGAAAATTCATAACAGCCCCCGAATATGCCCTACACTTAGTCAAAAAACTCGCAACACTTAGTTTAAAAAGCAACAACTTTATTAAAATAACATCTACATATTCTAATAATTGCCTTTATATATTTATAGGATGAAGAAATTACATATTACATTGTTTGTGCAATTGGTTGAAATAAATATTGCATGATACATATATATACTTTCTTTTATTTCCAAGAAGACATTTCTCGATTGTTCTACCTTAAATGCATGTTAGAACATGTTCTATATGGCTGACTGAATTGATATTTTGTAACCAATTTTAATGTTTCATTTTTTGTTTTTCTTTGTAGATGGCTTTGTTGTGTGGACTTGTGGATAATCAATATTGGTGTATAGAGAAGAATTTTCACTTTTGTGTAGAACTAATATAACGCTTTTGTCGTCCTTAGCTTTTGTGTAATTCATTATTACTGATATAGAAAACTTTTGGCAATCAACAGACAATGATTGCCATGGTACATAGATCACCTTCTGTCGTGGTACATATATACCATTTGTCGGCGTACATATAGGACATTTTGTCATGGTCCTTAGGAAACTTTTGTCGTGGTACATATATCACCTTTTGTTGTGGTATAGATTACGATGGTAATTTGTACCATGCCAAATGGTAATTTCGCTTGGTAGTAAATGTATTTTTTGTATATAGAGGGCTTTGATTTTTGTATGATATATTTTGTATGGAATTATTATTTTAGTTTGGACAATAGTTGATTTGTATGGACTTTGATATTTAATGTTATTTATTTTTGGTATATGGATGCAGATTGTGAAATGATTGATAGCATGTATCATTTTGTTTATATATGTATTACAGGTTGCATTGTATAGAGACAGGTTATGGAGAAATTATAATTTCGCGATAAAACATAATATCATGTTTTTGGCGACTAAACAATTAGTAGCTAAAAAGAAATTGGGAAAAGATATTTGGCGACTAAAAGTTTTGTAGCCAAAAAAAAAAAAAAAAAAAAAGACATTTGGCAACTAAAAGTTTAGTAGCCAAAAGAAAATCAAACATTTGGGGTCTAAAATATTTCGTAGCTAAAAACAAAAAACTAAAGGATAAAAACACTTTTGCCAACTAAAATTTTAGTAGCCAAAAAATATAGAACTTTAGGCGACCAAATATTTAGTAGCCAAAAGAAGAACTCTTTGCCGACTAAAAATTTAGTAGCCAAAGATGTAGGACTTTCGGCGACTAAATTTTTAGTAGCTAAAAAAGAACTCTTTGTCGACTAAAATTTTAGTAGCTGTAAAACTGGGACTTTAGGCGACTAAAAGTTTGGTCGCCGAAAAGGGTCTAATTTAATTTAATATCCAACCTTTTGGCGACTAAAATTTTAGTTAGGCATTGTATACATTTGGCGACTAAAATAATTTTAGTCACTAATTACCTTTACCGACAATTTTTTGGCGACTACTTTTGCGACCAAATAATTTAGTCGCTAAAACCATTCGGTGACTAAAAATTTAGTCGCCAAAAGTGAAAATTCTTGTAGTGGAATGGCTAAGAAGAGGAGGAAAAGTGTTTTTTGAATTGATTTTATATTAAGATTATTATTTTATGTACAACAAAATTAAAATATTATATTATTTCAAAAATAATTTGTGAAAAGATATAAGATGTGTTGAAAGTAAATTATTTATTTAAATAATTTAATAAAAAATATTTTAAAATGAAGTGTACTAATTAATTTTTTAAGTGCAAATAGAATCTCTGTGTTAAGTGCCATCCTCTATTAGTTATAGTTTTGAAGTTATCTGAAGTTAGGAATTTTTCTGAATTGGCTTTATGTAATTGAAGAAAGATTATGGGTCAAGGCCCAAATGCCCAATAGGGCTGTCACTAATAGTAACAAAATATGTAATTTGGCCATATTCGAAAGTGGAGTGAGGATGAATAAACTAGGGTGTTTGCGAATTTAGCCCAAGAGATTATTAACATTGATAAATACCGGATTGGCCCAATGTCCCAACATCTTTCTAGAGTACTTTCCTAATGTGAATTTAACTTAATTGTAACACTAATTCCATTAATATTAGTGGGAAAAAAGGTAGTAATACCTTTTATCTTCATCGTTAGTGAGTGAAGCAAAAAATTTAAAATTGAATTATCAATTAAGAAATTTAATGTTTTCCTAATTTTTAACCAATTTGGGGCCCTAAAGTGTTTCAAGCTCTCAGATTGTTGCTACAACAGAAATTTCATTATGCTTTAAGGAAATGCTCTTAAATCCTTTGATTATGTCATCCTTAATGTGTATGCTCCCAATGATACTGTAAGGAGAGACAAATTATGGGAAATCCTATTGAACTTGAAAGCAAAATTCTCTAAGCCTTGGTGTGTAGGTGGAGATTTTAATGAAATCAGAAATGTGAGTGAAAGAGTAGGATGCTCAAGAAGGGAAAAAGGGAATGAAAGATTTTCATGACTTCATAGATAAGTGTGAGGTCATTGAGTTACAAATGCTATGGAAGAAATTCACTTGGTGTAATGCATTTGAGGGGAATAAGTAGAGTAAAATTGATAGATTTTTACTCAGCCCTAAGTGGAATTGAAAGATTTAAGTTCAAACTTTGGGGATTGCCTAGAATTATCTCTAATCATTGCCCTCTAGTCTTAATGGAGGATGAAAGAGACTGGGGCTCAAAACCTTTTAAGTTCATAAATGCATGGTCTTTGCATCCTAGCTTTGCCCCTTCTTGGAAAAAGTTTGGAAAGAGACAGATACATGGCAAGGCTGGGTTTATATTACAAAGGAAATTACATGCATTGAAGATGACACTAAAGCAATGGAGCAAAGAGGTGTTTGGAAATGTCTCAAAAAAGCCTTAAAATTTTGAGAATGAGCTGATTTCTCTAGATTTATTGGCTGAAGATAGACCTTTGGTGGAAGCAAAACTGAAGTTAAAAGAGAAACAAGAAATGAAATATGGAAGCTCAGTAGAATGCTAGAGTGGTCATGGTTGCAAAAGTTAAGGTTGGATTAGAATCTAAATGGGGATAGGAACACTAGATTTTTTCATGTCATGGCAAGTAATGGGCAGAACAAGAATGCACTGAACACTATTGCAGTTGGAAAGGTGGTGGTTGAGGATCCAGATCATGTGAAGTGATCTGAGCTGAAATGTTACACTTTGAGTGTAACGACCCCAAAATCCGTATCAGAAATTACCTTTATGCACTTGTGGATTAATGTTCTTCAATTTGATGATATCTGTTCGAATTGAAAAATGATCTGTTGAGTTACGACTTTAAAATTCAAATTACCGACCTTTATGGGTTCAGAAATCAAAATTGAGTACTTGTATATGTTAATGAGAATTTTTATAACTATTTGGGAAAATTAATTGGAAATCTAATTTGTCTGATTTGTTAATGTACGTTTGGGTAGTTAACTTGGTACTGCAAATTGAAGGCCTTAGAGGCTTCAGAAACCGGAACAGAGGATATATTTATGATCAGCATAATTTTTAGAACTATCTGGGAAGTTTAATTGGAATTTGATTTTGTGTGATTCGTAAGGGCACGTTTGGTCCCCCCCTATTATAATGAACTTATGTGTGTGATATATATATATATATATATATGTGGATAGGCCATGTGAGTGGGGGCTTATCATTTTGAGGTCAAACAAATATCTAAGGAAGAGAGAGAACCGAGAGGAAGAGAGGGCAAGGAGAAGAGAAGCTCTCCAAGAGAGAAAGAGAGCTCACCATCCATGGAAGCTTGGAAAATTGAAGGAATCAAAGGGGAAAACAAAGATTTAAGATGAGGTATGTGGCTCTAACTATCATCTTTATAGATGATTCACCTACTACATGATATCAAAAAGTACCTTGGAAGTTGGATATGTAAATAAACAAGTGTGTTGAATTATGGATGGATTGGGTTGAATTCAAGGAATTAAACCATGCTTTCCTTAAATCTAAGTTATATTTACATGATTTGGGCATATATAATGGAAGGTTGGATATATAGAAAAAGATGAGATTCTATTTGATGATGTTAGTTGATTATGTTTTGGAAGGAATTATACATGTTTTTGAGTAATTAGACTTGAAATCAAGCTTAAAAAAATGGATAGATCAAGTGTTGGAGCAAAAACCATTTTCGGATTATTTGATTCTGTCTAGACCGCACGAGCGGCCACGGGCACCGCACGAGCGGAGCATGAAGAAAAAAGAAGGGTTTCATTCTGCTTTTGGGCGCTCGAGCGGCCGGGTTTCTCTGCTCGAGCGGAATTGGGCCGCACGAGCGGTCCAATTGGGCGCATGTGTGGCCAACCCTGTTTCAGCTTATACCTTATAACTTTGAACAAGCATATCTTTTGCATCCGGACTCCGTTTTGAGTGATTCTTGAGCCTAAAATCAAACCCCGGAAGTCTAGTTTCCAATAGTGTGGTCTCACTCTGAAATTCTAAGTACAGAAGTAGTTATGCCCAAATTAGTGACGACTGTTCACTTTCTGTTTACTGGGTTTGTACCGTTTCTTCGTCTGAACCTTTCTCCTATCGATTCCTCCTATCTTATGAGGCATGGATTATAACCTATGGAGGACTAATGAGTCTAGAACCACCATGGCTATTGATTAAAGAATAAGAAAGAGATTGGTTTTATTCTCATACTCTGTTATGTGCATTGTGTTTATAGGTCAAGACGAGGATATCGTTCCACTGCTATCAGAAACCTACCACTGTGAGTAATAGTACTGTAGTAGTACATTTTGCTTACCGTTAATAATTAACATTAATGTTCTGTTACCTGCAAGTTAACTTTATTAATTCATGGTGAACAAATGGAACATGTGTGCATCATAGAGCAATGATATCTTCGCATATCTGGAGTCATTCTATTTTGCCATTGAAGGGCCCGAGGCCGTTATGATATGAATTGTTCTGTCCCTGTTAACCGTACTATAGTGATACATGTGCCTACTGTTAATAGTTATTATTAACATTCTGTTATATGCAAGACAACTATGTCGACCTGTAATAAACCATGGGGAAATCTTTGTGGCAATTGTGTATCGGTATTCTCATGAATCTGGGGTTAATCTGTTCTATTTACCCGCTCCAGCTATGCTATGTCATAATATGAATTGTTCAGTCTTTAAGATCTAATGATTTCTGGTATAGAACAAAGTGTTGTACGGAACTAAGTGTTGCAACGCGAGTCACCTCTAGAATCCATACGAGACACCTCTTGGGTCCATACATATATGAACTGGGTCATCAGGTACGGAACTAAGTGCTGCAATGCGAGTCATCTCTAGAATCCATACGAGACACCTCTTGGGTCCATACATATATGAACTGGGTCATCAGGTCCCTTCAAGGGTCATCAGGTCCCTTCAAGGGTCATAAGTCCCTTTATAGGTCATCGGATTTGTTAACGCTATGGATGTACCACGTATGATTATATGAAAAATCTGAGCATGAAATCTGTTATATCTGGGCCGGGGGGCCAATCTATGAAATCTATAAGGCCTACAGCCAATCTGTGAAATCTGTTAGGCCTATGGCCAATCTCTAGAATCTATGAGCCTATGGCTAATCTGTAACTCCGATAGGCCTAAGGCCGTTCTGAAAATGTTTACAAGACAAGAGTAATTATATGACCTTTGCACTTATATACATTTTAAATATTACAATTCAAGTTTAATCATTAAATTGTTTGAGTGCTATTATTCACTGAGCCTTGCTCATTCTGTTTTATGTATATTTCTGTAGGTGAGCCATCTGGGATTGACACTAGAGTTGTACCGAGGTTCGCCTGTCTACTAAGTCACCTGGGGTATGTCTCCACGTGGAGGCCTTAATTTATTGTTGGGAGTCATACAAATTAGTAAGTCTTATGTAAGTGTGTGTGAGATCTATATAAATTCTGTGATTGTATATGTATATTTGGAAATGTATTTAAATGCTTAAATCTAATTAAACCATCATGTATACACAAGCTCAATGGATGTTGTCTTTTATTGATATTGCTTCCGCTTAAGGCCTCGTATGTAATTAAATATTATTTTGAAATTCTGTTTTGAGGCCGATGTTCAGGCCGGTCATGGACCAAACTTTTAGGGGCAGGTTTGGGTCGTGACATTGAGGCTCCCTATCTTATGTTTTTAGTCTTTTAAGCTTATGATATTTGATACAATAAAGTGTTTTTCTTCCCTTTCAGGTTAATATCACTGTGGAGACAAAAGGATTGCAAAAAAAGCGAAAAATCGATGACTGAGTGAATCCGCATGAGTGGAATTCACAAATCTGCACGAGCGGATTTCCCTGAGCATATTCCGCCTCTGAGTTGAACTGTACGAGCAAATTTGCCTCGATATTTGTGCGCATATTTTTTACTCAAAATTGACTAGAGGTTATAAAAAGAGATTTTGGGGACCTGTTTTTGGATCTAAAACCCTAGAGAAGACGACTAGAAGCTAGAGAAGAAGAAAAATAATCATTCCATGGCTTTCTCTTCAACATTTGAAGTGTCTAACCTCTCCATGAGTGGCTAAGCTTTCTTCTTAGGATTGAGATGAAACTCTAATCAAGTATCATGTAATTTTGTATTTTAATTCTAATTTGTCTTTGGAATTGGATAATCGTTGTATGGTCGTTTTTAGTTCTTTTATTCAAATAATCTTTTATTCGATTTATGTATTCGATTTCTATGATTGAGAATGCATGATTATACAGCTGTTTTACTTTCTTGTATATACAATCAATCATGAGACGAGTCATGCTTAGGGGAGACAAATTGTGCTGTAACTTAGTTTAGTATAGATGATTCGTGCCGACCGAAAATGATTCATGCTTACATTTTGAATATACTCATCTTCTTGACGATGATATTGGGGCTTGTAGCCACAATACATCATTATTATTCAGACCATTGATTCATAAGAATTGAATATTTTAATTACATGATATGAGATTAGTAGTGGATTTGAAATCCTAAGTCTCTCTTCATATTCAGATTATCCTCTTTATTTGTACAATTATTTTAGTTTTAATTTAAATTCTCATTAGCAAAAATCAAATCATCCACTCTTCTTCAAATTAAATTAAAAATTACCACTCAAATTGATACAACTTAGTTCAAAGTCCTCATGGTACGATATGTGGACAATCCACTGTTCCACTAAATTAGTACTTTGTTTAATTCTTTATTTTGTTGAAAAACGACCGATCATTTGACTAAAATCGAATGAAAATATTATCACATAAACGATATTTGTACATAACTGGCAGTTTAACTGTATAAACGGTATTTGTACATCAGTATTTGGGAAAGTCATCAAGCATATCCACTTATAATGGTGTCTTTTGTTGTGACATGGTTTCATTGTACATCCCTTTTTTTTCTTTAAGTGGATGGACTATTTTATTACAAAATAGAATTCTGAAACTTATTGTCGATTACTCTTTACAATCAGAACATATGATCATTACGTGTTTTGTCGTCTTGCATCCTTGCATCCTTTAATGGATAATATGATACAATATTGAATCACTGAGGGAATACTCAGCATGCTTATAACATATAATTTACAACATCTTATTTTATCTTTTTTTGATTTTGTTATTTGTTTCAATTTATGGTTTTGCCATTTTTTAGTTAATTTGTAATAGTACAAAATGTAATTTGGAAGAATCAATAAAAAGCAAAATGAAAAAAAAAAAAAAAAATCGGATTTATTTTAAAATACATATCAATTGTGGGAAGGAAACATAGCACTAATTGGTCAATGGATCTTGTTAATCAATTCATTGGACCTTTTGGTCTAACCCATTGAGCTTCTCAAATTCTTATAATCAATCTATATTGATAATTATTTCAATTGTTCTTTAAGACAGAAAAAAGTTCTATGATGTTGCGATCCGGATCTTGTGTTTACATGGTAGAATTCCTAACAAAATTCGTCTCTCTGTTCAAAAATCAATATTTTTCTTGCTTATATATAATATCCTACAATAGTTATGCACATTAGAATGAAAGTATATTACCTCCTTATACGTGCTTATCTACAAGAAGTTAATAATCATAAATAAGGGTGATGATGAAAGCTAAAATATGTAAGGTTTTCTTTGTTTCATACTTGCTTAAAATTTTTCAAAGCATTTGTTGCAAGGTTGACCCAGATGAAGTGAATGCTCTGGCTCAACTAATGACATGGAAAACAACAGTAGCTGATATTCCACATGGTGGAGCAAAAGGTGGTATTGGTTGCAACCCACTGGACTTCACAAAGAGCGAGCTGGAACGTCTCACTCGAGCGTTCACCCAAAAGATCCATGATCTTAGAAGAATTCACGCTGATGTTCCTGCTCCTGACGTGGGAACGAATGTACAAGTATCACCCCCTTCTTGTCATCCTTAACACTTCAAAAATAAAAAATATATATGTATATTTCAAATGCAATTGTTGTTACTTTATGCTTTATTTGGACAGAGAATGGCGTGGATTCTAGATGAGTACTCAAAATTTCATGGGCATTCACCTACAGTTGTTACAGGAAATCCTATTGTAAGTAGGAGAATCAATGTCGAAAAGGCAACAAAATAGATATAAAAGTTGTGATCGATATGATGTAAGTGAAAAACGTTTATTGGTGCTTGTTTGGCATTTTAGGATCTCAAAGGATCGCTTGGTAAGGAGGCTGCAACTGGACTCGGAGTGGTTTTTGCAACTGAGGCTCTACTCACTGATTGTGGGGAGTCAATTTCAAAAATGAAGTTTGCTATCCAGGTACTTTTAACATCATGAAGTTTCATTCATCTATGTGCTTAATATCCTAATTATTAATTTTGTTGCATCGATTAATTTCTTAGGGATTTGGAAATGTGGGCTCATGGACAACCAAGCTTATTCATGAGCGATGTGGAAAGATTGTGGCAGTAAGTGACATTACTGGGGCAGTTGAGAACCCCAATGGGATTGATATTCCGGCTCTCCTGAAACATAAAGTGAGCACAAATAGTTTGAAGGGGTTCAATGGGGGAGATGTTATGGATCCAAACAACTTGCTAATTCATGAATGTGATGTTCTCATTCCATGTGCTCTAGGTGGTGTTCTCAACAAGTATGTGCTCTGCCAATCTATGAAACCCATATTCTCTGCTTATTCCTTCCTTATTGCATAGGTGCATTAGTGCTTGTTTAGCTTTACAAAATCCATCAAAAATAAATTATCACAAGTCAAACATATCCTATGGTTTGTCCGACGAGAAAAAGTGATTTAGTATATCCTTGTCAGCTATACATGTTTTGAAATTCTCATTTGATAGAATAGAAGAATGTCTTGTAGATATTAGTTTTGACTTGTTTGTCAACCACTAATGACACACGTTTTGTTGTTTAAAGGGACAATGCGCTGATGTGAAAGCAAAATTTGTTATAGAAGCTGCAAATCATCCTACTAACCCTGAAGCTGATGAGGTAATGATGCATCCATGGTTCTTTCTAGTACATACTTCGTGAAAAGGCACGACATGTCAAACATATAAATACTATCTCATAATACATCTCTTATGCAGATTTTATCCAAGAAAGGAGTTGTTGTACTTCCTGACATCTATGCAGATGCTGGTGTTGTGACTGTGAGTTACTTCGAGTGGGTTCAGGTAACACGAACAGCTAGAAAATCTACTCGTGTGTTTTAAAATATGCAAATATTAAGTCCATGACATAATTTGATATCTCTGTGTGTGTGTGTATTGCAGAACATTCAAGGGTTCATGTGGGATGCGGAGAAAGTGAACCATAAGCTTGAGAAGTGCATGAGTAGAGCTTTTCATGAAATCAAGGTGATGTGCAGTACCCATGGATGCAACCTTCGTATGGGTGCGTTCACTTTGGGAGTGAGCCAAGTTGCACGTGCCACCCTCTTGAGGGGTTGGGAAGCATGACTCATAATTCCTTAATAATAATATACATCTGCTAGTTTCTGCTGTTGATAAGGAAGAGATGATAGATGAAAGTTTGTCGCTCTGTTTTTTCTTCTCTCTATTTTTTCTATTATAGTCAGTGGAATTCGGTATGTGTTACTCTAGTGTTGTTATTAGCTAGTACCAGTTTATAAAGCTCTTAGTGGGGCATTGGGGAACAAATGTTGAAAGTTTTTACTTAAAAAATAGAATGAATAAATTCAAAGTTGTGTTCTTCGCATGCTATTCTGTTTTGTGCATATGCTGCCAAATTGACTAAATTTCGACTCCATTGACGAAAGGTATTTGTTTTGACTAAAGCTCTAAGTGTGGTATTTGTTTTGAGTTTTCAAATTATACTTCCACTCACTTTTGGAAATTCCTTTCTAGGCAGGAAAATTTTGCTAACCCGGTCGTCTAGCCGGTTGACTGGAACAATGTTCATTTTTTTTTAGCACTTGTTATTTTTATATTTTAAATAAAAAATATTTCCAGAAATTTTTTTTAAAATTTTTTATGAGCTTTGAATAGGATTTTGGGTTATGTGTTTGGTTATGATTTGTAAGTTTTTGAATTAAATATCATATAGCACATCATTTATTTCAAACTCAATTCAAAACTCTTTTCAAAACTCATAACCAAACAAATTTTTCACATTCAAATCATAATTCCAAAACTCACAAACTCAAAATACAACTCTATTCTCAAATCATATTTAGAAAACTCTACCAAACACTATCAAGACATTTTCAAACGTGACCAAGAAAACAAAGATGTTCAAAAAACTTGATCTTAGTTTATGTCAAAATCGAAATAAATCAAATCATACTCACCCCTACATTATAATGCCAAATTTGGAGATACACTGAATGGTTAGATTTTTCTCATATCACATCTCAACATGAAAGAACTTGAGGGAGTTGTAGAGCCCACCACAGGTCTTGTTTCAATGATCCGAACCGTTCACTTTTTAAGACTCGTTGAGTAGAATATTCTTACAAAAAATCAAGATGATCATATCGGTAGCTATATGTTTGAATCAAATTTGTATTACAAAAAATAGATAGTTATTCTTGAAATTATATTTGTTGTCTATTTTTTAAAAATAAATATGATTCAAACATATAACTACTGATGTTTAATCATCTTGATTTTTTATATAAATATTCTAGCGAACGAGTCTAAAAGAGTGAATGGTTCAGATCATTGAAATCGGTTTCAAAATGAACCTACCAAATTCAAATACTCAAGCCAAACCCTACATTAAAAATGAGGATTTTTTTGGTCTTCTTGAAAACTAAGAAACTAAGGCCCTGATTGGTGTAACTGTTAAAATAGATTATAGCTTATAATTTAATAGATTACAGATTATGACTTTAATGAAAAGCTGTTAATCTGTTTGGTGTAATTGTTGGATTATAGATTTAAGTTGCTAAGTAATATTTGTTAAATAAACTGTGAAGCAGTTTTTTCAATTAACTTTTATTTTTTGTTATTCATTATTTGTCTACATTTCTCATAAAAAAATAATAATAATCTATAGTCCATTTGGGTCTTTTTCTTTTTTTTTAAAAAAAATAAAAAATAAAAAAATCTAAGTGTATAACTGTAAATTAACATGTCCAAAGAAAAAACTGATAATCAGAAATAAGGGGTGAACAGCTTCTCAGAATAATTTTTTTTGAGTTAAAATAAATTGTTAGAATCAGAAACTGTTTGAAATAAGTTTAACTAAACAGTCCAAAATAACTTTTCCAAAGCTAAAAGCTATAAGTTAGCTCAAAAAAACCCAAACAAACACCCCCTAAATGGACTTGAAAATTATAAATAATATCAAATAAGATACAAATTCTAATTATCAGATTTATGGGTAAAAATCAAATTAAAATAAGGGGATTACCGAAACCACAACTCCATGATATAATAGTAATTTGATGTCATAGTATTAATCATATTGCTCCATCTAATAAAATAAAATAAATTAATAAAGTATTCTTATAATATATATATATATATAACCTCATTCAATATTCTAGTAATCATTAATCCAATCCATCATTCCATGATATAATCAATCCCATTTTACAAAAATCATATAAACAGCCCCCGGTGAAGCACAAATTGAGAGTTCAATTTTTTAATCAACAAAAACAAACTTTATTGATAAAAATATCAAAATACAAAGGGGATAATGATAAACCAACAATAAGGAGAGGCGGAGAACTCAATTGATAAAAAAAGACATATGGTAATTTACAGGAGACAATTACAGGGAGCAGCAACTTATGATCAGAGATGAAGGCTTGTTGAAGAATCTATGGACCACCACTCCCATATATATTCTTCGGCTCACCTGATTTTGCCACAGATGCGATGAATATTTTTTTAATTTAATTCATCAAACAAACGTTGCAGCATCTGAAAGCGTTTCATCCGATGGGATGGCAAGTCTATCATTTCATTCCAGTAAGAACTGACAAAGAAACTAAAGACACAAGCCAAAAGTGCAGAAAGGGGTAGTCTGTCAATGATGTCACCGGCTGAGAATGATGTTGATATGTAGTCATTTGATATCCTCAAGATAGTCGTCAAACAGTATAGGAAGACAATACTTGGTCTGAAAATTAAAGACATCATGATTAACAACGCAATGTGGAATGCAACTTCGTTATGAAATAATAATGAGAAGATGTTTCCGAATGTAACAGCTTCTCCATTAGAGGTGTTGTTTTCTTTTTGGATATCTGAGTGTCCGGGCCAGCTTTCAATCACCTCGACTAATCTCGGAGCTGTGAAATCAACAACCGGGCAAACCTCCAGTGGCCCTAAGGTGTGACTGAAGTTAACGACCGGACAAATCTCCACTGACCCTAAAGTGTGACTTGAACTCGAGATGTTGTTAGCAATGGTGTTGGAAATAGCAAGATTATCATTGTTATCAAGGACTCTGCTTGGAAGGATAAGTCCAAAAATGGACGTGATGGTGTTAAAATTCTTGATTAGAACTGGGAACATGCAGATTAGCAATAGTAAATTTGGTATGAGTGGGCGTTTGTAAATTGCGGATTTCATACTTCGTCCCAATCTAGCAATCCATCCATGTATAACTTCCAAAACACTCAATATTAGTCGTACCAAACTGAGAAATGGATCCCCCAATGACAAACCACTTCGCACTCTAAAAATCCATCCGCATATACCTTCCAAAACACCATCACCCGACTTTAAAAAATCACCCAGACTATACGTATTGTTAATATTAGCACCATGTAAAGATTCTGGGAATAACATATCAAGAATTTCTCTTCTCGCTTCACTTTCACCAAGTTCAATAGCGAAGTCTCTGGCCGTCAAACCCTCCAAATTCTCTGCATTTCTGTTAATGTAGTTTTGGTCAAGTATTGACTTCACAATCTGCACAAACCAGATGTACACAAAATCAATAATTTATTAACCACGCTTATATATCACTTATTTATTTTACTATTTTATATTATCGATTTATATGATAAGATATTATTTGTTTGTTTTAATTTATTAATAATTGTTTTCAAATAAAAAAAAAAAATTAATTGTAAGTATTTATATAATTGGTAATACAAAATAGTGATAAATAAATAGTGACATACAACAATTTTCTAATTTATTATATGTTTGGTTTGTTTTGGGGGAAAAAAATTCAGATTTTTTTTTTTTTTTTGGAAAAATAGAACCTAATTTAAAAAAATAAATATTAAAAAATATTTTTAAAATTTTAAAAATTATTTCTAACCTCCCAAAAGATAAAGTCATATAAAAATGATAAGTGTTTTTTATTTTTTTTATTTCTTTCACCAAATAATTTTTTAATTTTTTTTAAAGATAAATTTTAAAAATCAAATCAAACATGACCCTGTTTAAAACATGGGCACACATGAACACGTGAATAGCACGTGGGTCTATGTCACTACAAAAAAAGTCACTTTTAGCTACTAAAATATTGGTCACCAATTGTCTGTTTTTGGTCGCCAAAGCCATTCTGCGACAAAAAATTTTGGTCGCTACATTTGTCACCAAAAACCTGTCGGGGAAGGTTTTGCCGACTAGAAAACCTTTGGTCGGCAAAAAACTACTCTTTAGCGACCAAAATTTTGGTTGCCAATAGTCAATTATATTTTTTTAAAATCATACATTCACCGACCAATGTTTTAGTCGCCAATAGTCAAGGAATCGCCGACCAAAATCTTTAGTCGGGAAAAGCCTCCAAACGGCGACCAACATTTTTAGTCACCAAAAGCTTCATCCGTGAAAAAAAAATTTCATTGTTAAGCTTTGCATCCGCTCTTATAAAGACTCGAACCACTGACCTTCTACATCATAAGCCTTATGCACCACACACTTCCCATTACGCCAGCATAACACCACATGATTATATATGTAATATATATTATTTATATATATGTAATATACATACTTATTTTTATTGACATAATTTATCTGAGAATAAATTATTTAGTAGCAAAATAAAAATAAAAATTTAACTTTTAGCGACCAAAATAATTTTGGTCGGTGAAGAGACTTTCGCGCTAAAAAAGACCACTTTTCGCTACTAAATTTGTTTTTAATTGCCAATTGTACACTTTTTGGCTACTAAATTTTTTTCAGTCGCCAAAAAACTTACATTTGGCAACTAAAAAATGTTTTAGTCGGTAAAACCCACATAATTGGCGACCAAACTTAGAATTAGTCTCCAATTGTAGACTTTTTGACTACTAAATTTTTTTTAGTTGGCAAAAACTGTACTTTTGGCTACTAAAAATGTTTTAGTCGGTAAAACCCACATAATTGGCTACCAAAATTATAATTAGTCGGCAATTGTTGACTTTTTGGCTACTAATTTTTTTTTAGTCGGCGAAAACTATACTTTTGGCTACTAAACATGTTTTAATCGGTAAAACCCATATAATTGGCGACCAAACTTATTTTTAGTCGCCAATTGTGGACTTTTGGCTACTAAATTTGTTTAGTCGCCAAAAAGCTTCACAATTGGCTACTAATTCTTTTTTAGTCGCTAAAAGCTATACTTTCAGCGACCAAATTCTTTTTAGTCGGGAAATTTGGTCGCCGAATATGTTTTTTCTTGTAGTGTAATACTTAGCACTGCTGTAGCAATGACTTGGCAAAGTATTACTCACCATCCAATTAATTAAAATTTTATTACATTTTAATTTAAAAGTTTTTTTTTATTATTATTTTGCCTATACATCTTTTTAAATATTTTCTAACAGACTTTCTATTATTTCTCTATATTATTTAAATATTAATTTTGTTCATTTTAATTTAGAATTGTTTTTTTATAAACTTAACACAATTAATTCTAAAATTTGAAAATTAAATTGTTAACAAAAATGTGTTTCAATCAAGGGGGCTACCGTTATCTGATCAACGTGATTTTTTGCAAGGATGAAGTACTCAACGAACTCTACACATTACACGGTTCGGATCATCAAAATGGCACCCATGGTACAGTCCCACGGGCCTAACACTACAGAAACCCAACTCTCAATTTTAATATTATGATGTATGGTTTTATACAAAATCCTGAACTTTTTTTTTTTTTTTTTTTGTAGGTAAACATACTTCCAAAATTTTTATAAAAAATAAAATAAAAATAATACTACACATAAACATATATATTTTTATTATTACTAAACACAAATCTTGGTTTGGTTTGGTTTGGTAAACACAAAACTATGGACTTTTGTCTCTTTGGCCTCTTTTGGCAATTAGGTTGAAAGAGAGCTTATTTATTATTACTAAACACAAATCTTGGTTTGGTTTGGTTTGGTAAACACAAATCTATTGACCTTTGTGTCTTAGGTCTCTTTTGGCAATTAGGTTGAAAGAGAGCTTATTAGTTTTTTAGCTTTTTTGGGATACATCACTTCTCTATTTTATTTTTTATTTTTATTTTTTTGTATGTTTAAAAAAAAAATCAAAAAAATAAATTTTTAGCTACTTCTCAAAATAGGCCTTAATAGTAAAGATTAGTGCACAAAATTTGTGGATAGAAAAATATCTAGAAAAATCATCTGTCATTGAGATTAAACGATTCACTACAATATATAAAATTTTAAGGGTAATGTATTTTTGTTTTGAAAAGTGAAAATTTTATTGTAAAAAAATTTAGAAATCAATTCTTGCAACCACGAGGGTTGTCACTAAATGGTTGTTGTAATATTTCCTCTTGTTCTATGTTCCTTCTTTGTATTTTCTCTTTCTTATTCTAATAAAAAAATTTCTTTTGTTGGTAAAATAATAATAATAATAATTTTAGTCCTAAAAGAATAATAATTCGACACTACATGTCGAATTTGATCCATAAAACTAGTATGAAAACAGATAGATAGCATGCCTGGGGTTGTAAAGTGAACACTGCAATATGCAGCACGGTGTTGCCTTCATTATCCGTCCAGTTTAGGATCTTTCGTCTATTGATTCTGCGCATCCAGCCTAACAGCACTTCAGAAGCTTCTGAATTCGATCTTCTCACAGCAATATGCAATGCAGTCTCACCTCGAATTGTCCGATCTTCTGTTGCCGCCGGACAAGCACATAAAAATTCAGCCAACCAATCATATTCATTTCTTAGGGCTACATAGTGCAAAGCAGTGTAGCTCTGCCTTCCTTTGACGCGTATGAGCTCCTTGTCAAAACTTATGAGCTGTCTCACAATCTCAAAGTGCCGATTTCGCAAAGCCAAGTGCAAGGGGACTTAGCCCCATCTGGGTTCAGCTTCCTACCAAATGATGGCTTTAAGTTCATCATTTCTAAGGCGAAATCGGTACTTTCCAGCAGCTGCGGCTATGTGTAAAGGAGTATCAACAAAAGGGATGTTATCTATAATATCCAAAATATGTGGGTCTTCTCGTATGCACTCGTACAAGCCATTGATGTCTCCTCCTTCAGCAACCGTATTCAACCTGTGTTGAATCTGTTCCATGACCTGAGGCACTTTATGATTCTAAGACACTGGAAATAATGCTGAATTATTGCTAAGGAGGAGGAAAGTAATCCAACCTCTTTTAATTACAATTCATAGTGGCCACATGTCGGGTCATTGTATGATGTGACTGTCATCAACAATTTGGGTCAAAGATTGATTAAAAATTTTAATTATCAGAATAAAATTAATTTTTATTAAAAAAAAAAATGAATTAACATACAGAAAAGAGACCCAAAGTCTATTTTTAGAAGCGTCTTGTACACTACGGGGTTGTTTGGGGTGTTTTAAATAAGTGTACTTTTTATCTTTTTAGACTAAACAGTTGAGGAAAAAAAATGGATGTTTGAGTTAAATTTTTAACTTTTTACGAAAAAATGTGTATTAAAAAATTATATAAATAACTGTGTAGGAGAAGTTAGTGGAGTAAGCATACAGGTTGGGCAAGGTAGTGGGTGGGTTAGGAGATAGGAAATAATTGCCTCCTTTTCGGCCTTGAATTGGACGATGTTGTTCGACTTGTGGGAGCCCACCACAGGTCCCATTTTGCTAATCGGAACCGTTCAATGTGTAGAACTCGTCGAGTACTATATATTTATAAAAAATCATATTGATTGGATATCGATAACTATCTGATCCTGTTAGTTTTTTTTGTCAACTGTTAACTATAATACCATCCATTTTTTATACAAAACTAATTTGATCATGTAGTTACCGATATCCGATCAATGTGATTTTTTAGAGGCATATAATTCTATATGAGTTCTACACATTAAACGGTTCGGATTATCAAAAAGGGACCCGTGGTGGGGCCCCACGGGCCCAACATTACCGTCCAACTTAGTGATTTCATATATGTAATTTTTTTTTCCCCTGTCATGGTACTAAAGGGGTCAAGTCAATCCCGAAAACTGTGTAAAGTTGGTTTGATTAAAATATCATGGATATTAATTTTTTTATATTTTTAATTTGTGAATAGTGATAACTTTTTTACTTGTTTTGTAACTTTTTGACTTTTTTGGAACACCCCAAACCAAGCCAACATATACCGGCTATTTTAAAGATTGACCCAAAGTCCTGCTTTGATGCCCAATGTATTTTCCTCTCTTTATGGATTTTTTTTTTTTTCCACAGATGAGCCCAAATTTTGATCGGAGTACAAAGACACACCACAGATGAGCCCAGGTTTCGATCGAAGTACAGGGCGAGATTTCCGTGAAGAGCCAATTACGAAGTAGCAAAATTTTATGTATTAATTTTTAAATTTTCACAAATTTATCAATCATATAACTTTCAAACTCTTTACTCTTACTAGAGTTGCAAACTTGAACTAGTTCAACCCAATCAACTTGAATCAAGTTTGAAATTTTTAATTCTGTAAGGACCTAAGCAAAAATTTAAAAATTTGAATTAAATTTAAGTGAACTTGCACAGAGACACTAAATAACCTGAGCAACCTGAATATCATTAATAAAGATTTCTTTGCTGCTAAAAAAAAACTATTTAAAAGATTGTTTTTCCAAGACAAAATTCATTTTACCCCCTTGTGATTGGAAGCAAAAAAACACTCTATCCTTTTATGGTTTAAATATAGTCAAAAAGCACTCATGTGGTTTTAGACAAAGAGAGTTGCTTTTTTTCCCCCACTTTTTTTTTCTATATATTTTTATTACAATTTTATCTTAACATTAATTTCCTTTTTTGACCCCATCTTCATCCCTCCCCAACCCTAACCCTTATCCTAATCCTAACCCCATCTCTACTCCCACATAAACAAGTTTAATACATTAGAGCTTAATATCGAGAGGCATATATTTATTACAATATGACTTGTGCTAATTGGCTCCCTTCAAGTCCTGTGAGGGGATTGATTCACAACGCTTTTCCCCTGCTTGCTAGTCTGGTTTTTGTGCTTTTTTGTGCCTTGGTGTTTGTCAAGCCGCTTAGTCTTACTTGTTGAGTCTAAGCCTTGCATAAGGGGATGCAGGGGACTGTGACCTGCTGCACTGTTTTTAGATTGCTTGTTCGGCTTTGTTTTTTATTTTTCCGTAATCTGTCTCTTTTTGTTGGTCAATCACCAATCGAGTGTCGTGTTAGCAAATGACTGGGTGTGCAATTGCCAACATAGTTGGAATGATTTTGCTCACCGTGATACTTTTACACTCACCATTATTTATTGATGCTATTGTATTGTACTTTGTACTATGCTTATAGGATCTTTTTTTTTTTTTTAAATAAACTTTATTTTGTGAGTTTATGCCAAAATATTTAATTTAATTTTTAGTAATAGTTTATGAGACAGAAAGTGATTTAAATAAGAATAAAGCTTGGGAGATCGAATTTCCTTTCCCCGAATCCCCCTAATGCCCAAAACGACGTCGTTTTGGGCATTAGTTTTTTTTTTTTTTTTCCTTCTTCTTCTTCCATTTTCGGAGCTGAACCAGAGAGGGAGAGGGAGAGAAAGAGAAGAGAGAGAGAGAGAGAGAAGAGAGGTGGTTCGCCGGTCGTCTGCCTACGTCGTCGTCGGCCTAGCCCCGATCGTCGCAACACCACCGCCGTCGCCTCCAGCCCCGCCTCCGCCTCCTCCCACTGGTATGGCCCCCTCCAGTCCACTCCTCCTCCTCCTTCCTCTCCCTCCTCCTCCCTCCTCCCTCCTCCTGCTTCTTCTTCTTCCTTCTTCTGCTGGAAAAAAAAAAAAAAAAAAAAAAAAAAAAAAAAAAAAGGAATTCGGGGAATTCGGGGGAGGGGGCTTTCGAGCTCCCTAGCAATGCTCTTTAAATAAACTAGTTAGTGGGCATCTAGATCCACTCCGTTTCATGACGGTAAAGATGAATGATCAATGATTGTGAAATATTTATTTTAATTTTTTTTTTTTTGGTTTTAAATTAAAAAATGAATAAGTGAAGTTTAGAACTTTTAATGGTCTAGTAGTTGAATATCGTTGATTTTGAATTTTGACAACTTGTTACAACCTTTTGAAATAAAATAGGGATGCTCAAAATTCATTATTGGATGGAATGATACTTTTGATTTATGCATTTTGAAATTAATTTTATTTAATTTTAAGAAATATTGAAAACTCTAAGTCACATATTCGAATTATTATGAAATCAAGATTGTAAAACTTTTACATCGTAAAAAAAAATAAAAAATAAAAAATAAAAATAAAATAATTAAAAAAAAGTAAAATTAGCATTAGAGTATATAACTCTTATGATAAATAAATGAATAGTTTTTCAATATTTTGCATACTTCTTAGAAAATAAGAAAGTAAGCGAGCTAAAAACAATAAACTTGAAAGTAATATTTAGAACACCTGCATATGATACTTTATGTAGATTTATATAGAGATAAAAAATTTATAAGATTTATTAAGAATTTAAAAGTAGTTTATTGAGGATTTAAAAATACTTCAGCTATTGGCTTTTAAACTAATATGTAATTAATTCATAAAAAAGGTGTCTCATCATTTTTTATATATTAATTTGTGAAATGTGATTTTAAAGAACGTCATGCATATGATAAATTTATGAATTTTGTGTTGTGATTTGGAATAAATAATAATTATTATTTAAAATTATAAAGAAATTAAGGTTTTATACTCATTTTTCATTTTATATTTCTAACTCTACCAACCAATTCAAGCCACTAGTTTGAAACTACTAAAATATTAAATCAACTTGCAATTTTTGAAAATATGCGAGTTAACAATGGTTTGAAAAATTCTCAATCCGGGTGATGATTTTTTTTTTAAAAAACCAACCCAAATTGACCTACGTATCTAGACCATCCCAACAAGTTTTGTAGTTTCAGCAATTTCACTTAACATATAATAAAAATTATAATAATAATAATAATAACATGATTCAAATCTTCTCAATTACTAATGGAGGATAATAACTTATTACAGGAATCACGATTTTTTTTTAATTAAACAAATGCGATGTTTAAAGTCATTTCTGAGGTACTTGGGAGCAATTCTCCAATTTTTACCTTCTTTGGACAATGTTTGGTAACTAAATATTTTAAGTAAAAAATCAAAAAAAATTATAAAAAATCATCAAATTATTCTCTTTATCTTTTTACATGTATTTTGTTTTTATAAAAAATTTAAAAAATTATTAAAAAAAATTATTTTGTCAATTATGTTGATTACATAAAGAAGATGCTTTTGCATTCCGGTGGGGCTGGATGGTCATCATTTCGCTTTATTTTTTGATAATGGGCATTTGGAGTCAATTATACGTCTGTCATCAATTATCAAGATTTTCGGTGAAAGATAGAGGTGTGTTTTGGAAAATTGGTTAAAAATTGATATTTTGATTTTTTAAAATTTTTTTTGTCTTTTTGTAGGTGAAAAATGTGAGAGGTAATGTGACTTAAAATAGATTAAAAATCAAAAGCTGACTTTTAACCAGCTTTCTAAAGTGCCCCAGATTAATAATTATAAGAGGCGGGCTCTTCTTAGGTTGAGATTTTAATGTGAGAGAATTTGAGGGGTTTTATAGGATTCATTACAAGTTCGGTTTTGATGATTCGAACCATTTATTTTATAGGATCTTTAATTTATATTATTCATAAAAGAAAATTAGTTCAATCTGATAATAGTAATATTTTTATTCTATCATATTTGTCTCTAAAAAAATGAATAGTTTATTTCAAAAATATATTTGTTACTTATTTTTTCGGAGACAAATGTGATAAAATGAAAAAATTACGATTATTGAATTGAACTAATTTTTTTCGTGAATAATATATATTGAGAGTCTTACAAAATAAACAGCTTGAATCATCAAAATGAGACCCGTTGTATGCCCTATATGCTTCTCAAATTCTCTCATGTTAAGATCTAAATATAAAAAGTTGAACTTATACAAAAATAAATAAATATAAATTAATAATGGAGGAATATCCCCTCCAATCCAAAATCCGGATTGGAGGGCGTTGTTTGATCTTATGGGGTTTAGTATGGGTCATATTTCAATAATTTAAACTGTTTATTTTATCGGTTACTTTGTATATTTTATTCATATAAAAAATTAGATCAATATGATAATTATAACATATTCAATTTATTACGTTTACCATTAAAATGACAATTGTATTTTTAAAAATAAATTATAAATTTTTTTGACAATAAATATAATAAATTGAACAACATATAATTATTAAATTGATTTAATTTTTTTATATAAATAAAATATAAAAAATATTTAATAAAATAAATAATTTAAATTATAAAAAATATATATTGTACGGGAAAGAAATTCACCTTCTCGTATAATCCTGTTGATCAAGTCTGCGTTCCTCAATACGTCGTCGTTCCACCACCTGAAAACACAAACGTGAGCTGGCCGGCGGGGGTGTGCCGGAAACCTCTCCGATGCCTAAGTTAGTAAGCAAGACTAGAAGGCAAAAGCTCTGAGTATTCAGGAAGCAAAAATTGCATTACCTCTTCATAGGTGATATTGGTAAGCTTATATAGGTTTCGAGTGGCACAATCCTAGTAGGACTCTAACTTCTCCATGCAAAGAGTCCTCCCAGGACTCTTATTTCTCCATGAGTAGAGTCCTTTTAGGAATCATACTCCTCCCAGAAGATAATGCTTATCTTCAACACCCCCCCTCACTGCACAAGCCAAGTGAGATGGCTTCATTATGGCCGAACTCCATTACGACCGAAGTAACCCATAGTCCGGACTTCGCTTTTACTTCTCTTACCTCGGTTTCTCATGCACAACCGAGCCAACCATAAGAGAGTTCAACCGGACTAGGGTGCAACCCAACCGGACTACCGCGTCCAAACCGGAGTCAATCCAAGACCGGTCAGTTCTCCGAAATGTCCTTTGACCGACCTAGATTCGCTGACCGGTCTATTTTGATAACAGCCGTAACCGAACTACGGACGCCCGTTTGGCAACCGAACTATCCGCACTACTCCACTTCGGCCGGTGTATTTACCATCTGCCGTTCTTAGACCTAGCTCGGCCCAACACCTAGATCGGCCCAATTCATGAATATAAATTACCCTCTCAATTGCCCCTTAATTCCATCCGCAAAGCGTGATAGGGATTACTTGTTTATCAACCGATCTAGAGTTCTTAATCTCTCCAGCCGAGCTAACCATCCATTAGCCTCTCCAGCCGAGCTAGAAACCCCCAAGCCTTTCCAGCCGAGCTGAGACCTTCTACCTTTCCCAACCGAGCTAAGTCCGTACCGAGCTAAAACATATTTAGCTTATCCAGCCGAGCTAAAACACATTCAGCTTATCCAGCCGAGCTAAACTTAAACCGAGCAGTGATCGTCCGGTCAAAACGTCTCTTCAATTTATAGCAAATGAATCGATTGTCCTTCCCAGACACGTGGCAGCCTCCGATTGACTCCCACCAACTGTAGCGCCGTCATCGGGTTTCGCAAAATTTAAACAGTTCCCTCCATTTTGCACTCCTTACACCAAAAGAACCCTTCATTTCAGAGTCATTGTCTCATACTGTTCATCCTCTCTCTTCGTGTTTTCTGGCATTCCTCTTTGCATTCTTGAAGAAGCTCGTGCATTTCACTGCTGTTTCGTCCACTTTCAGCTCCTCCTTCACCAGGTATGCTGCCCAAACTTGCCTATTTCTTTCTGTTTTTGCTTCCGTTTGATTCATAGTAGTATGTATCTGTGTGTTTTCGCAAAACACTTTTCATGCCATGTTTCTGAAAAGAACTGCACATAAACACCACGAACTTGACGAAACAGCACGAAGAACACCTTTTTGATCTTGGCACATGCCCCAGCCGAACTAGGATAGTGTTTGCGCTATAGATAGATCTTATCTGTATACAACCGAACTGGAACTTGTGCAAATCATAGTAACTCCAGTAGATCAACGGATTCTCACTAGCCGAAATCAAAATTGACTGGAGATAGGTATTTCGGCCCAAGACCGAGCTAGGCCTCTAACCGAGCTTAGCTTCCGGGGCCAAGCCAGCTCCCTGAGTTCCAAAACCGAACTCAAAAAAAAACTGCCCCTTGAAGCTTAACCGAAGTAAGGAACCCTTTAAGTGAAACCACAATAACAAACACAACGTGCCAACCGAGATAAGGAGAACCTTTTACAAGCCGACGTAAACAACTAAGCACCTGTAGAGCCGAAATAAGACCAACCTTTCTTGCTTTATTTTTGTAGCACGGTCTTTGATCTGTGCTTGACTCCTTGTTTTTTCAACTTTGCAGACTTAGGCTGTCCAGGCACTCCCTCTGTGCGTCCAACCGGACTACTGAGCACGCTCCTCCAACCGAGATAAATTATATTTTAACTTATAAAATAAATGGGGAAGTACAGACACTTGGTAGAAACCCCAGGCGGCCTAGCCGATTTCCGAGAACAATATAACATTCCAGCCGATGTAAATTTAAAACTAGCCAAAAAAGGAGTCGACCCATGGGATGAAGAAGGCTTTGTCCCATTCACCCTCCAATCCATAGTAGAAACCGGACTCAGATTCCCAGTCCAGCCACTAATTTGTGAATTCCTTAGACAAACCAGACTCTGCCCCACTCAGCTATCCACCAATACGTACCGTATAATAATGGGCATAGCCGCCCTGAACCACAAAACCGGTCTAAACCTGGGTTTGGCCGAAATACTACATCAATACTCCATAGGTTCCAAAAATCAAGGCTGGTGCTACTATTTGAGAGTGCGCCGAGGTAGAGAAAAGATAATAAAGCACACACCGGACAAAGATGTCAATGATGATGATTTCTTCTGGGTTTCTGGGAACTTCGAGGACTTCCAAGCCCGAATCCCAGGCCGAAGAATAAACTGGAAGAAAGGAGAGCCCGGTATAAGTACTTCGGCTTCCATTTTGTCTTTCCCATGAATTTCATGAACATAGCAAGCCGGACTAACACTTGTCTTCTTTTGCTTTGCAGATAAAGCTCATCTCATCTCCAACTACAACTACCCCAACCTCGCCGTACTCCGTGCCGCACTCCGGGTGAAAGAAAGGAGTTGGGCAAAGCTTCTTGAATTCGAGCCGACCTACAGATACTCCGGTCGTCGAAAAGCAAAAGTCACAGATTTTCTCCTCGAGGACCCTCCAGCACCGGACCCAAACGTGCCCGAAATCGTCCTTGTGCGATTAACTCCTGAACAAGAGATGGCGAAGAAAAACAGAATGAGGGCCATGCTCACCGAAACAAACCCAGCCGAGGTACCACAGACCGGCCATTCAACCGAGGCCGTAGTGGCTCTTCCATCCCAACAGCCTTCTGCTTCGCGCCGAAACAAGCGTGCCCGGACTGAACAAACCGGGCCACGTCTTGTCGACGAAGAGGTGAACGTCCTGCCACCAAACCCACCAGCAGTTATTCAACCGGACCCCCAGCCGGAATCATCGAACCGATCTGAAAACCCCCAGTGGGCTCCCCCCATAGTCTTCAACAACCGGGCTATCGACGAGGGTGACTCCGTCGTCTCAGATAAGGATCACCTTCTGGCCTTCAACCTGGCCAGAGGTGTGTGCCTTCCGAAAGACATGGAGCACCATCAAAAGAAGCTCAACACCGAGCTCAAGTCACTTCGGTCTGCTTCGAAGTCCATGGTTGTGGTAAGCAATACTAGCCTTTCCGTCTTCAAAATTTGTCCAACTTCCATTTCGGTCAGCAACTAAAAAATTCACTGTACTTTGTGCAGGCTCTTCAAAAAACCACACTTGCACACCGGCAGGTGATGGAGCTTCGCAAGACCGCGAGGCAGGCCATGAAGGACGCCGTGGCCAATGCTACCGAACTAAGGCAGGCCCAGAACAAGGCGGCCGAACTGGAAGCCGAAGTATCACGTCTCACCAGACTGGTTACCTCGGCTGAAAGTGATAAACAAAAGGCCGTGACCGAGGTAAAAGATTTCTACCTGAGGGAGATGTCCCAGATGCAGACCAAACAAGACGCCGAGATAGCCCAACTGAACGCCGAAGTAAAGAAGGGCAGAAAGGAAGGATTCAAGAAGGCTGAAACTGCATACGGCCTTCAATGTGGCGCTGCAAAAGACCTATTCTTCAAGTGCGGTTGGCGAAGTGCGGTGGAGAAGCTCGGTTGCACTCCTGACACCGACGCTTACAACGCTCCACCGTACTTTATTCCGGCCTCACTTAAGCAATATGCGGACGATCTTCAAAAGGCATTCCTTGAAGCGTCTGATGACGAAGAAGATGATGATGATGACGACGATAAAGATGATGAGGGGGAGCCATCTCTGACTCCGGTTGTCACCGATCAACAAAACAATCAAGCAGCTCGGTTGGAGCCAACCGTGGATTTAACCAACGAGATACCAGCTAACTCCTCCCTGCCAGCTGATACCACGGTTCAAACCGGGCTCCCTCCTCAAACCGATCTCCAGGCGGCTGCTGAAGCGGAGTTCGATGCCGAACTAGATGCACTCCTAGGATGACTTGTATTTTTTGCTTCTTTTTTCTTTCTTGTATTTCGGTTTTCGGTGTCTGTAACCGGGCTACGGCCCCTCGTTTGTACTTCCTTTTGATTTGAATGAAAAAATCTTTCGACTTGCATTCCGGTTCTGAACTTGAATAACTTGTATTACGGTTATGAACTTGCTTGGTTGCCTATGTGACAAATTTGAATCTGCTAAATTACAACTGTGATCTCGGTTAGCTATATAACTCACTAGCCAACCACTCTTCAGCCGATATAAATTACTTCGGCTGGAGAGTACAAAGAGTTGGTTTAATCCAGCCAACCACTCTTCAGCCGATATATCTGATTTCGGCTAAAGAGTACAAAGAGTTGGTTTAATCCAGCCAACCACTCTTCAGCCGATATATCTGATTTCGGCTAAAGAGTACCAAGAGTTGGTTTAATCCAGCCAACCATTCTTCAGCCGATATATCTTACTTCGGCTGAAGAGTACAAAGAGTTGGTTTAATCCAGCCAACCACTCTTCAGCCGATATAGATTACTTCGGCTGAAGAGTGCAAAGAGTTGGTTTAATCCAGCCAACCACTCTTCAGCCGATATAGCTTACTTCGGCTGAAGAGTACAAAGAGTTGGTTTAATCCAGCCAACCACTCTTCAGCCGATATAGCTTACTTCGGCTGAAGAGTACAAAGAGTTGGTTTAATCCAGCCAACCACTCTTCAGCCGATATAGCTTACTTCGGCTGAAGAGTACAAAGAGTTGGTTTAATCCAGCCAACCACTCTTCAGCCATACACTTACTTTGGCTGAGGAGTACAGAGTGTTGGTTTAATCCAGCCAACTACTCGTTTAGCCATTCCCATACTTTGGCTCAGTGTTAATTTAGCCATTCCCATACTTTGGCTAAGTGTTGGTTTAATCCAGCCAACCTCTAAGTTGGTTTTTCCGGCCAACTTAGAATAAAATGCTTGGTTATTCCGACCAAACGTCCTGCAGTCTGGATCCTTATCCTGGACCTAGGAAAGGTTGATAGTTGGGTATTCCGGCCAACTATGTTTACAATGCTACTACATTACTAAAGCTACTTTCTATGGAAAACAAATATACTGAAAAGAATCGACTTGTTTTATTGAGAAAGTAGAAAAATTACACATACTCAAAAAGGAAAAAAGCTAAAAGTAAAATATCTTGAGATTGGCAGTGTTCTATGGCCTAGGAATTGCTTTGCCGTCCTCATCTTCCAAGTGGTATGCCCCTTTGCCTGCTAATCCAACCACTTTGTAAGGACCTTCCCAATTGGGCCCTAACTTGCCATCTCCTGGGACCAGTGTGTTTCCCATCACTTTGCGAAGTACCCAATCGCCAATCTTGAACTGCCTTGGATGTACTGTTTGGTTGTATTTTCTGGACAACTCTTGCTGATAGGAGGCGATGTGCACTAGCGCCTTTTCTCTTCTTTCTTCCGCCAAGTCAAGTTCCAATGCTATTGCTTCACCATTTAGGTCTGGATCAAAGTTTTCACTCCGAATCGTGGGGAGGCCGACTTCTAAGGGGATGACTGCTTCCATGCCATATGCTAAGGAGAATGGTGTTTCCCCTGTTGACCGCCGCGGTGTGGTGCGATAAGCCCATAAGACATGAGGGAGCTCTTCCGCCCACTTGCCTTTGGCTTTCTCCAACCTTTTCTTCAATCCGTCCAAGACAACTCTATTTGATGCCTCTGCCTGATCAAAGTATGATTCCTACTACGACCTTCTGAGTGGCGAGGGGGCGTCTTGTTTATGCGCCCCTCTCCTGTCGCCACTTCTTTTCCTTTCACCCGGCGTTTGAGAGCTTCCATGTCTGCTGCCATCCGCCGTATCAACTCGTCTTGTGCTTTGACGCGATCCTCCAAAGCCTGAGGATCAACCCTGCGCCTTTGTCTTTCTGGGCTTTGCGAACGAGAGGGATGAGGGCTGCTATTCCTCCTTCGTCCCCTTGCATCCCTTCTGGAATTTTGCCTTTGTGGTTCCAGGTTCGCCATGGGAGGGACCAAAGGTAGGCCTTCTCGCCTTGCACCTCCGTCTGGAGTTTGTCCGTCAATGGCGGACTGAGGCAGTTCTTCATTGTTTGCCATCGAATTTTGAGAGAAAAACACTTGATCAAGAGGTTGTTCTTGTCTGTTCTTCCCACAGACGGCGCCAATTGTACGGGAAAGAAATTCACCTTCTCGTATAATCCTGTTGATCAAGTCTGCGTTCCTCAATACGTCGTCGTTCCACCACCTGAAAACACAAACGTGAGCTGGCCGGCGGGGGTGTGCCGGAAACCTCTCCGATGCCTAAGTTAGTAAGCAAGACTAGAAGGCAAAAGCTCTGAGTATTCAGGAAGCAAAAATTGCATTACCTCTTCATAGGTGATATTGGTGAGCTTATATAGGTTTCGAGTGGCACAATCCTAGTAGGACTCTAACTTCTCCATGCAAAGAGTCCTCCTAGGACTCTTATTTCTCCATGCGTAGAGTCCTTCTAGGAATCATACTCCTCCTGGAAGATAATGCTTATCTTCAACACCCCCCTCACTGCACAAGCCAAGTGAGATGGCTTCATTATGGCCGAACTCCATTACGACCGAAGTAACCCATAGTCCGGATTTCGCTTTTACTTCTCTTACCT